>CM076574.1:1012610780-1013080409 GCA_034641835.2 Pinus albicaulis | reverse complement strand
GGGATTTTGGACATCCGTATTTACGAACTCCTTCAGACCATTATCTTCTAATACTGCCTCCATGCGATCCTTCCATGCAACATAATTCGAACTGCCTTCAAGAGCATATTCGAGTCGCAAACCGTTGAAAGAAATTTTCAACACCGGCACCAAGAAAACAAAACTGCTGCAAAATTCGAATTCCACCTCAAAGCTCAACCGCTCTAGATCTGTGAGAAAAAATTATTTCTAGCACAGAGATTGACTGCAAGGGGCATTTACCATACCTTTCACTTTCCGAAGAAAGATGAATCCGGAGGCTACCTGGCCCGCATGCAGACTCTGTCTACCGAAATAAGTTTGTAATCACTGTGATGATCGATCTCTGCTTCAATAGCTCCGATACCATGTAGAAATTTGCTGAATAATGATTAATTATCCACCGAGACTATCCTGATCACATACAATTCAAATTTATATGCAACACATAATCTCTTCCACTCAGATCATCAAACATGCGGAAATAAAATCAAGCGATAACACATCAAATCATCATACACATTAACACAGTATGTATGGGGAAATCTTATAGCTGAAAACCCCGCAGCTATTTTGTATATTATAATGGAGAAATCATGTAACTAAATTAGTACAATACTCCTCACAAGTACTCAGTACTTTCTCATAAAGTTACACACAAAATAGCTCAGTTTTGAATAGGTTACTGGTTCAAAACTCACATGTAATTTCTTGCCCTCTGTTGAGAAATCCCCTTGCTTTGTCTATATAGAGATCCAAGGTTCGAATCCACTTGGCTTGTGGGCGCAATCATCATGGGAAATTCCTCCAAGTGTGGTGCAAATCTCATGCACAACTGATGTCGCCACTGATAGCTAACTCCACCCTTTCATCTACCTCTTTCACTGGTCTCCACTGAACTGTCCATGCACTATAGTGAACTGATGTGTTCTTGAGTTGAATAATGAGTTACTAATTAATGAATTAATAATATTTAATTCACTCCACTCATTACTAGTTGATTAGCTAGTTAAACTAATCTCAACTAGTTCAACTAAGTTAAACCGAACACAACTCCACTAGTTGTCTCATTAACTCCACCAAACTTCTGCCACTGAAGTCTTAACTGAAGTCAGCCATGCATGAGCTCACCAAACCCCTAGGAATAGCGTAATTCCTTTGTCAGATGCATGAGCCACTTCCAAGGCTCGAACTGAAGTGCTAAAAGAGAGTAAATTGAAGTTTATAGTCCAAATATTATTAAGGGTAAATAATATTTGACTTCCCTATTTTTAGGATAGGCAATCTAAATATAGACTTCGACCTATAGGTCAAAAAAATAGAGGTCCATCTATTTTTACCAACATGACCAATACTCCAAGAATAACATACTGCAACCCCAGGACCATGCTCCATATGTCTAAAAATAGACATAGACTAAAAATAGATTTTGCGCCGAAAAATAGCCTGCCGGGCCACTTAGTGAAGCGACTTCATTTCACTAAGCTCCATCATCTTGCATTTCAACGAAGTATTGTACAGCTCCCAAAAAAATCAACTCTACGCACATGTGTAAATCAGCTCTCTGTCTTTTCTTGTTTTACGCATGCAGGAAAAATTTACACAGTTAAAATGCACATAGTGCTCTTCACCTATGATCTTGTTCTTATTCTTTCTTGGCATATATTTTAAAAAACGCATCTACCCATTTCTGACATATGTCTTTTTTCACACACACTATTTTTTTTAATATGAGGCATTACATTTGATTTTGCCTGGGAGCCCTTTTTACTTCATTACAAACTCCTTTCAAAAAATTAAAATAATTCTTTATATATATATTTATTAACTTCATAGCTTATATATATATTACAACTCAAATATATATATGCCCTAAGTTATACGTCGCGGCATTAAACATAAAACCATAATGAAAAACATAACCTAAGTTCTTCAACCTTTACAAAATCATTTTCGAGGATTTTAAAACCCTTTATGAAAAATGGTTTTAGTTTTATCGCATCCAAATATGAGCTTGCTGACGTAGGCTTTTGGATTTGCGATAAACACTTAATTGTGTTATAATTTCTTATCGCATCTGTTTTGGGGCTATCCACATCAGCTTCCGGATTTGCGATATGTTTTCTGTTGGCTGTTGGTTTGCTGCGTTGGCCTTGGTGGGGACAAGGCCCATTCAATCTTCAAACGAATGTGGGTAAGGACGGCTGCAGTAATGGTGGTAGGTGTTGGGTTTAAGTGGCGGGATGGAGAGTTTTGAAGACGAGGTTGCGCGGAGTAAGTCACAGTTTTTCCCAGAGAGGCAGGGCTACGGCCATAACAAAAAAAATTTAGATCAGCAGGCTTTAAAGACTGGGATTTAATTCATGGTGGCGTGCAAGAAACAAAACAAAAAATTAAACTGTTGTTGCTTCTGTCCTTCGATTCTGCCTGCTTACAGTTGGATTTAAAATTCAACACTCCCCCTTAAATTCAGCTGCTGCATTCTCTTGCATACCCAAACATTTCTTCAAATAATTAAAACTTTTCTGATCCAATGGTTTTTTCATTATATCAGCAAACTACTCTTCATTTCTACAATATTGTAAAACAATTTACCCATTGTTCACTAACTCTCTGATGTAGTGATACTTGGCATCAATGTGTTTCGTTCTCTTATGAAACACTGAATTCTTTGACAATGCTATTATTGAGCTATTATCACAATAAATTGTTGTGCATTTTACCTGGTCATAACAAAAACTCCTCAACATTATCCTCATCCAAACTGCTTGACATGTTGCTGTTGTAACTACCACATACTCTGCCTCTGCTATTGATAAAGCCACAATTGGTTGTTTCTTAGAAGACCATGAAATGGCTCTTGATCCCATATGAAAAACATATCCAGAGGTGCTTTTCCTGTCATCTATACTTTTATCCCAATCATTTTCCATATATCCAATCAATTCAAAATTTTCTTAAGTGGTGTATAAAATTCCATACCTTTTTATTCCTTTCACATACCTCATAATTCTTTTTGCTGCTTGCCAATGTGTCTCTTTTGGCCTTTCCATAAATCTAGAAATTAAACTCACAGCATGCATAATATCAAGCCTAGTTGCAGTCAAATACATTAGGCTGCCAACTATGCTCGTGTACACACTTAGATCATAATCCTTGCTGCTATCTTCTTTGCTCAGTTTCAATCCCATCACCGCAAGAGTAATTGCTACCTTGCAATCCTGCATATTAAATCTTTCCAAAACTTCATTCACATATTTAGCTTAAGAGATAAAAATATTATTTTCATTTTGGTCTACTTCTATTTCTAATAAGTATCTCAAATTCATCCTTCATGACTGTCTTAAAATTCTCAATGAGGTAAGGATCATTACATGTAAAGATCACATCATCAACATACAAAACAACAATCAACATCTTACCATATTTCTCCTTGATGTATAATGTGGGTTCTTCTTCACATTTCTCAAACCCATTTTCCAGTAGATAGACATCTATCCTACTGTACCATGCTCTTGAGGCTTTTTTTCAGCCCATACAAAGCTTTCTTCAACCTGCATACTTTGTGCTCTTGTCCTTCTTTCTCATATCCTGGAGGTTGTTCAACATAAAATTCTTCCATCAATACTCCATTCAGGAATGTTGATTTCACATCCATTTGGTAAAATCTCCACTTGTGTTGTGTTGCTATGGACAACACTGCTCTTATTATTTCCATTCTTGCAACTGGTGCAAAATTTTCCTCATAGTCTCTTCCTTGTTGTTGCTTGTAGCTTTTGACAACAAGTCTGGCCTTGTGCCTTTCAATCTTACCTTCAGCATTACTCTTGGTTTTGTAAATCCATTTCACTCCAATAACTTCTTTAGCTTTTGGGAGATCAACCAAGTCCCATGTCTTGTTTTTCTCTATGGAATTTATCTCTTCATCCATAGCATCTATCCATTTCTTATCTTTTATAGCTTCTTCAAAATGAATAGGATCTTCTACATGAAAATACAATGCAAATAAAGAGTTCATGTCTTCATTTGCTGCCTCTTGCTCATAAATTTCATTCAGACTTCTGAATCCGGTTCCTCTTTCACTTGGTGTACTTGTGCTTGTAGAAGCACTCAAATCTGCTCCATGTAATGTGCTTGGAGAAGCATTGTCGTCACTTCTCAAGGGTGTTCTCATACCAGCTTGTGGTTTCCCTTGTTGTCCTTGTGTTGGTAGAGGTGGGCTGCTAATCATGGATGTATTTTAGCTATTTATTCCTCATTATCATCACGAGACAAACAACTTTTAACATTCATTGTTTTCTCAATGCTTCCATCCCAAGCTTCTTCCTCAATGAACTGTATATCTTTGCTTATAGCAAACCTCTTGATGGATGAGTTATATAATCTGTATGCTTTGGATTCTTCACTGTATCCAATAAATATGCACTTCTCCCCCTTACTGTCCAAATTCTTCCTTAGATAATCTGGAATGTGTGCAGAAGCCACACAACCAAAAACTCTCATGTGGGTAACAAATTGTTTTATGCAACTCCATGCTCCTTCCATAACTCTGTTCATTACAGCTTTGGTTGGGCATCTATTCAAGATGTATGATGCACAATGTACAGCTTCAACCTAATACTCATTTGGCAAATGTTTTGTCTTCAGCATACTTCTTACCATGTCCATGATGGTTCTATTTTTCCTTTCAACAACTCCATTTTGCTGCGATGTATACCTTGTTGTAAATTGCTTGTGTATCCCATTTTCTCTACAAAAACGCAGAATTTATTTTGAGATATATTCTCCTCCTCTGTCTGTTCTTAAGACCTTAATATGCTGCCCACTTTGATTCTCTACAAGAGCCTTAAAGTGGCAGAATTTCTCAAACACTTCACTTTTAAATTTCAAGAAATAAAGCCATGTTTTTCTTGTGTAATCATCAATAAATGTCAGCATATAGTGGTTTCCTGCTAATGATGGTATTTGCATTGGTCCACACAATTTTGAATGGAAAATTTCTAAGGGTGCCTTTGTCGTTATGCTCTTTCCTGATGGAAAGCTTTCTTTGTGTTGTTTGTCCAAGATGCAGCCTTCACATAGGTTGTCCAGTTTCTCAATCAATGGTAATCCCTTTACCATTCCTTTCCTATGCAACAAATTTAGATCTCCAAAGTTGAGATGTCCAAATCTCAAGTGCCATAACCAGTTTTCATCTTTTGCTTCTCTTTGGAATGTCTCTTGTGTCATTGCTGCCATTTCAACTCCTTTCTTCAAATCTTCTCTCATCTTGGGAGGGAACATTCTGTTCATTGTCATCTTTACTTGGGAAATGCATTACTTTCTTGGTGGTTTGTCCATTATGGTGCATATGTCATCTTCAAATAAAAAATTGTAGCTTTTCTGAATGAGCTATCCAATTCTCAAAAATTTACACTTCATACCAAGCACATAGGTAAACATCTGATATGGTTTTTCTTTCTCCTTTCTTTGTCAAAACACTTACTCTTCTTTTCCCATGATAGAGACCTTACTATCTGTCCCCAATGTTACTTGAGATTTCACATTCTTATCAAGCATGGAAAACATAGAAATGTTTCCAGTCATATGGTTGCTACATCCCGAGTCTAGAAACCATATATCTTCACTCTTTTCTTCAGCCAAATTACATGTTTAAAACAACTTCTCTTGACTTATATTTTCTTTAGTAAAATTAGCACTGTGTCTATTACCCATGTCACTCTGTTTCTTCCTACATTCATTGGCATAATGACCATACTTCTTACAGTAATGACATTGGACTTGGGATTTATCATACCTTTTTCCATGTGCTTGATTTTGTCCACCTTGTTGGCTACTGCCTTGGCCTTGGTTCTGATTTTGATTTCTGCCCTTTCCACTTGTATTTGCAGGGTTGTTTCTTCCTTTATTTTGGCTTCAACCTCTTCCTTTTCCTCTGTAGTTTCCTCTGCATTGACTTCTTCCTCTTCCAAATGACATTTGGGTCTTAAAGGCATGCTCCAAATATGAGTTTGTTGTTCTGCAATCTTTTTTCATGTGTTATCAATGATGCATGAAGCTCATCAACTATAAAATTTGAGAGATCCTTTGTCTCTTCAATGGTTGTGACTATCACATCAAACCTTCAGGGTAAGCTCCTCAACACTTTCTCCACTATTATTCTCTCTTCTACTATCTCTCCATGAGATCTCATTTGGGTAATCAACCCAATCAACTATGTGAAGAATGATTATATTGTTTCAGAATCTTTCATGCAAATAACTTCAAAATCCATTCTCATTAATTGAAGCTTTGACGTCTTTACCTTCTCCATACCTTGGTAGGTTGTCTGGAGGGTATCCCATGTATCCTTGGACCTCTTTGCTGCTGCAATCCTTGGAAATACACTTTCATGCATTGCCTAATAGAGATAGAAGAGGGATTTTGAGTCCTTCTTCCTATTACTCTTCAACAAATCCTTCTATGCCTATGTTAAGACATTAAAAGCATTTTCATCTGTTGGTTCTTCTAGACCATCTTCAACAAGCTCCCATAAATCTTGAGAGGCAAACATGGTTCTCATGGTGATTGCCCAATAGTCATAGTTCTTCCCATTGAACTGTGGGAGTTGAGTATTTCCCATACTCGTGCTTGTGCTGCCTCTTGCCATGGCTAGCTTTCTGAACTATGCTTTTAAAACTTGACTGTGTTTTTAGATAAACTGTCTCACTGCTTAAGAGACAAACTCTGTCTTTTAAAGACTTCTCTAGACTACACTCTTTAAAACAAAACAAAAAACATTGTTTTGTAAAATACCTTGCTTTTGCTGACTCCTGAGCCTTCACTCTACTAGTCAAAAGCTGCAACAAACTTCTTTTATCTTCCTTCAGCTTCTTTAGCAATTGTAAAGAGCTTGGACTAGCTCTGATACCATGTTGGAATTTCTGAACAATTTCGAACAACAGAGGAATAAAAATTCCTCTTCCTTAACACAGAGAAATCAATTTAAAATGTGGACAAAGATGCACACAAAACAACTATTTCATTAAACTTTGAAAAGCTATTACAAAATGCCTGTTCTGACTTTCAAAAAAACCTTCAACTGCTGCACACCAAGTGTAAATCAAGCTCTCTGCCTTTTCTTGTTTTCTGTCTTCTGTCAAAAATTACACAGTCTAAAATGCACACAGGGTCATTATTCTTATGCTCTCGACATGTATTTTAAAAAACAAAGCTACCCATTTGCTGCTCTTTGCCTGTTTTTTTTTTACGCACTCTGTTTTTTTTTTCAATACAAAGTCATTACATTTGTTTTTGCCTACTGGCCCTTTTTACTTCATTACAAACTCCTTTTTAAAAAAGGTTAAAACAAAATTAGCTTTATATATATATATTTTAAGCTTCATAAGTTTATAATATATATATATATAAACTAAATAAGTTTCTAATATATATATTAGAATTCAAATATATATATGCCCTAAGTTATATGTCGTGACATTAAACATAAAACCATAATGAAAAACAAACCCTAAGTTCTTCAACCTTTACAAAATTGTTTTCGCGGATTTTAAAACCCTTTATGCAAAATGGTTTTAGTTTTATCGCATCCAAATATGAGCTTGCTGATGTAGGCTTTCGGATTTGCGATAAACACTTAATTGTGTCATAATTTTTTATTGCATCTATTTTGAGGCTGTCCACATTAGTTTCTGGATTTGCGATATGTTTTCTATTGGCTGTTGGTTTGCTGCCTTGGTGTTGGTGGGGACAAGGCCCATTTAAACTTTAAACAAACACGGGTAAAGATGGCTGCAGTAATGGTGGTAGGTAGTGGTAGGTGCTGGGTTTAAGTGACAAGATGGAGAGTTTCGAAGACAAGGTTGCGTGTGGAGTAAGTCACAGTTTTGCACAGAGAGGCAAGACTACGGCCATAACAAAAATAATTGGATCTGTAGGATTTAAAGACTGTGATTTAATTCATGGTGGCGTGCAAGAAACAAAACAAAAAAGTAAACTGATGTTGCTTCTGTCCTGCGGTTCTGCCTGGTTACCGTTGGATTTAAAATTCAACACAGACTTTGTGGGAAAAAAATCATATGATAAAATAAATATATTGTCAAAGTTTGAATTTTAGATTGTTGCCACAAACTTTGTGGGAAAAAAATCATTTGATAAAATATATATATTGTTTTGAAAAATATATTTATTATAGTAGGCATGAATGTTTAAAAACTCTGATATTTTTTTCAGTTTTATAATAATTAGGTTAAAATGGATATAGAATAACCTATATAATAGCGAGAGACACTTCAACCCTGAGGGGTAGAGCAGTCTATCAAACAGTCGGCCAAATTAAGTCTAAGATTTTTGCATAACACAGTATTCTACTCCAATTTTTCGCAGAAGTTGTGTTAACAATTTGAAGATGCCAATCTTTTCCAAGAAGTTGTGTTAAGAAGAATTTTGAATATGTTATCATTTTCATTGTTCAGATTTTTTAATATGCTATATAATTCCAATCGATGTGATGATTGCAAATTACTTTAGGATGGATTATGTGAATATGCGGTATAATTTCAATTGATGTGATGATTGCTAATTATTTTGGGATGCCAATTTCTTTAGGATGGATCACGTGAATATGCTATATAATTTTAATTGATGTGATGATTGTTAATTATTTTAGGATGGATTAGGTGACTAGAGTATGTTTTAGAAAATTTAATTATATAATTTATACGGAAATTTTGCCAAGTAATATAATTATATGGAAAAAAAAAATTAAACAAATAGTTTCAAATCAGACCAAATCTTATCTTATCTTCAGAAAGATCTCTGTATAAGTTTTAGCCAGTGGAGATGGATTTTTTTCTTCACAAGAAGGGAATTTCGTACATCAATTCCTTATCTGATATGATAATAGCTTTTAAAATCAAATGAATTTAACAGTTAAATAATTATATGGAAGAAATCTCTTCTTTGACACCAACTGTTAGTTTCGTGTTTGGTGTGGAACCAGTGTGCGGCGTTTCCTAGTTTGCACAACCAAGTTAGTTTCGTGTCAGGTCTAGACACAGTGCATTGAAGGCATTAATTTCTCATTAATCACTGAACGTATGGATTCATCCAGTAACGTGAAATCCGTGGATATGGTGCATGATCATCTCTCAGGGTGACGAAGTCAATAGGTATTAGATTTAAAAATAAACGTTCAGTTTCTAGTTTTTAAATTTGAAATGTTATTACATTGGGGATACTTTTTAGTTTAATTTGAATTCAATTATTTTACAAAATTGGAATGTTTTTTTAATAAACTTACCTATTTTAAATATTAAAAAATAATTTTGTGATTTTAAAATAGTATTTCTTTTTAATGTATGAGAAGCGATAACATTTAAACTTAATTTTTTTTTTCTTTTTTTCTTAAGTTTATAATATGTTGAAAGACAAAATTATTGAACGAGTTCTCAACTTTTTTTTAGTTAAAATTTAATATAAGTTCTCAATTCTCAGATATTAAAATTATTGAAAAAAATCTTAACTTTTTTTTAGTGTTAAAATTTAATATACACACTGCTTTGAAGTTCTCAATTCTCTGATATTATGACGACCGTGTATGCATCTTATATTTATTATTCATTTGGATGAAAAACAACACCATATTTCCAAATAACTATGGATATATTTAGTAAAATTTTGATTTAAAAATTGTATGAACATAATTTTTATTTATTTTACTTTGAAATTGTAGGAATTAAAAAAAGACATGCAATTTTTTTAACTAATTAAGTTTTTTATCCAAACAAAGATTGAATGACCAAGCTTAAAAAATCTGAATATGATTAAAGATCATGTCCATTGCAACTATTTTAAACCTTCAACAACATCACTAAGATTAACATTTAATACCATCAACATTGAGAAGATCAGAAAATATGAAGATCTAGTTCAACATTAGAATATATATATTCTATTGGATACTTCGAGTCCAATAAATCTCAACATAAAACTGCATATCTCAACCATGTTGTAATACCAATTTTCCTGTACTGCCAACAAGCCTTTCTAGCCACAATTTTCTTCCATGCTTGCATGCTCTGGAATATCATCCTCTGTATTATGAACAACACTTTGTTCCTGCTTTTTGACTTTAACGATGCTGAAATCAATTTGTCCATCTCCCATGATCTCCTTGTTTTTTTTATTCTCATCCTTTTTAAATATATTGCTCGATCTCTGGATCTAATCAATCACGGTGCCAATAGAGGAAAATAGGTTGTGTTAGTAGTATATAGCATTTTTAATAACAAAATTCATGTTAGATCTAAGACTTTTGTGATTCATAATTTAGATAAATGTCTTTTGAATGAATTATATCATTAAAATTTGATCTACGTCAACATTAAATTCATTTTAAAAAAAACATCACAAACAGAAAAAAAAACTAAGGCTAATTTTGAATTAATATTCTGACCTCAGATCGGAGTTTTTTGTTCTCTTCCAGGAGAGGGTGATAATGAACCTTGAGGGATTCGTAGTTGTGTTTGAGAACGCCAAAGTCTTTCTCTATCTATGTGGTTTTCCATTTGGCTCTTTTGTTGGCACTCGGTTCATAGTTAGGACATGACGAGAAAAATAAGTTCGAAATAAAGTAATACAGATCTTGCACTGCCTTAGATTGCATGCGGCTAGTTGTTGAAGCCGTTGATTATGCAAGGGAGAGGTCAAAGGTTCAAATGTCATGGAAAGATCTGCTTCGATGTTAAAGTGGGCCATTTATTGTGTTAATGCAAACTTGGATTCAAAGCTCTCCATCCATAATCAATAACAATTATCTATTAAAACAATATGAAAAAACATAAAAAGAAGCTCCTAGTGGATCAATCAAACAAAACTATCGATTAAAACTAAGGATTTATCAAAGCATTGTTAAAACTTAGCACACAGCTTAGCAGATATAAATAAAGGGAAAATGGATTTAATCCCCATTTTTTAAACTAAAACCGTTTTAACAGATACCCAAGTCCATGAAATTGAATTGATACCCCACAAGAAGCACAAAACTGAACTTGAGTGCTATCCTGATGCTTAAAAAGAGCATTATTAAAAATGCCAATATGGGCAAAAGAGATTTGTTTTGAAAACGAACCTGCATATTGCATTTGATGAGATCTAAATGGGTTACACCCTCCCATGGTGCAGGTTGCATAGAAGGTTATTTTCTACTAAATTTACTATTTCCTACGAAATAGTAATTACTATTTAGCTAATTTTTCCTGCTACTGTTTTTCTTTCCTACTAAATTTTCTATTTCCTATTAAATAGTAATTACTATTTAGCGAATTCGTTTCTAAATTTCAATAATATTTATTTAATAAAATCTTAAAATTTAATTTAATAAAAGCCTAAAAAATGTGTGTAGACATGTCATTTGGAGAGAAGAAAGGTAGACGAAAAAGCAAGTGTATTGATTCAAAAGAGAAGGCCTATCGGCCTAAATATATGAAAAGATTAAAACAATTTCTATTATTAATTAATTGTCATAAAAATTATTACTTCCCTACTTCATCCTCTTTGCATATTCCTTTTTAGGAATTATGGAAATTGAGTGTTAAAATATGAGTTTTCATATTATATTATCTCACAATCATTACATATCTTTTACTATGATGGAGCTTCTAAATTGGAGTGATCTTTGGTTCCCAAGGAAACAAATGCATATTTAGAAAGAAATATTATATTACTTAAAATGAAATGTATTTAAAGGCACTGCCCATGGTTCTATGTAGCTCTCCTTTTTAGGATACTTGAACTCTGCTTTGGAACTCTGTCTCGTGATTGACTCCTAAACTCTACACACATATCTACCTCTAACTACTGGGAAGAATATCTTTCAACAAATGAAGATTCTTTGGATACTTGTCCTAATACTACTAACACCTCACTCAACAATTGTCATTTTTACAAAGAACCACTTTCCAAAACACACCAACTCATTGGGCAGTTATATTTACATCAAATTACATAATTAAATGAAAATTTATGATGGGGAAATGTCTTTCCCTTTGGAGATTTTGTGATCCCCCATTGGGGTCTAAACAAAATGGATTTCATAGGGTTGATCCTATAGGATCCCATATCTCATTTTTTTGTTTCTCCCCACTTGTTTTTCTTAAGTTGTCTCTAATATTCAAATAATTTCTACAATTGACATATTTATCCACCTTCATGCACTCTTCTCTATGTTGAATTTCCACAACACTAGAGAATCTAGGTTTGGGTCTTACAATCTCTGACACGACCAACTTAAATACCAAAATAAACTACTTTTCATAGTGGAATAAACACAATAGTAAATCAACTAGTGCACAATAGACAAGTTTTTACAATTTTTCAACCCAACTTCGTTATATTAACAATCTGTAATACAACAATCTAGGGCTCTCGTACCAAGGATCATGACCCTCATACAATAATTCATAGAAGAATACAAATAGGGCTTGGTGTCAGTCCTTTTAAAACCAATCTTCCTTGAAAAATATACAACTGGCCTAGTAGTTAATGTATTGCACTCCGTAGTTCCACTCCAGTCCACATACCCTGAACACATTTGCTGGTCCTTTAGCTTCCAATCTACAGCAACACCAATCCGCCTATATCAATGAATCTTGATTCTTTACATCACTGAAAATGACTCACCAACTATTTTCCCTTTAGCTAATCATTATTGCATCAATGAATCAACACATAGGGTCTTCATCAATTGCCCACTTGCTGCTCCTTAGTCCTTCAAGAATGCAACACTCTGAGACTTTACAACTCTTCCCACTTTTTCCTTCCCTTGCTACTATAATGAAGACAAACTTAGGGCTTGGAGGGTGCCCTCTATCACTATCAAAATTCCTTCTCTAACAATCAACTTAGGGCTAACACAACTACTCACTTGGCTTCCCTTTGTCCTTGAAGGAATCAACACTTGAGCTACTCCACTTCTGCCTCTCCTACCAAATTTGAATTCCTTTACAAATTTAGACTTAGGGCACACAAGGACACCTGCTTGTTGCCCTCCAAACAATCCTCAAGATGTCCTACAATTCTTTCCAACCTGGACTCTCATTCACTAGCAACAAAATCAACTTGAAAACATCATTCTACATACCTTTCATATGTCACTAGACCTTTGCACATTTTTGTAAGTTCTTGTCTTGGTTAGAGCTTATGAATGTACACGTTAGCCCTTCCTTCTTGCTCCAAAAACCCTCCTCATATCAATGGTTTTGTTCCTTCTGTAAGTCTCTTCCATCACAAGCTTGTAGGGATGTTGTAGCAGCTATTTAGGCCTTTTAACCCGTCAAATAAGAGACTACAAGACTCTTGACCCTCCTTCCAAATGCAAAAATAAATGTGGAATGATTCTTGGATAATTTCGCTCCTCCAATATCACAAAACTTCCTTCCTTGTCACGACCTACACTCCTACCAAACTCAACCCTTGAACCAATCATTAGAAGACACCAAACTCGATCATTTTTAACTTCAAGTAGCTCCAATGGACTATGGCCTATTTCAGAAATGTTTTCCTATGATTCATTGCACTTGGATGTGTCAAATTAGGATGCCTTCCTCCTTTATTTATATGTTTTCAAGGGTGTGCAACATCTAACCCTTAAGGGAATTTTCTAAGTCTATGACGACTTGAACCTTTTGTTACAAACCCACACAAACACACAAATAAATTAATTTCTCACAATTGACAAGGGCTCTCTTGGTGTACTAAGCTACCCCTTGCTCCTTTAAGGGTGCTCTATCATCTCCAAGTGCTAAGTCATCAAATCCATACTTGGTTTCACACCCACAAGCTTAGGTGTAAAACCCACATTTTGGGTACTTAGCCTACAAATGACTTTTGTGGTGCCAATTCCTCCACAACCCTGCACACTAGGGTTTGGAGTACCTCCCAAGCTACAAATCTCAACACTCTAGCTTTATACTTCATCAACATCCATAATTCTTCATATTTAATCTTTATTTGTAGCGATTTATCAAAAAAAAATATACATTTAAATGAGTAAATATTATTGCATAACATCTTCTTTAAACTTGCTATATCACATCGAAAACAGAAAAACAAATAGAGAGAAAGTTATACTTTTATATTCTCTCATTAAGAGCACACGTCTTTTATATTCTCTCATTAAGAGCACAAGTTACTTGCCTTGAAGGTGGCTAATAACCCCAACAAACAAAATAATAAAATAGATAAGAAGGCAAACAATAGGAGTATAATAAGAGATAAGCTTGCAATTTGATATTTCACAGGTTGTATTTTTATTTCTAGTTTTAAAATGTATAATTTGACATGTAGTTTTAAACGCAGATATTAAAATATAATATTTCATTTAAACTAAAAAAATATTATTTTGATTTGATTTTTATCAAACTAAAAATTATTATTTTGATTTGATTATATATATATATAAGAGAGAGAAATTCATGAAATGTCAAATATTTGTTGAACACTAAGATGTTTAACCAATTTTGTTGAAGTATTTTGATTTGATTTTTATTAATTTATATAAATAGTTATTTTTTTAACATGTAAGTGAAATTCATGAGATGTTGAATATTTGTTAAACACTCGAGCAATTGACAATCGTTGATTATGTTAACAGGACAAATTCCATCCAGAAAGAGTTGTCTGTAAATGGACGGATAGGGTTTGACTCCATGGCCCAATTTGTAATACACCAGATAGGGTTCGACTACATGGCCCAATTTGTAATACACCAGTTTGTCTGTTATGTGAACCAAATAAATATAATATATATATTTTTTTTAAATTTTTTTTGAATGTGTAGAGTTTTACCGTTTATGTTGCTAGTTACATTTTTTCTCAAAGCAAACTGTATAGTGCATAAAATATCAAATGTCCGAGTTTCGAAAACTCTAGACAATTTGCTTTTTAATTTTTTTTGTTTAGATGGGTACATTACTCTGAAGCAGAACTATGATGCGATGCGGCCCCACCTTGTTCAGCCAAATGCTTCACCATTATGCACCTAGATGATGTATATAGCTCTGAGCTACATTTTTTTGGTAATACATCTCTTTGAACATTATTTATAAATCATTTTTATAAAATAAGAAATGATAAATTAACAATTGTCTCTAAAGGTCTAAAGTACACATAAAGAATAGAAGATTTGAGAAGACGAAAAGACAAAATGGATCAGGTTGTAGATAAGGAGAAAATTATGCTACAACAAAGTAAGGTGGGTGAAAACAGACATTAAATGGCTTGGAAATCACGCCAGTTGCTCTTTTGCAGATCAAAGATAGCTATCATATAAACACATTAGTTATTTAATAATATAATTAATTTAATTAAAAGAACGAAATAAATTATATGAAAATCATATAATTATTTATATGTAAATTAAAATTATATTAGTCTAGATCCATTTCAATTTTGGATCTACTAATTGTTTGAGAGGGATCAAATATATTCACTCTGAAAAGAGGTTCCTTTAATTTTTCCTTTCCCTTTAAATAAGTTATATTCCACATGAATACTATGAATTATGAATACACATAACGAGTAACGAGAACTATACAATCATATCTGCCGCATCATCCCCCGCTAACAATACACTGCAATCATGCCCCGTTAACAATACACAGTAATTTCACAGGCTTACACGTGACGGGCACCCACAGGATTTGAACCTGTGGCCTTTACAAACAAGTGCCTTAACAGAACACTCAATCACCAACAAACCACCACCCCATGGGTTATATTGTGTACAAACGTTATATTCGTCATCATTATGAGATAAAATGTCACCACAACCCAAACAATATGTATTGCACATGGAAAATAACGTTATAATTTAACAACATGTACGTTATAATTTACCAACATGTTTTTTGAACTTCTTATTTAGCTGGATACGACTACATAAAAATGGATGATTTTTTTCTATATAAACAATTAGGTGAGAAAAATATAAATCTATAAAAAATTATATAAATAGCGCAACGCACACCTCTTAAGGCAACGTGTGGCCTTGCAAAAATGCCACATGCCCTTCTGGGTTGTCCTCGGTGGAGCGGAGGTCAAACAACGAAAGACACTAGACTTTCATCGGATCCACCCAAGATCAAAACCTTTGTGGAGACATGATATTCCTGTTGTGTCTTGGCTAGAAGAGTAGGCAACCCCATAGCAGACGTCTAGGCTCCTGTTGAGGCATAAGTTAATTGCTATTGTGTGCGGCTTGCAGGCTGTTGCACCTAGCCTAGGTTTATAGTGGCAGCCAGTTGGATTTTATCCCGAGCCTTGCTCAAGCAACTCTCACCGATTACTCTAGATTAAAAAAAAAACAAATGCTGTAGTCAAATTAGACTGCTTTTTCGCCCTGAAAATCATAGAAATTCCGGTAAGATTTTTAAAAAATTTGTCAAAGATTTTTGTAAATCCACATTATAACTATCAAATTTTAATATTTTGGGTGCCTTAGAAGTTTTTGATGATGCTGAATCCATTTCCAATTCAAAAATTGTTCCTGTAAAATCTCTTTTTGACTCGAATTTCGGTCAATTTTGGCCATCCAAAAATTCCTCTAGTCTCATTAAACAACTTCATTAAACGACTTCGTAACAAAGTACTATCGCCACTTGCAATGTCGTGCTAAACAGATTAAAAAAAATTGGATGCAACTTCTTTGAATTTCTTATACAATATGAGCATCTCAGATATAAGAGTCTTGTCCCGGTACGTTTTACAGGAAATTGAATTTCAAAAAAAAAAAAATTCGATTATACAACCATTTGATTCCAAGGTTTTTCAGGTCTCCTTTTTTTTTCAGTTTGATTGGAGATTCCAAAATAATTTTGCCTGCAGAGTAGACATTTGGATTTACATGAATTCCATTCCCATACTCATACCCTTTCGATGATGGATATAACTATGATTTGGTTTTCCACAGATGATACTTGGAGGTACCTATCTCTGATAGGGATTGTATTACCGCCTTCCACAAGAGGGCCCAATCTTCCTCCATGTTGTAGTTTTCATAATAAGCTAACCAAGTAGAGAAGATAGTCATGTGTTATGGAAAGGATGTAGTATTCCCATTACATGCGTAATTGATTCCGTACAAGTATGAGATTGGCCAGTGAATAAGGAACAAGGTAAATCGACATAGTTGTTGGGTTCAATCCATTAGTGGGGTAATACAGAAGCGATCAACCTTCAGTCGGCGATCACTTATTATAAAGGGAGACGAAAGTTTTTTATCTTTAAAATATTGTGAAGTTAATTAAAAAACCAAAAACTATTTTTTGATGCAGCGGGTCTGTCGTGGTCAAATTTATGGTGATTGCGGATTTTCCAAATATCTCTGAATATGACAGTGAGGAGAAGTGGACCTCATCTCGAGACAATCAGATTCCTAGATATTCTAGGAATCTACCATCGACATAAAATTTATGGGGCTGCCACAACTAATCTATAAGTCAAACTTAGCTATTCCAAAGTAATTTGTTAATTATTTTAGTTTATAATAGACTTATGTTAAAATGGATATAGCATAAATTTAGGTAATATATATACATAAAGAGAGTATCCCTAATCCGTAGAGTAGTATATCAAACACTCTATGCCACATTTAGTCTAAGGTTTCTACATAACTCTGTATTCCACTTCAAATTTTCTCAAAAGTTGTGTTAATAATTTTGAAGATGCTATAATCCTTATTGTCGTGATGATTATTCATTATTTTAAGTTTGAGTCGTGTAATTTTCTTCAAAATGGATGTGAGGTTTCGTGCGACAATAAACCACTTTAACTGTTTACTAGACCATAATCTAATTATAATGAATACCATCAACTTAATTATGATGAATACCTAAAATTACAAGATTTGAGACAATTATGTTTTAGATGTTTTTATTAGTTCATTTTCATTCTATGTATATTTTTGGACATTTTGGAAGATGAATCTCAGTGTCATGAAAAATTTATAAACGAATATCATTGTGAATAGTAAATCCAATTTAATGACTTACCTTTCATAATCCAACTGTCATGAAAAATGTATAAGTGTATATCATTGTAAATAGTAAATCCAATTCAATGACTTACCTTTCATATCTTGTCCAGAGACCTTGGAAGATGAATCCAACTATCATGAAAAATGTATAAATGTATATCATTGTGAATAGTAAATCCAATTCAATGACTTATCTTTCATATCTTGTCCAAATTTTCAAGTGTGTTTAACATGGTATCAGAGCATGCGTACTCCTTTCCTGCTTCAATTTGAGCCACTGTTTTTTGTGACCTCTTTATGCATGTAGGTTTTGTTGATTTGGGGTAGCATCTGATGTGATCTAAGTCTCAAATTTTGCAGATAGGCTTAGAAACATGTATTCCAGATAACCTAGAAATCGTTTAGTGATATTCCACTCGGATTGTATTCTATAGAAATAATTAATTATTTTAAAGGGACCTTAAGTCTAAACTTAGGAAAATAAAATAATTAAAGTGAATTAATAGAATATGAGTGAGAATGATCTAGAATAAATTGATCAAGTCAAAAGTTAATCTTAGCTGTTGATTAGAGATCTAATTTGGGTCGTTGAAGTCTCAACGAGAAGACTATAATATTGCTTAAAGGGTCATTTGGAAAACACATTTTTGGAGACACAAGGTAAATATGAGAGATCAATTTCTTTAGTGAGCAGTGCTCAGGAAGAAAATTTGATCAATAAATCTTTTGCAGTGAGGGGCAGTAATTTCAGTTGGAAAGAATCTTGAGCCGGAGAGTACATAGAAGCAGAGGTAGAGAGAGCCACAACATCAACATAGAGCCAGTGACGCAGTGCTTACACAGTCACTGCACAGACATAGAGGGGAAGCTGCTGAGGAGACAACACAGAGCCAATGTTAGATCCTAGAGAGATTTTCCAGAGGCTAGAAGGCTTCAGTTTCCGGCCAGTAGTGAGACCAACGCAGAAGCAAAAGTGCAGCCATAGTTGTGACACAAATACTACATGGGTGATGCAGTCACTGCACAATCCAATCTAATCTTGGCGTAGATCAGTATTGGGTTCCCGTGGAGGAGTGAGGTTTTTCTCCTTTTCTAAATTTTGAAGTGTGTTGATTTCACTTTTGTTTCAGACTGATTTTGGTGATATTACCAAATATTTATATGCAAGAATTTTTATTACCCAATATTGGTTGGCATGAATGGAGAAACTTTTACTCTTTCAACTTTATGGATTTTTGTTCACCTTAAATGGAATTTATTTATTGAATTCCAAGTCCTCTCACCTTAATTCTTTTCCCCTCGAGGAACATTCATCTTAGCCAAGTGATAGAGTTCGTCTTTCTAAGGAAAAAAATGGCTTGAGTCTAACTCAATGAACCCCACCCATCCCCCCACTTTACATAAAAGCCTCTATATTGATATTTGTAGGCAAATATGAGGGAGTAAAAAATTTATAAGTATTATATCCATTTCCTTTAAAATATTGTGTACCACCCCGCTCTCTTCACCCAATTGCAAAAATTAATTCTCTAAATAAAGTTTATCAAAAGGGTGGTAATAGAGGGTTGAAAGCACATACCATGGGAAGCACAAGTAGACCCTTCTAGGTACCAAGGGACTTCTAGAGTAATAAGGGACTTCTAGAGTTCTAAGGTCCTTAGATTGTCACTAGGTAATAAGGGAACTTCTAGAGTTCTAAGGTGTCCTTAGATTGTCACTAACTCAAGGTCCCACCGTGATCGCCATTATGTTAGGGTCCCGTGATTTGGCCGATTGGCTAGCCAAATGACGATGTAACATCAAACCAAGCTTTGGAGCCCAAGGACCTAGCCTTCCTGGACTCAGAGAGGGCTCTCTCTATTATATGTAAAAGATGTCAATGTGTTTACTTGCGGTGTTTTGATATTAGGCTAGTTATGAGGTGTGTTTTTAGTTTTTTTGGTTTTTTTTTAAGTTTGTGAGGGATGAAACTGATCAAATACATAAACTGGATAACAAGATGTAGATAAATTGGGCTATGGGGTCAAACAGGTCAAGGAAGCTAATGAGGCGATGATGTAAAGCTGTTGTAGGGCCGATTTGATTCACAATAGAAGGGATCTCCGGGCAAAATGGATTAAATGAACAATAAGTTGGTGAAAGACAAGGGATTTCAAGTGCAAACTAGTTAATAGCGGACATAAACATGTAATAGCAAGCCATTGATCATGCTAGGAATAACTATAAGCTAATCAATACATAGAAATCAAACATTCCAGCCATACATAGAGGTATAAGACCCTCTAACTTCGGGAAATGGCTATCAGACTTTGGGAAAACACATGAGACAAACTAACAACTCATAAACTATGCCGGAACGCCTAAACATAGTCTCTAAGTCATTGGGCACTTGGACAAATAAGTTTTCATAGTTTTAGGCAAAGGGCTAGATCGGAACTAGGCCTCCTTGGTTCAACAAATTGATCAACAAATCAGTCAAAGAGAAAGTTTTATGGACAGAACTATGGGCAGCTGATAGGTAGGTAGGGCAAACCATACATCCTACTCAACATACATGGAACTGATGAATAAAACTTAGCAACAATACCTTAGATTACTAAAGAGCAACTAAGAATTCTTTAGCATAACTAAGGGAGAAGAAAACATCAAGCTATGAAGATTCGGGGATTTTGAGGTGCCTCCATGGGCATGTCTCAAAATCAATCTTTACTGATCTATAGCAGCAAGAAAAATGAAATATGAGTGAAAACTAGAAGACAAAACAACATTAAGAAGCACTATACCATTCTACCATGTCAAGGAATCCATCAACAAGCCTTCAACATTCCTCAAAAGCATCCAAGAGGCAATCCAAACATCATAACTCAAGTGTGTTCTTCAAAGCTCATATGACCAATGCATTAATTCTTCTCTCAAGTTCAGCCTCCTCATTTACAATGAGAATCATGGGATAAATAGGCTAGAAGGAGGAAAACCTCATGGAGCAACTAGCTATCCCATTGGCCAAGTCAAAATATCTAAACTTGTCCTTGAGGCTTTGCAAAGCCCAAGGCACAAAATATCCCATAAAATATCTAAAAAACTGCTAAAAATGGAAATTATATTGACTTTACATGATTTCCCCATGATAAAAATAGCTTAACGCACATTTGGGAAAAGCAGATTTTTGGAGTTCAAAAATTACAAAAATACTTCATATTTATGCCTGAAAAAGGTCCCCTGACTTGCTGGATGCAAATGGAAGTCTTCCCGATATCGAAATGAGGCTCATGATGGCTCGTTGGAAAGCTCTCTGTGTCTGCTTTCCAATGCAAGTGGAATCATCTCAATCTGATCTCTGAAAGTCCCTCAAAACTATACCTGTGTGCAAAAACCCAGAAAATAGCAGGCTGCTGATATGGCGGGCAGAATGTGCAAAATGAGGCTGTTTTTCGCCAATTTGGAGGGGCGAATGATCTTCAAATGCCCTGAAAATCGCTGGAGAGCTGCTCATGAAATTATGGAATCCATTGGTATCACCCTCCTCCCTTGACGACTCATCAAACTGAAATGGCGTATTTATGAGTTTTTGGCGAAAACCCCAAAAATGCCAAAAAACAAAAATTTTTCGAAACAGGCCCAAAAATGGCATGTATGACCCTCAAGGGTCCATAGAGACATGCTCCGAAGTCGGGTCGTGCACACGCGGGTCGATATGCCCTTTCTTCTTTCCGTGTTTCCGGCGCTTCCTTAAAACCGTTTCTGATCATCATCCTTGCGTCGTTGCTCAACCGCCGAGGGCCGCCGCCCGGCGCACTATCCTCCCTTCGGTTCCCCGTTCGCCGATCTTCACCACCGCCATGTTGCTCCCCCGTTGTCTTGCTTTGCGGTATTTTGACCCAACCATGCTTGGGAAGAACCAACCGCCTTTATGAACAATGCCCTGCTGGATTGAATATGGCCACTATACTGTTTGGACAGATATGGACACTGTGGATTTGGATGAAATGTAACAATGCTTCCTTGAATAAGCCCCCCTCAACACTTATTAACAAAAGTTCTTCAAATTTGGATGCACTTCAGCTATGTATCCTTCTTAACAATGGCACTATGTGTAAGAACTGCTTTGTAGATTCTTTGTGCACAGTCTTGAACAAATCCCCTCTTGTGATTTTGCTTAGAGGCCTGCTTGCACTTGTATTTTTGTCTTTGAAACCAACCTTCAAAAATTATAACCCTCCTCTTTTAGGTCATTTACCTTGAAACACGCCCCTGTCAGCAGACTTCTGTGGAGACCACACAGTGGGAAAAGAAAGAGACCCTGTGGTTAGGTGAAAAAATAGCCCACTGTGTTTAAGAGAAAAACCTTTCACTTGTGATTTTTTAAGAAGTCAATCACTGCCTTTATAACTCTGCCCTTGATGTTTACTTGATCATCGATAAATGCCCAATCATCAACAAATGCCCAATTATCAACAAAATACCCTGTTTCACCTTCAGAAAACTCTGTCCAACAATCTTCAGAATGACAATGTAGTGTAATGAACAAGCAGACTTAGTTTAGGTGAAAAAGTAAGTGCAACAGTGGTTTTTAGGAAACAAACTCTCTGCTCTGTGAGTTTAAAAAGTCCATCCATACATCTATATACTCCTGCCTCTAATGTTTACTTGATCATCAATAAATGCCCAATCATCAACAAATGCCCAATCATCAACAACCCAGCCTTCTAGAAAATAGCCTTATTTTACCCTCAGAATTCCTCTGTCAACAAAGCTTCAGAGTGATACAATGTAGTGCAATGAAAAAGGCAGTCTTAAGTTAGATTGTAAAATCAGTGCATAGTGCTTTGTGAAGGACACCTTTGCTTGTAGGTTCAAAAATCGATCATTTCCTCTATGTTCCTGTTTCTGATGTTTGAATTCAACCATCCAAAGCCCCTGCCTTCAGAAAAATGGCCCTGCCCACCCTTAAAAACTCTCTGCCAACAAACTTACAGTAGTGAAATCTAGTGAAATAGTGGGGTCAGTTTGTTACAAAGGTGTGTTTGTGAGATAGGCAGCAGTCATCTATTCTTGAAACCATCTGCTGTCAATAAATACAATGATTTGAAAACGACACAAACTGGTTTTCAACCATAAAAAACCGGTATCGCAATCACCTCATCTCACTGTATAGAAAAACTGCCCTTGTTTTTAGCTATAATGGAAATGTCTAGGTTTTTCAAACATTTCGGTCACTTATCAACACTTTGCATTTGATGGGGTATTCGTAGAATACCTTAAACTTGATGGATGTTTGCTTGAAAGGAGGTAAGAAACCTTGGACAGCTTGAAAAAGACGCGCGGCAACTTTGATAACAAACCCGTCGCGCAGAGGAAACTCTTGTCGGGCCTGTCGGGTCGACCTGTCGGGTGGTCGGGCGGGCACCTACAGGCACGTCGCGCCCGCCTACAAGTACGTCGCGCCGACGTTAAAACTCTTCGCAAAACGACGCCCAGGCACGTCGCGCCACTTTCCAGGCCCGTCACGCCGCCCTAAAACAATGCAGAAAACCTCAATTCTTTTGAAAACACGCTGTGATGCTTGGGAGCTGTGGCAATTGGTTTTTGAATTTCGAAAGTGACTTACTTATTTCCCTATTCCATTCCTTTGATACTTTCAACCTCATATCATTTTCAAATAAATATCCCAACGGTCATTTTGAATATATATACCCGCCCTTTTTTAAATGATACAAAACTGTGTTTGAATCAAGTTGCTTTTTAAACAGTGATAATCCATCAAATTTGCTTTGCCTATTCATGAAGTTACATACCTGTTCTCATAAGAGAGACATTTCAAAACCTCGACTTTGTCTCTCTTTTTGGCACTTTAGGTGATAATGTTAACAAAAGAAAAGGTCATTCAAAAACTGTCAAAGGCATTTGAAAGCTGCTTTATCACTTACAGGAGACCACCGGTGCCCTTGCAATTAGTTTGACAATCTCGGTCCTTAGGTGATTTACAGGTTTCCTTCTGGACTGTAAGTGCCTTCTATTAGCTGTTTCTTTTTATAACAGGATTCTCGGCTTGACAACTCACTGTGTCACATCCCTGCCACTGTTTATTTGATACTGTATCCTTGTGCTGAAACTGTCCTTTGGGATGATGACCATTGTGTCTGTTTTAGGGAATATAAACAGTGATAATTCATCAAAAACAAATTCCTCCTGCCTAATCATAAGATCATATACCCATTTGCCTCCTCATTTGAAAAAACAAACTTGTAAAATATGAAAACAGGGCTTTTTGGCACACAGTCTTTATTATGTTCTGATCAGTATATTAAACCCCTTTTTGTCAATAGCACCATTTCATGACTGGACTATGTTCACTGCCTCCCTCTCTTGGTGATTGCTAGCAAAGAAGGGCTATTTCATAATGCACCAAAAATATTTGAAAAGAAACACTCCCCTTCGGAAGGCGCCTCTTAGGACCTTTGGATATAGGACATCATAAGCGTTTCGACCTTTCCTCAAGGAAACAGTCCTCTTTTTGGTATCAGTGGGACATATATGTTCAAAACTGTCTCTTTGTCTATTCATAGCATTGCATGCCTATTATCATGCATTTTATGACTCAACCTTGGTCATTGTTTTACTTTCCCAGTGATAAATTGCTGCTTCTAGGTGTTTCACAAGTTTTTATCTGGACTGTAAATACACTTTCTAGGTTGCATCCTTTCACCCTAGACTTCTTTGTTTGCTCAGAAGGATTTCCCTTGATTTCTGGATAGGTGATCATGGAATGTCTTTAACCCTTTTTTAAGTCAACTACTCCTTTGGCATTCATAGCATACAATATGTTCAATACCCTCTCCTTTCAACTAGATGTACTGTCTGACAGGTAGTTCTTAAAAAATAGGAGTATCAGTATATTAACATTATCAGAGCTTTCATTCATCTGTGTAGTGACCTTGTTTCAGTCTTTGGTGTCCTTCCACTGCTTTCTTGCATCAATCAGTTTCAGCACCCTGCAGTAGTTTTGGCCCTCTACTCATGCATGGAGGAGGCTCTTTATTAGATAAGGTGTTTTGAAGGTTTTTCAACAATTCTTTTTCGAGACAGCCTTTTCTGAAGGTGATGTTAAGTAGACCACTTGGAAAACATCAGTCTAAGCATGTTTACTTGCAAGCCTCATTGTGTGTCAGCAGAAACCCTAGCCAGAGTAATACTGCCTCCTTGCCTTGTCCTAAGGGTGAATCAAACATTTGGCTTGTTGCATCTTATGATTGATCATTTTAACAAACAAACTTTGTGACTATGAAGGTCAGTGTTTCCTTGAAAAAAACCAAGCACTTTCTCGTGCCTGTGTAATGGCACTGATTATCATCTGTTCTATTTGATCTTGTAGATAGACAGGGTCCTTATGCTTTGGAATGTTCACTGATGAAAGGCCTTCTAAGGTTCCAACCATTGACTTGAAAGTTTCAGATGACTTCCTTTATCAGGCCAAACTCCCCTTTCCTTTGAGCTTATCATATTTCCATTATAATCCTGTTATGATTAGCAATTACATTCATGAAACCTGAAGATATTGTTTCATTGTTTCAGTAAGGGCAAACCTGGACTTCTGCAACCTTCTGAGTCAACACTGGCCTGCGCCCTCTGCTTATGTATGAAGGAGGCGCCCTAACCCTCTGCTTGTAAATGAAGGAGGTTCTGGGCCTTGACAATTTACCATTTAGCTGAGACAGTGGCGACCCTTTCGTACTGTGATTTTCATGCTGGAAAGAGCTGTAAGGTCCTGATGAGTGACCTTTGTTTTGCAGCTTCATCTCAGGCTCATAATACACTTAGAAGCAGTTGTTTCCTCTAACTGTAAACTCAACATTTACTCCATGAGATGAAATACATTTCTTGTCTTTGTAGAACCATAGAACACAGTGAAAAACCTATTAGTCAGCTTGAGAATGGGCTTCATGCAGTGCTGAGACCTAGAGAATATGAGTGGCGCGACTTAAGGCTGTTTGTCAACTTCATTTGCAAAGTAAGGGATCAGTCATGGTAGGTCTGCTGCAGATGAGGGATTTTTTGGCTTTTTGATGATTGCCAAAGGTGAAATGTCCTAAACGCCACTTCCTAATATAGGGGAGACCTTTGAAACAGATGTGGATTTGCCTTTTAAGGCTGATGGGCAGGTTAATAAGACTGAGGTTAGATAGGATTGTTGACAAGGAGGTTGTGTTTTTGCTAGGGGTGGACTGCATAGGTAGAAAGGCGAAAAAAGTTTTGGGAGGGTTTTCTGGATGACATATTGACATAAGGAAATCAGTTTCTAGAAAAATCAGCTGAAGATATAGTCATCACTAACATGTAAAAAATACTGATGGCTAACACATACCACAAGTCATGGGGATTGGGCATTTTTAAGTTATATCGGGAGTGGTAGATTTGTTTAACATAGCTAGAGTCATTTTTTTGGGCTTAAATTTGATATGTAAGTCTATTAAGACCTAAGATACGAGATCCCACTGTCACTTGTCCTTATTTTTATGCTCATCTCTGAAATTAACCTTTTTAGGGTATAAATCGCTGCTTTTCCCCAACTTTTGGCTCATAAAATGAAGTACAGTTTTTTGTTGTAGCTTGGAATGATGGCTATGTGTTTTTAACATGTCCTATGAACTTATTTTGTGCTAAATATCTATTTTTTTTTTATACATTGTTTCAATCCCTCATTGGGGCATTTATCAAGCCATACTAGGTGTGGGAGGCATGTTTGCCCCACCTAGAAGGATTTATTTTTGATACCCTATTGGATTTAGGACTTAGATACTCAGATATAAGGGATACAAGGGCTGATTTCAAGATTTGTAGCAGCCATCCCTGAAAAATGTGTTTTTCAGGCATGCCTTGCTAACTGTTCCAAATTTGGAATATTACAGTGGTATCAGAGCATGATCTATGGCTCAGCCTATGAGATATAGCCATTAGAAGAATAAAGAAGAAGACAGAAGAAATATTAAATAGAGGACAAAGAGAGGAAGGGTGAAACCCATTTACTTGGAAGGATTAGAAGAGAAGATTTTTCTAACACTCTCTCTTAAGCCATGCATGAATTGAAGGAAGAAATCAGGGGAATGAGGAGGGGAAGACATGAAAATCCCTCAAGGATTTCTTCTCATGAAGAAAGCCCCAATACTTCTTATGTTGTGTGTGAGCATTCAGCCACACAATCTGATCTACAACGCTGTGACATGCCTACTTTCTTGTTGAGAGAAAGAGGAGAAGGAGGAATGATGGAAGAGGAGACCTCCCTGCTTCTTTTCCAAACCTTGGAAGGTATTAAAGAATATCTCAAGGAGGTAGAATGGGAGGAGTGTAGAAGATTTTTGGAAGGGTTTGAAACAAGCTCTAGCTATTCACATGATGGGTGTGAGCATTCAGCCACACATGCAGATCCACAGCGCAGTCTATTGCCCACATTGACTGCAAGAAGAATGGAGGAAGGAGGTGCACCAAGGGAGGAGACCTTGAG
This sequence comes from Pinus albicaulis, assembly GCA_034641835.2. NCBI lineage: Eukaryota > Viridiplantae > Streptophyta > Pinopsida > Pinales > Pinaceae > Pinus > Pinus albicaulis. The sequence goes on along the minus strand of CM076574.1, from coordinate 1,013,052,858 downwards.
TGACTTTATTCAGGAGTATGAATCTCAATCATGGAGATTTAGAGAGCACTTAGACTTCCAAGGGTTTTACAAACTCAAGGAGGAAAGATCCAGCAGCCACAAAAGAAGTAAGAGAGGTAGAATCTTCCTATCTAACTTTGATGGATCAGCAGAGTGCACAGCAAAAGCTTGGGTAGAAGAACTAGATTCCTATTTTCAGCTACACCAAGTTTCAGAGAAGGAGGCCATCAGAGTAGCAGCGCTGCACCTCAAAGGAATGGCCCATGATTGGTGGTTTAATGATTCTACTTCATTTTTTCATGCAAATGTAAAAACTTATGTTGAGTTCACTAAATAATTGATGAGGAGATTTGATAAAGAACATTATGAACCATCATTTGTTAAAAACAAAAACTCAAACACTTTGCATGAGTTGGAGAGACCTATTGAACCAACTCCACTCCATATTTTTAGAGGGGATAGAAACATGTATGACAGTTTTCTAAGGGCAAGATCCCCATTTCTTGAAGAGCCCTCTTCTATTTCTGAAGACATGGAGTCTTCTCCTTCAAGGGATGACCGAGAACAAGGGTCTCTCATTGAGGATGAGGCATTCTCATACATGGAAGAAAAGGAGGAGGATCAGCATCAAGGGATGATGAGCATTCACCCTTATTTATTTTGGGAGGTTTCTACACATAAGGAGGGGACTGCACTGCACAGTGAAGAGAGGGACAGTTCAGTCCACTCATATCTACAATCCATTTCAGATTTTGATATCTCACTACATGGAGGCATTCCACCTGGGAGGCCACCAAATCTAGAGTTGATGAGAGACATCTTGTCTTTTGATTCACCACTCTTGGAATTTGGAGAGGTGAAGACTTTGGAGGAAGACTTTGGCATGGGGGATGTCAAAGTAGCAGGCAGCAGCATGAGGAGAGCTTCATATGCTAGATCACCAGTGATGTCTCTTAGGAGGATTGATCCCTATTGGAGGTCTCAACTTTTGATAGAGTACTCCAAGGATCTTGGTGCATGCATGATTCTCGATGACCCGGATGGAGATGATAGATACATGGTGGATGATATGGTCATCTATTCCTATGGCAGGATCTTCTTGGCTAGATCTTCTAGTCTCAAGGAGAAGCTGCTACATGCAGCACATGAGGACTTCTCTTCTATGCACTTTGATGCATATTTCCATTTGATGGAGGAGTTCACTTGGGAGGGCATCCAACATGACATATTTCAGCATATGGAGAGATGCATAGCCCGGATGGTAATGAAGAGGAGGTCACAGCCACTTCCCTACTCATTGGAGGTGAGGGAGAAATTCCAGTTGAGCCATTTCAGCTCAAGATCTCAAGTACATGATGGAGGAGGTATAATTTCACATTTTGTATTGTACTTCTTTTCCTTGTTTGAGCAGCATGATGTATCAAGAAGAGTTTTTCTTTCTTGCATATTGTATAATAATTTACTTGCAGCCTTTTGTAGCATTGAGATTGGCTATCTCATTGGTGGTTAGTGGGGGAAGCCACATGATTCTTGGTGTGCACCACTAACACCATATTGTAACTTCATGTTTCCATATTATGAGATGATTGTGGCAACAAACAAGTGGCTGGTAAAGCACTTTTCATTTCTTATTTTAATGCAGGCAAAGGATGTACTGCATTGGTTCCATGATTGGAACTATGATTCAATCTCTGGTTGTCATGTGACAGCTTGTTTTCAATTGCTTTTGCTTCCATATATTTCTGATGTTTCTATGTTCATGGGAAGATTTGTTTGGAGAGTGGAATATGTGATGGAGATGCCCATTAGGAGTATGATTCTCCCTACTATTCATGATGTATGTTTCAGGAGGAGCAATGGGCAAACCATGATTACCACATCTCAACTCTTTTCTTCATATGGAGTGAGCCATTTGGAGAACTTGAGTGCTTGGAGGAGACACTTCATGGCTGAACTATGTGATGGGGAAGCTTGGGCCATACTTGGAGGCCATATTGTTTCAACCCAAAGACATAAACAACCCCATACTTATCATAAATGGAGAGAGAAACTACTTGGATGGGAAAATCTAAACTCTTCATTCAACCCCAACACATTGCATAGATCCGGGGTTGAAGTTTTCTTTGATGAGCTACCTAAAATGGCTCATTTCATTTGGATGATTGCATGGGTGAGAGAGTCACTCTTTGGGAACAAGACTTCCCATGTTTTCATCACTCCTACCTTGAGGAGGCCATTGAGCAGCAAGGAGATCACCACTTTTACCTTCAATTTCTTCATGATGTACACTTTGTTATCTTACACTTGGAAGGAATCATTGGAGGACAGATTCATTACCTATCATTTTCAGCCATTGTGGGATCCATTGATGAGGCCACAAGAAGAGGGAGGAAGAAATTCTGCTCTACCTTGGAGTTGCTTGAGGACAAGCAACATTTTGAAGGGGGGGGACTGTAATATTCCTAATTAGCCCAAGCTAATAGGAATATTCAATTTTGTTTTGTTTTTCATGCTTATGAATAAAATTGTAAAGGAGGACCAATAATGACTCCTAAGCATCAAAATAAATCAATGCTTAATGTGAAACAAGCTAAATATGAGCTACTGTCATAAACACACTTAAGTGTGAACGAGGCTGGAACAATTGACAGGGTCAATAGTACCAAATCAACAGCGCAGTCTAGGTGCAATGTATCTCCAAAAGGCACAGCGCAGTCCATATTGGAAGCCACTCATGTGAATGAGGCTAATTCATCAAGATGGTTTAGGGTTTGTCAAGGCTCCCACATTATAAAAGAAGGATGAGGACACCAAGGGAGGGGTTGATCATTTGATATTGCTGAAGGTATTGTCTATTTAGACAAACCCCATTCTCTAGTTGTTTAGCTGAGAATAGTGTTGTTTAGCACTTGGGTGTTCCTGGTCGGGAATCCCACCTCCTTTCTTGAGTAGCTCTTGGAGGAGACTTGTTCTATCTTGTCCACTATCAGGCTTGGGCCAAGCTTCATATTCCAACCACAATTTAGATCCTGTTGAGGGTTTGATTTTTTTTTTAAGCTGCAGCAGTGGAAGCTAGATCTATTTAGATCTAGGCAAATCTAGTGCCTCTTCTCAGTGAGTGTGTCTTTTAACCTCCTGGAAGAGTGTATTGGATCATCAGGGCTGAATTTTCAGATCAAGGCATTAGGCCTAATCACTACTGAAGCTAACAACACAGTTTTCCCTTCCATCTTGCGTTATCTGCAAGAGGAAAGTTGCAGGGTGTTTTGACTGCTATTTGGAGGAGAGATCTCCGGTGATAGGATTCTCCATTTCACTGTCGTGATCCATGGATTGGCCAACCAATCCATGTTTGTTTCAGATATGATTTAATTATGTATTTATTTACTGCAAAATTTCTGAATATTTCTGCAGATTTGTAATTCTAGATCTCAGATCTACTCCTGTACCTTCATGTTTTGATCAAAACCCCAATGGGAAATTGTAGAGGAACACATCTAGTGTACGGATCTGATATAGATCTGTCTTTTTGTACACAGATCTATTATAGATATGAAATGTAATATTCAGCTACTTCAGCCTATAAAATAATGCTTTCAAGCTTTGCGGTCTCATCTTGTTGTTGCAACACCTCAATCTTGAGGGTTTCTTCATGTGATTCTTCTGTTTACCTATTGTAAATTGTATAAAACATGATATAGATCTGATTTACTGAATTCCATACCATATTTCATTCATCACCTTCATAAAATCACGCTTCCTGTGCTTCAGTAATTTCTGCATACCACAAGTCATGGGGATTGGGCATTTTCAAGCTATATCAGGAGTGGTAGATCTGTTTAACATAGCTAGAGTCATTTTTTTGGGCTGAAATTTGATATGTAAGTCTCTTAGGACCTAAGATACGAGATCCCACCATCACTTTCCCTTATTTTTACGCTCATATCTGTAATTAACCTTTTTAGGGCATAAATTGTTGCTTTTCCCCAACTTTTGGCTCATAAAATGAAGTACAGTTTGCTGCTATAACTTGGAATGATGGATATGTGTTTTTAACATGTCCTATGAGCTTATTTTATGCTTCATATCCATTTGTGTGTTTATACATTGTTTTAGTCCCTCATTGGGGCATTTATCAAGCCATACTAGGTGTGGGAGGCCTGTTTGCCCCACCTAGAAGGATTTCTTTTTGATACCCTCTTAGATTTAGGACTTAGATACTCAGATATAAGGGATCCAAGGGCTGATTTCAAGATTTGTAGCAGCCATCCCTGAAAAATGTGTTTTTCAGGCATGCCTTGCTAGCTGTTCCAAATTTGGAATATTACAATCACGTACATTCGCAAAATATCCTCCAAAAATTGATTCACACGTTCATTCTTCCCATTTTTTTGCAGATGGTATGTAGTACTAAACTGAATCTAAGTTCCCAAACCTATAAATAAGGATTTCCAAATACTGAAGTAAATTTTACATCCCTATTCGAGATAATTGTCTTAGGGACTCCATGTAATCTGAAGACTTATTTCATGAAAATATCTGCAATTCAAAAAAAAATTTAAGTAGCTTTCACTGGAATGAAATTTGTAGATTTAATAATTTTTTCTACTACTACCATTATGCTTGTTGGATCTAGGTAACCCAGTGATAACGTCAAGTGTTATGACTTCCCACTTCCATTCTGGTATAAGTATAGGTTGTAGAATACCAATAGGGTGTTGATGTTAAACTTTAACTTGTTGACACTCTATACATTTTATTAAATATTCTTCTATATCTCTACACATTCCAGGCCAATGGTAGTCAATTTTAATTGCTGATAGCATTTTCTAATATCCAGGATGGGAAATATAAGGACTTTTGTGAAATTCATCTACAAGTAATTGTTTCACAGATAATTGATTTGGAATGTATATTCTCCCTCGAAAATTCAACAGGTTCTTTTCATTAATATCAAATTCCGACTGTTTTCCTTGATTGTTAGCTTGTTGTGCTTGCTGCCACAAGAACTGGTATTCCAGGTTTTTTGGGAAGCATCTTTAATTGGTTCCTAAAAATTAAATTCAATTTGATTATAACAAATTTGATATATGCATTGTATTCTTTGGCTCAATGCATCTGCAACATGAATCTCTTTTCTTTTTAAATGTTAAATTTAAAATTCAAATTCACTCAAAAAAGGAATTCCATCTCGTTTTTCTGGAGTTCTAATTAGGTTGCTTAAAATAACTTGTCACGCTGCTATGATCAGTATTTAATAAAAACCTTTTCCCCAAAAGATAATGTCTCCATACCTTTAATGCATGCACCACAACAGTTAGCTCCAAATCGTAGGCAGAGTATCTCTTCTCATGCTCCTTCAACCTTCTTTATTCATAAGTGATCACATTTCCTTCTTGTGTTAGCACTGCTCCTACTCCCTCTTGACATGCATCAATGCAGAATACAAATTATTTATTTGGATCAACAACTTTTAGCATATGAGTTGTAGTTAACAAGTGTTTCAGTTATTCAAAACTTTGTTGACAATTGTTGGTCCAATTGAAATTTCTTCCCTTTTTCTGTAAAGATGTAATTGGATAAGTGATTCGAGAAAATTATTCGATAAAATGATGATAATATCTTTCCAGACCCATAAAATATCGTATATTCCATGATGGTATGGATCTTCTCAGGATCAATTGCTATCCCTTCTGCTAAGATGACATGGCCCAAATACTAAATCTTATTTTTTTTAAATCGCATTTACTGAACTTTGCATATAGTTGTTGATATCATAGCACTTGTAGTACAATTTGCAAATGTTTTATATGATCTTCCAGGGTTTTTGAGTAAATCAATATATCGTTTATAAATATCGGGACAAATCTGTCGAAAAAAGAATGGAAAATACCATGCATCAAACTCATAAAGGTGGTGGGTGCATTGGTCAGTCCAAATGGCAAGACCACAAGTTCGTAATGCACATAACAAGTTCTGAAAGTTGTCTTACATATGTCCACATCCTTCATCCGAATTTTATGATACCTTGATCATAAATCAATTTTGGAAAATATTTTTTCTCCCTTAACCTAGTCAAATAGATCAACAATCTCAGGCAAAGGGTATTTTTTCTTAATAGTTAACTTATTGATTTGTCGATAATCAATACACATACATAAGGTTGCATCCTTATTTTTGAAAAACGACACCGAAGCTCCCCAAGGGGATACACTAGGTCGAATGTACTCTTTTACCAATAATTCCTACAGTTGCATTTTAAGTTCAGTTAACTCTGGAGTACTCATACGATAAGGGACTCTAGACACTGGTGCTTCCCCATGAACTAATTCTATATTGAAATCAATATCACACTTTTTTATTAGATTTGGTGTTCCTAGAGATATTGTGACTAACAATGGACCACAGTTTGTTTCTAATCTGGTTCAAGGTGTTATGGATCAATATAAAATTCGGCACGGGAAATCAACATTGTATCACCCACAATAAAATGGTCAGGTGGAGTCTACCAACAAGGTGATCGAATCCATCCTTACCAAAACAGTAAATCTGCATAGGAAGGATTGGGCTAGAAAGTTTCTTGAAGCATTATGGGCCTATCGAACCACCGGGAAGAATTGCACGAGTCATACACCTTATGAGTTGGTGTATGGGAAGTAGGTCCTGTTGCCTATTGAATTCCAGATAAAAACTTTCCGAACTGCGGTCCAAGTGGGATTGGATCTCTCAAAAGCACAACAAAAGCATCTATTGCAGCTAAATGAGTTGGTTGAATTCATAAGAGATGATGTTCAATAGAATTTGTTAGTGCAACAACAATGCCTAAAATGGCATGACAAGTTGATAAAAAAGAAGTAGTTCCAACCAGGTTATTGGGTACTTCTTTATGATGTTAAAATTAAACATTTAAAAGGAAAATTTCACACATGTCGGATGGGACCTTATGAGGTGATTAAATTTTTTGAAAATGGGGCAGTAGAAATTAAAACTAGTGATAGAAGAGAACTAGTATTCCTTGTGAATGGACATAGACTTAAAGTTTATTTTCAGCCCCTCACAAAGGAAAATTTTTATACAACACGTATAGCCGCAATTTGAACTAAGGATGGTAGGTGGCCATGCCAACCTATTATAAGTTTCATTTCTCTTTTTCTAATAATAATAATAATGATAATGATAATAATAATAATAAAATTATAAAATAAAAAGAAAACCAATAAAAAATGACAAAAAAAAAAAAAAAATCTTGTATCTGTGGTTGTGAAAATCATTTTGTTGACATGATCACAGAAGGATCAGCCTAAAAACCAGCATCACGGCAGGTGGATCAATCTCTAATAAAATGGGAATGTTGCTTGATCTTTATAAATGATAGTTGTCACCGAGAAGAAGCAGGTTTTTGTGAAAGTTTTGGTGCAACAGAATGATTATCAGAACCAAGTCCTTACCCAAGTTCGGGACAACTAATGTGGCAAATCTTGTGCAAGTAACATTCAATTCCCACTACAGTTATTTTTGGTTCAACATTATTTGGCAGAAATTTGAGGTGAAATTTTGCCCTTCTTCTTATTCCCTTTTCATAATTTTCCTCTAAAATTCTTCTTTTTTTTCCCACAATATTGTCCCTCCATTTCTTCAAATAAATTTTCCCTATCCTATTTCGTTTTCCCCCTATTTTCCCTGAAAATTTTTTTCCCTATCCCTTTTTATTATGTCCCCCTGTTGGACTGGTCTCTCTCTCGAATTCCTTCCCTTTCTAGAAAAATTTTCCCCTACCCCGCTTCTTTCTTCCCTCATGAACTTAATTGTAGAATCTAATGAGTTATGATGACACCAGGAACTGGCAATGAAAACGCATTTGAAATTCTGCAAATATTTTCAGATCCAACCTATATATTATCTAATAAATTATGTGAGAAACATTTTTACAAGAAACTACAATACTCTTGAGTGCAGGAACATGTATTTCAGTACAGGAACCACAATGATCCTTAGTGCAGGAACCAGAATTCCTTAGTACATGAGTACGCATTGCAGTGCAGGGATATATGCCCAGTACATGAATACATGCCTAGTGCAAAGAGGACGGTCCAAGGACAAGAATTTTGTTTGGTATAGGAACCCTGTCATGAACATGAAGGGATGCATCACTTTGGATTAAGAAATGCAATGATTTTTTAAACTATATATTCGATTAGAATTTTATTTTTATCTTTGCTTAAAATGAATTATATTTTTAAAAAGTGCAGAGACATAATATACTTAAACCTTATCTTATTTTAAGTATTATATATACCCGCATTCGGAGTCATGTTGTGTTGGGGATGTGTTTTAAAATATTTCCTTATCAAAGTACTAGCCTCTTGAATCGTGTTAATCATTATTGATTGAGCCAATACCATATAACACCTTGCGTTTTGAAAAATATTTCTTATAACCACCGCTTGTACTTATCATTATTACTCTACTTACATTGTATCATGCCCATATCCGTAGCTTTTCCAAGACCGAATCTTTATGGAAATGAACTATGACCGTTTGAGATTGTCGATATATCTGCAAGGACGTTGTGTATGCAATTGAATTTGGAAATTGTTGAACCTTCTAAGTTATATCCTTGAAATATTTTATCAACATTCTTGAGAATTGGAAACCAGTGTAATCTTTGAAGATTTATGGCGCCTGTTCACATTGAACCCTGGTCTGTAAAGGAGCAGGAAAGCATATTTGAGTACAAGGCCAGTCTACCCTTATTGCAGGAGTCGGGATTTCTTCCCTTCCTACTCAAATTCGACGGGTATGACTCTATTGTCACACTTGGGTTTGCTCGCACCTTCAATTAGTAAACAACTAGAGTCGAGTTCTTGGAATTTCAAGTGAAACAACAATCCATCTCCCAAGCCATGGAATTAGCAGCCATAGGAGAAAAGTGGTTCAAGAAGGGGGAAGTTGAGAAAGGCGCTTGGCGCCAGTTTTTTCTAGAACAAGATCAAAAGATATACACGAAAATTGGGCTTCCAAGGAACGCCTGGTGGAAAAATGGAAGCACTTGTTATACATTCTGTAGAATTTCCTCACCTATGAAGGGAGGTATTCGTTGACTTACTTGTACCATATTCGCCTTCTGCTTCATTTTGAGTCAGGTAAGTTAATTAAATTTCCTCATTTCTTGTTGAAGAGCTTGGGGAAAATGTCTAAAGATGTATAGAAGAGTCAGGAAAATCAAATAGGGTTTAAATTATGTCACTATGGTATGTTCACAATGTTAATTAAGAATGAATTAGAAGGAAATGGAATGACGTGGGAAGAATTTTTGAAAGAATTTTGAAAGGGAGGCACTGTGAAGAAATCAAAGAAAGGCAACAAGGTTGCTAAGGCAGAGTCGGACCAAAAGAGGAAGTCATCAACCCTAAAGGCTCATAAAACTATAAATACCGAAATCAAGAAACCCCAGTCCAAGAAGCTGACACTCGAGAAAGAGACTAAGCCTGCGAATGAGACTCTTGGTCCCTCAAAGAGATTGGCCAGGAGTTATCTGAAAAAACGATATGCCTCTTCAAAGGGAGACCCTTCTACATCAACCACCCTAATAGACATTGATGATTATGAGTAATGTACCCCCTCTACAAACTCTCATGTAGAGAACCCTCCTTCTAATTCACCAGTACGAGATAGAATTTCTCTTTTAGCTGATGTCGCAGCTTGTTCAATGTTCAGTGCAGGATATGTGGAAGGAGAAGATGACATTTATCTGGCAACTTTGATTAAAAGAGCCAAGAAAAGGAGGATAGCCAACACACATGATGTAAGCCCAATAAAATAGCCAACAATAGACAAGGCTAAGGATACTATTCCTCAGAGCCTTGAAACACAATGTGAGGAAACCCCTGATGATGTTAGTACTTGTTATGACTCATTTTCCGAAGGAATCCCAACACAAGAAGAAACTAAGGAAGAAGACCCTGATTTTTACTTTCGCAGCCAATTTGAGGAATTAAACAATCTATTTTGAGGCTTGAAATATTAAATCAAACTGAAAGGAGCAGGAATGGGGAGTTGATGAAAGAAGTGTAGGAAAGGAAACGACAGGAGAAAATATGGAAGTTCCGTGCATCCAAGTGTAGCATTCGTCTCAGGAAAGTGATGAAATAGCTCAAGAAAGCCTGCAATGGAAAATCAAGAACAGTAAGGATAGGAATTGGCTTTCAAATTCAAGATTAAGGGGAAGTTTTCCATGTTTTTTGTAGAAGGTTAGTAAATTTGTGTGAGGACACACAACAAGATGAGGTTGGGGGGATATTGGTCGTCGGAATTGTGCCTCTTTGGATCCTAATTTCGCCCTAATTACACCATCCAAGCCCTTTGTTTCAAAAATGGAAGCTAACCCTTACACCTATTCCAGTACCCCTTCATGAATTTGATAATATGGGTTATATGAGCTTAATCGTTAATAAAAAGGGTTAAATTAGATTATTTGTCTTTGTAACTAATATATTTTATTTCCTGAGAAGCATGATAAAATAGAAGTGTTAATCGTTATAAAGGTTGGTTGGTGCAAGAACGTTCTTGTACTATCCGTCATTCCTATACTCAAGGGACATCCGACAACATTTCCATGAACACCGCGATAGCTCATTGACCGACACGTACTCCTTGCAAAGAACCAGTTTTTCACTCTGATTAGGCTCGAAGCGTTGAGGAGAACGCAGGAGAAGAAGGTTGGGGTTTTGACCAGCAAGCCTAATCTAGCCTCTGCTAACAGCCGAGAGCCTAAAATTATATTTTTGTTTATTTTCTGTTGCGGCCAAGAGCCGAGCATTGTATATTAAATAGGGTTTCTAGGGTAGATTTAGGTAGCGATACTCTGGAGAATTTTTTCACTGTGATTTTTTTTCATCCCATTTCTGGGTTGGATCCAGGACCTATTGATGTATATTTGCAACTATCGAAGTTAATATAAGGATTTATGTCAGTTTATCAATCTCTGGTTTTTAATCTCATGTGAATGAGTTACCTATGCATTTGATTTCCCAACTTTCGTAAAGGAAAATGAGTTTGTTGGCTAGGGCCCAGCTAACCCAGCTCGTTCTCCCTTTGTTTATAAGAGTGTGTTAAATATTTCGTATGCTAGAGCAAAATATTATTTTGTTTATGCACCTAAGTCATACATTTAAATTTTCTTCATGAACTGTGCGCTTCTTGGATCTGAGGTTTGACAGTGTGATTTTGCGTGCATCTATTCAAGGTTGTTTTAGCACTTCGTACCTTTCTTTTTATGCACTGTGTGGATCTCTTTCTCTTTCTGCAAACACGTGTTTCTATTTGATTTTCACAAATACATTTTATCTTTGCAAGCATGATTTATCTCAACAAGAACATTTTATTTCCGCAAGTCTATTTTGTTCCCTTTAGGCAAAGTGTGTTTCATTTCTAAGAACAAGTTCATGCTTCTCGCAAATGCATTTAATTTAGGGATTGGGTCGTTGGTTTATTCATATTCCCTGTATGTCAATGAAACTCTGTCACGCATAACATGATATGTACTTGCACCAGCCATTAGAGGAAATTTCAGCCTAAAAGTGGCCTCCTAAGGAAAAATAATAAAATAAGAGTTATGAATTTTGGAGGGAAAAGAAGAAAAGTAGTTTTTTTAATTGTATTTTTGGTTTATCTCCTTATAGGTTTACTCAAACTTCAAGTATAGATGCTCGTTGGATGCAGAATTAAATTCCACATCCAATGAATACCCGTTATGCATACTCTTGAGAAAACCCACATTGATCAAAATCGTAGATACATTCAAAAATTCACATGAACACATTTGGATGAATCTGATTTGTTTTAGTCCAATGGTTGTAAACTATGGAAGATTTTGGGATATTTTTATGTTAGATTTGTTTTGAAACTCTATACAATTTCAGTGCTCTACAACCAAGTATGAGCTAGATGTCAAGCGTAAATGTTTAATCTGTAAATGTTTAATATTTAACATTTAACAAATTTAATATAATGCCTATGTTAAATGTTTAACATTGGCATAAATGTGCATGCGTAAATGTTTAACATTTAACAAAAACATTATATGTGGTCTAAATTAAAAAACAAAAATAAAACAATAGAAGTAATAATAATAAAAAAGTAGTCGATCAAAAGTTAAAAGTAATATAAAGTCATGTGTGTAAACATTTAAATGTTGACTCAATTAATAATAAAGAGTTATAATCAATTTGTTATATTTTGATTTTGTTATTAACTTGTGAATAGGCTTTGTTACCATATCATGACTTATCAATATCACATGCTCAAAAACCATAACTTAATTCACAATCAAAATATTTTAAAATAATATGACAAGGTTCTTAACCATGGATATTCACCCCCACTTTACCGTGGATAGTATTAACATGTAAATAGGCTTTCTTACAATACCATGGTCCAATATCATGGCTTATCAATAATACATGCCCAAAAAACATAACTTGTTTCATAATGAAAATATTTTATAAATATTTTAATTTAATTTAATTTCATAACATTTTTCAATTAAATCTAGAAGGAAAAAGGTTATCATTACTTTTGAGATATATCTAAACCCTCTATCCTCACAACTTACTAAAAAGATTTTGTAGATATTAAATCAAGTTTTCAATCAATTTAAAAATGAGAATATTTTTATATATAAAGATGCGAAATATATATCAGCATAGATCCGTCATAGATCCATCATAGATCCATCTTAAGTACAGATCTAACATGAGTGTAAAATACAATGTATTATTTTTCATTGTTGAAATTGTATTTTTGTAAAGCGTAAAATACAATGTATTACAATGTATTATTTTTCATTGTTTAAATTGTATTTTTGAATGCTAAATAAAGTATATATAGGACCAAAATTTAATTTTTTCATGATATATACAATTTTTTTTAAATGATATATAATGTATACGCAATTAACATCAAAATATTTTACATAACATGTACATAGACACATTTTATGACGCAAATTAAAACAGTTTTTTATTATTAACATATTTTTAAATATATGTCAATATTGGTATTAAAATATTTTATTGATAACCAAATTATAAAATTTAAACACTTTACTCAAACATTTTTTTTACTTCTAATTACTTTATAACATATTCATTTTTATTTATTATAGCCGACATTTTTTATTACTAAGAACCAACATAAATCCATCTTAATAAGGATCCAAGTGATGAAAGCAAACAAATTGACTAACATTATATATATAAATATGTGAAATATATAAATATAAATAATATTACTAAGAACCAACATAGATCCATCTTAACTAAGGATTGAAGTGATGAGAGTAAACAAATTGAGTAACAATAATAGAGTAAAGGAAGTGCATGATTGACAAAGCTTGAGGGTGCAGAGAGAGATAAAGAGAGAGAGAGAAGGAGGTGGGAGAGAAAGGGAGAGGAAGGAAGGAAGATGGGAGAGAGGGAGAGAGACGGAGGAAAGAACATAGACATAGAAAGATAGAGATGGAAAAAGAGAGGAAGTGACAAGGGAGAGATGGGGAGAGAGGAGAGAGATAGGGAGAGAAGGGGAACAAAGTGAGAGGGAGCTACAAAGATGGAGTGGGAGAGAGAGAACAAAGAGGGAGTGAGATAGTGACAGAGTTGGAGGGAAGGGAAACAGAGTGAAGGGGGGAGAGAGACAGAGGGCGATGGGAGAGAATGACAGAGAGAGGACTCGATAGAGAGGAAGGGAGAGAGAGAGGACTCAATAGAGAGGAGAGAGAGAGATGGAGTTGGAGGGATAGAGAGGGAGGGAAGAAGAAAGACTCAAAGGGAAAAAGGTGTAGAGAGAGAGAGGTAGTGGTAAAGGAGAGTGAGGGAGAGAAGAGAGTGGGAGGGAAGAGAGAGAGATATATATATAATTTGTATGTTTCGGGGCTGAGATAGAGAGAGGGAATAAGACACAGACACATCGATATTATATGACCAAGTTACATGCATCTTAACCCCGGATCTTTAAGCGTCGAGGTGCAAACATTTCCTCAAGTTTTGCGCTCAAAAAAGAGGTTTTCACCTCAAGAGATTTGATCCCTCAAGTTTTACACTCAAAAAAGAGGTTTTCACTTCAAGAGATTCGATCCCTCTAGGGGTTTGATAGATCCAAGGTTAAGATGGATCTAAACTAGTGCATTTTGTTTTTTTGGATGTATTATGTTTTCTATTAGATTTATTAACTCTATATAATTTGAGTGTTCAGAAAAATTTCAAAATACTTAATCAATTTATGCATTCAAAAATAGATTATAAATTATAAAAAAAATACAATTTAATTTAAAAAGATTTGAAAAAAACTCCAAAATATAAAATAATTTAGAACCTTTATAACAGACACTTTGTACTTCAGAGTTAAAATAAACTAGTGATTAAAAAATCCTCAAAACTTTGTACAGAGTTAAAATAAATTAGTGATTAAAAAATCCTCAAAACTCTTTCAGAGTTGAGATTTTCAGTAATAAAAAATTGAAAGAATTTAGAAGAAAAAAAAAAGGATAAACCCAAAAGCCTGCAGTGGTCCGTGCAGGCAAATTATACAGTGACTTTTTGTGAGACCCACTTGATGAGCTTTCCCTTGACATAGACGATAAACCCATAAAATACACTCAACTCCACAGGCTTCGAATGAATGAATGCAGATCCGGATTCTTCGATGCTGCTGCTGATGCCGCTGCCAATTAATAAAATACAGCGAAAATTAAGAAACCCATAATTGGGGATCTCTCATCATCAAAAAAATTCTGCAATTCAATCTATGATTACAGAGTAATTACATTCGCATTGGAATCCCCTTTCTTCATTCCCAGCCTTGGCATGCAGGTGGGCGAGGAAGATCGCCTAGGACTGGACCTGGACGAGGAAGAACATGGCTTTAAATTGCAGTTGCAGGAGGAGGAACTCGGCCTGGGTACTTGCTGCTCAATTCTCTGATTGGAAAGATTCCTTTCTTGGACCAATTCCCCATTTTCTCTGCTACCACTTTGCGGTGACAGAATTTCATCCTCCAGAATCATCTGCAGCGACGGTTCCCAAATCCTGCTGCGTTTCATCACGTCGCCGCGGATCGAACTCGCTAACCCTAACCCTAACCCTTCTGGGGATACTTCACACGACTTATCGATGCAGGAGGTGAAGAACAAGAGGCTGCACTGGTGGCGTTTTCTCATGCATATTGATGCCCCGCATTTGGCCCTTTTCTCTTCTTCTCCTTCTTGTTCTTGTTCTTCATTAACCCTACAAAAACAAGCGCAGGAAGGTCGAAGATCCGGAGCCAAGTCTGAGTTGGAGGGGAAGAGGCGGGGCACAGGGAGGAGGAGGTAAATGCCGCCATTCTCGAGCTGAGCTTCAATAGGCATCATGGAGGCTTTGAATCTTTTCCTTCTGTTAATGGCTTCTTTTACATAATGGTGTGGATGCAGGCGGAGCAGATCTCCAACGCTCATGGGCAGCTCCACCTGCCTCACTTGCCCGTCTGATTGGATCACACGGGCCTTCTCACAACTCTTACTCTTCATTCTCACTCTCATTCTCATTTTTTTTTCATCGTCATCACCATCATCAATGGAGAATCTGAGAAAAAGCTAAGCTAATTCATTATAGCAACCCTCCCATTACCATTTACAGCCCAAAGAAGCCGAAGCCGAAGCCGATGCCGAAGGCCAAGGCCAAGGCCAACCAGATTTCCGATGTGATGCAGTACCAACTAACTCTGAGGTCGCGCGTTCAATTTCTATAAGTCAACACCACTTCAACATTCGTGGCCCCCATGAAGCACCACAAAGTGAAAATTATAATAAATTGTTTTTACGCCATCCCTTGTCCCACAACATTAATGGCTCCTCAAACGTTTAAATCTTGATGTGGTTCATTTCTTAAACGGCAATGGTGGTTCATTCATTTAAATAAATGTATGGGGGAGGGAAAAAATAGTTAAAAATCAATTTTGAAATTGGAAAAAAAAAATTTAATTAATTAATTAAAAAAAATTAATTTAATTCAAGTGTATTGATTAAATTGGTTGGGTTATATATAAATTTTATATAAAGTAAAGAATATTTTGGTGAGAGGATTTATATTTCACTCCATGGTGTCGTATTTGCTTTTCATTTTTATATTTTCTATCAAGATAACAAACTATTCATTGGGTTTTTGTTGGTGGAGATAAAGTTTATTTAATTTATTATAATTTTTTTAGGAAAATTATATTATCGTTGATCTAGATCATTCATTATATAATGTATGCAACGTCAATAAAATAACCATCACTAAAATTTATTGAAAAGGTCAATAAAATAGCCATCACTAAAAATTAATGAAAATGAACGTCAAGGAAATAAAAAATCAGAAAACAAGGTCAAAATTAAATAAAATAATAATTAAATTAAAAGAAAATTAATGGAGTAATAATAAAATAGTAAAAAATTAAATCATAAAAATATGAAAGTAACATAATTAAGATTAAATAAACTTAAATTCAAAATTAATTTACCTATTATTCTAAAATATTAAAAAACTAAGAATAACCATACCAATCTTAACAATCTAAAGTTGGCATCCTTTCATGGGTAGAAGTCAAGGTTAGATTGGGCCACCATAATTATCAAAAGAGGAAAGGATGGAACTTAAGAATTGCTTGAGTAAAAGAAGGATAATTGTCTAGTAATGTCACGGCATATTACATCAAGGCTTGCAAGGAGATGGCTTTTTTTTTTATCAAAGGAAAAAGGAGATGGAAACTTTAAAGTTATGCATACCACCTAGAAGCTATGCATAGGGAGGCACTAGGACATAGGAGGTATTTGGAATAACATTTGGAACAAAGAATTTTGGCCCAAGGTCTCTACTTTCCTTTAGATGTTAGCTTGAAGGAAAAGTCTTACCTAAGACAAGTTTATAAAGGGAGGATTTGAGGGGAAATCCATCTTCTACATGTGCAAGATATATGAAGATATTATGGAGCACCTATTCAATGAGTATGTAGTCCTATTAGAGCTTTGGGATAAAGGGGCTACCATATTTAGATAGTTCGATTATGTTCGAGAGAACATAAATCAAACCTGTAGAAATGGAGATAGTCACCATACCACTAACCCCATCTTAAGTAGAGAATGGAATGTTGTTCCAAGATTCTTATTATGGACAGTCTAGAAAGAACACAATAATTTTCAAACAACGACATAGAAAATTGGAGGACATGTGGTGCACCATTCAAGCTAGCATCCAAGAATTGGTTAATGCTTTTCCTTAGCCCCAAGAAATAAAGGATCTATGGTAGTTGGAGAAGATAATTTTTAATGAATGGAAGTATGAACAAGGCCCATTCTCTTCTATAAAGTATAATCCATCTTTTCAATAGCCCTCCCGAAGTACTTCGTCAAGACCACCCAAGGCCTTTGTTGATAGTTGTGCAGTAACCTACAATGGATTGTGAGCAGAGGCGGTAATATACTTATTGGACTCAATGTTATTGTTGGGTTGGAGGGGCTCCACTCCCTCTCGGCCCCCATTATTCAATTCTTCATTTGTTGTGTTTTTTTTTACATTGTCACACTCAGTGCGACTATTCTTTGGTTGACCGTTTCCCCTCTACACATTGGATGAATGATGATGTTATGAACCTAATTCATAACTAATGTAATAAATATAGTCATTAATATAATAAATACAAATAAATGTAATTACTAAATAGTCAATTAGGATTATGTTAGGTAGTCATTAGTTAGCTGAAAAAGCATGTCTAAAAGACATGCCTGTTCGTGAAAAGGTACCTACATAGGTATAAAAGTAGGACCTCATTGTAACTTTCAATCATCTTAGATCTTATATCATATCAATAAATATTTATTATTATAAATACCTCTTGTGTATTTTTATAATTAAAGCCATTTTGCTATTAAGTCAACAAATCTACAAGTCTTGCTGCTACAGAAACCAAATCTACAAGTTCCGCTGCTACAGATGATGAGTTGGGTTTTCCTCCATATCTATCTTTGGAATGGGAGTCTTATTTCTCTCATATTATTCAAGCTGGTATTTATGTCGTTGATAAGGAGGACAGACTCTCATGGGGAGGTTTGGCACTTGACAAGGACATCACAGTGAAGGATGCTTATCTCTATATTTTTTTTCAGCGTCAGCAAGATCCCGCATCCATTCGGTCTGCTAACATGTGGCAATGGGATGCTCTGACGAAGCTAAACTGCTTCATTTGGCTACTTGTTCACAATCGAATTTTAACATGGGACAACCTTGTCAATTTGGGCTTTCTTGGGCCAAGTTGGTGCCCTCACTGCAGAATATAAAATGCGGACATAGCCCACCTATTCATGTCTTTCCCTTTCACCATTTCCATTTGGAAGGATATTTCATATTTTCCTTAATATCTCCCAGCATTTGAGTCGATCCTCTATCTTTTCTTGCCTCAGTTGTTGGCACTCTCACCTTCGGGATTTCAGAGCTCTCTCGCTTTACATTTTTTGGGGTATCTGTTGTAGTCGGAACAAGTCTTTTTGAGAATTCCATTCCAGATATGTGAGCTTCCTCCATTAAAATATTGACTTATTTTATGGAGATTGGCCCTTAGAGGTTTATTAGTAGCAGACATCATTGGACCCATAAGCCACTTGATAATATATTTCCTATTTGTTTCTTCGATGGAGCCTCAGTGAATGGTATGTTTCATTATGGCGTTGTCATTGACATTAGCCCCTCCAAGTATTTCCACTTTTTCTAGTCTGGTGGGCATGACACCAACATGCGAGCTAAGATGAAGGATTTATGGGGAGTGTTGTGTTATGCCTCGTGGCTTATGGTGGACGAGATCCATATTGTGTGGTTCCAAAGGTTGTTATAGATTGGACCTTGGGGCATTACTCTCTCTTTTTGCCCTCTCTTATCCACTAGCTTGTGCAAATTGCTTCCTTGAAGGCTTGATTCTCCTCTATCTCTTTTTGCCACATTTACCGGAAGCAGAATGAGTTGGCTGATCAACTTTCTAAACGTGGAGTCATTGTCTCCTCTGGGCTTATTTATTATGAATGTCTAGACAATGGTTTCCCCATCGAATCATGGGCTTTTGTTTCTTCATGATGGTCTTTCCTTTTTGCTAAGTTTTTTATAGGACTCCCTTGTTCAGTCACTCTCTTAACTCCTCGCTATTTTTTTTTATCTCTGTCTCTGCAGGCGGTCTTTGTATAACTATTTTTTTTTTTAATGTATGGTCCTTCTGGACTCGTTTTGGACATTTTCACGTTTCTCTCTTGGCCTTCAAATGGGAGCTTTACCTTTTCTTTTCTTTTTTCTACATTACGTTCCTCTGCAATATATGGTGAAGTTTTCTTTAGATGTTTTGTGGTCTTCTATAACCATTTTTTGACTCAGACAATTGTAATCTCTTTTATTTTTAATAAAAGATGTTTTTTTCTTTTGAAAAAAAATAAATAAAAATAAAAATAAAAAATTTGACAAAGTAACCAAAGGCAACCTTGGCCTAACTATGTTGGAGGGGTTTTTGAGGACAATATAGGTGCGACCATCTTCATTTTCATTGTTCATTTGGAAAATAACACCAACGATGTAGTAGAACTTATGGTTTGGTGAAGGCATTATGTGTGACTCAGCTAAGAGGATACTCCAACATAATTGTGGACGGTGATTCAACAGTAATAATGCAGGAGTTGTCCAAAATATTGGGAGAACCAATCCAAGCAAGGTATCATAGAATTAGAGGTTTTTTTTTAGATTTACAAAAATTGCCTCCCTAACTTAGGCCATTCCCAATGTAAATCCAAAAATGAAGGGATCACTTTCTATAGTTGAGAAGTTATGTTGTAGTGAGAGTCGTTGGAGAGTGACTACTTCAGAATCAACGAGAACGACAACATGTATGTGGATGGTAAGTGAGCTTAATGTTCTTTGCTTATTTAATCTTAGTTTAGCGAAAATTTTCTCTTCAAAGCTCATAAAACTTTAAATAAATGGTTTTTTAATGCAATCTGTAAAAAAATATTAGTCAATTATGATTTTGATCTAAATTTTTAAATAATAATCTACAATTAAAAAAAAAATACCTTTAATACTTTTTACACCCTATCAATAAAAAAAATGACCTAACTCACATTTAAAAATAATAGCTTTGTAAAACTTCATAAGATTTGAATGCAAAATATAATATCGTTATAATTTTAGGTCCTTATCTCGGAATTAAATATGCTTAAAACCTAGATGAAAGAGATGTCAAATTTAAAATTTAAAAATAATCACTCAAGCTCCATAAGTTGTGAATGCAAAATATGATATCGTTATAATTTTAGTTCTCAAAGTTAAATATTCTTATAACCTAGATGAAAGAGATGTCAAATTTAAAATTAAAAAATCAAATTTGATGTGAAGTCAATTTTCTTGGTTTGAGATCACGTTATGATTAATATTGATTGAAATTTAAGTTTTTGGAAGTTTGACCATAACTAATTTGTGTTTGGAAGTTTTAGTATGACTATGGTGATTTTTAAGTTTTCCTATAACTTGCATGAGAGATGTAAAATTAAAAATTAAAAAATCAAATTTAATTATAAAGAAAATAAAAAATAAAGTTAGATTACGAAGTCATTAATCTTAATTGGAATTTATATATTTGGAAGCTTGATCACTTCTACCATAGGAAGTTAAGGAAGGCCATTGAAATTGAAAGGCATGCTAAGAATCTCAACAGAGATGATGGTTGGAAATTAACTAAGAGTAGGACTCCAACTCTCTCCAGGTAATTTCTTTCTGTGTTGAGACTGATAAAATGTGATGTTGAATTAATAAATAAAAAACTCATTAGTCAGCTCTACGAAAGAGAGTTTGAACCAGGAGAGTCTGGCTCTGCAGAATGCTCTACATTCTCAATACAACTCAATCATTATATAGCATACATAGATGTAGGGAAGTTAGAACCATGCCCTAAGAAATAGAAACTAATTCCTATCCTAAGGTGGCATGAACCAACTCTCACTAATTAAGGATTCTCCATTATCTTTCAACACTCCCCCTTAATGGAGAAGGGGTTCACAAATATTCCTAACATCTCCCTAAACATTTCAAACTTAATTCTGCCAAGAGGCTTAGTGAAAATTTCAGCAACATTATCACACGTTTTATAATATACAAGATGGATTTCTTTTGATTGAACTTTCTCCCTGACAAAGTGGAATTGTGTATCAATGTGTTTAGTGTTCTTATGAAACATTGGATTATTAGAAAGTTTTATTGAGCTCTGGTTGTCACATCTGATAATTGTTGCATCTTTCTGTTCTTCCCCAACATCCTAGAGAAGTCTCTGCAAGCAAACTGCCTCACATGTTGCTGCGCACATAGCTTGATACTCTTCTTTCGTTGAAGACAAGGAAACTATGTTATGTTTCTTATTGCTCCATGTAATCACCCCAGATCTAATGCTGAATTCATATCCTGTTATGGATGTTCGTTCGTCTACATTTCTAGCCCAGTCAAAATCTGTAAACCCTGTCAATCTAACATTAGAAGAATCAGTATAAATAATACCATAATCTACAGTTCCTTGTAGATACCTTAAAACACCTTTTGTTGCATTCCAATGACTCTCAAGTGGTTTGGACATGTATTGACTTAGCACACTAACTGCATAAGCCAAATCTAGTCTAGTAGTGGTTAGGTAGATTAAAATACCAACCAGCTGTCAAAAAAGTGTCGCATCTGCCTCTTTAGAACCATCCTCACTCTGAATTTTAATGTTCTGATGTAATGGTACTACTGCAGCCTTACATTGATCCATCCTGAATCTCTCTAGTAGATTTCTGACATACTTGCCCTTGGACATAAAATTTTGTCCTAGATCTCTCCAGATCTCAAGCCCCAAACAATATCTTAGTTCACCAAGTTCTTTCATTTCGAACATTTGTGACATTTGTTGCTTGATTTCTTTGATTAGATCAACAACATTACCCGTCATAATTAGATCATCTACATACAAATAAATCAACACTATACGCCCCTTTTCATCTTTCACAATATATATATATATATATATATATTAGGGTCGTTTTTACTTCCGTTGTAACTGTGTTGCAGAAAAAATGAATCTATCTTTTCATTCCATGACCTTGGTGCTTGTTTCATTTCATATAAATCTTTCTTTAATCTGCAGACTAAATGTTCTTTCCCTTTTTGGACAAACCCCTCAGGTTTCTCTAAGTAAACCTCCTCTTTCAAATCCCCATTTAAAAATGCAGATTTTACATCTAGTTGGTGAATCATCCATTTTTTTCTAGTAGCTAAAGAAATCATCATTCTGATAGTGTTTAGTTTAGCTATGGGGGTGAAGGTTTCCTCATAATCAATACCTTCTTTTTGTGGATACCCCTGTGCTACCAATCTAGCTTTTAATTTATCTATGGTTCCATCTGCATTAATCTTGGGTTTATACAACCATTTACAAACTATGGTTTGTTTCCCTTCAGGTAGTTCAACCAGCTCGCAAGTGTTGTTTTTGAGAATAGATTCATATTCCTGTTACATAGCTTATTCCCTTCACTACATTGATTTGCTTCTCTATAACTAGAAGGTTCAACAACATTCATCATGCTAGTTATAAAGGCATTCTCCCTATATCTAGCAGGCAATTGAATCTATCTACCTGATCTTCTGAGTGTTGGTGTAGCTTCCAACCTGTTCTAAATTTCCTTTGAAGGACTCAACTCGATTGTTGCATCTAAAATTTCTTCTTCTACCTTTTGCTACTTCTCATGGTTGTTACTTGCTTCTTCACTTCCTTCCACCAAAAACGTAATATCCCATTCCTCATTGTTTTTATCAGATTCATCATGAACCTGATCATGGAACATGACATCTCTACTAACAAAAATTTTGTGAGTGGAGGGATTAAACAATCTATAATCTTTAAATTGTGAACAATACCCTACAAAGGTACATATGATGGCTTTTGAATCTAGTTTTCTTTTGTCTTCCTTTGGAATGTGGGCAAATGCTTTAGACCCAAATACTCTCAAATGTTTTACTATAGGCCTGAATCCATATAATGCTTCAAAAGGAGTTTTAAACTGGAGACTTCTTGTAGGACTCCTATTTTTCAAATAAATTGCAGTATTCAATGCTTCAGCCCAAAAACCATTTGAAATATCCTTACCTTTCAACATGCTCCTAGCACACTCCACCAATGTTATGTTATTTCTTTCTGCTACTCTGTTCTACTGAGGAGTATGGGGTACTCTGAATTGTTTTAATATTCCATGGTCTTTACAATACTTGGTAAGTTCATCCTTCCTGTATTCTCCCCCTTGATTAGAGCAGAGAATTTTTATGTGCTTCCATGTTTGATTTTATATCATATATTTGAACTGCTTAAAGTATTCAAATGTGTGACTTTTCTTACTCATAAAATATACCCAAGAAAACTTTGTGTGATCATCAACAAACAGTAGAAAATATAGTGCACCTCCTAATGACTTTGTTTGCATAGGTCCACATAGGTCGATGTGCACTAATTCAATTATATATCTCTTTTTATTTTCTACTCGAACAGGGAATTCTTCTCTATGCATCTTTCCTAACACACAAGAATCATAATCATTATGAAATTGTTTTAATGTAAGAAGACCTCTTACCATTTCCTTTTTCTGAAGTAACAACAAATCATTGAAGTTGATGTGACCAAGTCTCTGGTGCCATAGCTCTTCTATAGTCAAACTTGATGTTGTCAAAACTCGATCTGGTGCTGCCCTCACATTCAATTTATACAGACCTCATGTCTGAATTCCTAAAGCAATAGACTTCATACCATCCAAAAAATATTTAATATAAAAATTAGATTTAAAAAATCCTACCTTGAGATTCTGATCTGTAATCATAGATACAGAAATCAGATTCTTTGTAACTCTGGGTACATATATTACATTCTGGATATATCTAATATGACCATCAGGCAAGGTAACAAGAATGTTCCTGTACCCTTTGATCTGATAACTTCTATCATCACCAAGGTAGATGTGTGCTCCTTTATTGGTTTCTTTAAAATCTTCGAACCAATGTTTGTTCCCTGTCATATGTGTGGATGCTCCTGAATCCACATACTAGATATCTGCTTCGAAATTTTCATCAAAGTCTGCCATGAAAAATCTGAAGTCCTGAAACATGGTCATCATCTGTGAAATGGCCTACATGTCTTTTATGTCTCAGTTTTTCTTCATGAAATTTTATTTTCCTACACTCCTTATCCATATGACTGAGTTTTCCGCAGTAAAAACGTTTTACTACAGAGTTTTTTTATTCGGATACATACCTTGAGCTTGATTCAGTCTTTTTTATGGATTTCCTCTGTTTTGCTGTGATGGATTTCCTTTTTCTTTGAAGAATTTCTTCTTTGTCATTAACGCAAGATCTGCACTTTGGGGTTTTAGAGTCAATCTTCTTTCTTCTTCTTGCATTAGTATTCCTGTCAGTTCTTCAAACTTTGGGATTTTATCTCTTGCACTTATCCCAGTGATGAACATTTGGTAATCATGAGTCATACCATTCATGGTAATCATGACCAAATCTACATCTGCAACTAGCTCACTGATATCTTCCAATTTGTTCTTCAGATCTTTGATCCGCGAAATTAAAAAAAAAAAATGTTTCATTCTCCTCCATCTTTATGGATAGAATCTTGCTCTTCAAGAATAAAAGACGATTTTTATTCCTGATCTCATACAAATCCTTCAATATCGTCCAAATTTCACTTGTTGATTTGCATTCTCTGATATGTGGTATGATGCAGTCTTTCACTGAAATCTTGAGAAACGGTTTTTCTCTACCTTCTCTCTTCTCCCAGTTTGGAATGGTCGTGACTCCCGCTGCTGGCTTTGGCTCATCCCCATTTGCAATCTTCCAGGCACTCTGCGCTTCTAGCACAGTCTGCATCTTGAACTTCCAATTAGAGTAATTGGAACCATCAAGCTTGTTGCTCTCGTTCAAGTATGCGTCGATTATTTGATTATTCATCTTGACGATTCAAAAAAACTTCGAGTAATTGACAGAAAAAGAAAAATATATATATAATAAAATAAAATAATAAAAATAAAAAATAAATAAAATAAAAATAAAAATAAAAAAATGATGATGGATCTACCCCAGATCCTTACAGAAAGCAATATCACGATATAGATCTACCTAATCTGTGATCAATTCAGCAAGTTATTTTTCACGTTGTGCGATAGGCTCTTGAATCCTTTGCACCAGCAAGATCTGCTTCAGATATCTTCCTTCATCAGTGAACCTTCACCGAATCTCTTCATCGGCGACCTTTCACCGGATTTATTCCTTCATCCGTGGTCAAACACTGGCTCAGATCGATTTCAAATCTCCTCGGCGCACTTACTAGCCCAATTTCCGCGACTATCGTGCTGGAAATAAAACACAGTAAGTTTATCACTGCTCGGTGCCTCTGTTCTGGTCCAATCCACGACTATCAACGCGACTGTTACTACAGGAACCGCGACGATCATCACGATTGTTTTTCAATAACCCGCGTTGATCTGCTCAATACCTGGAAAAATAAGAAATAATTAAATAAATAAAATTCACTTAGTCATCATGGGCTTCTCCTCTGCCACCTGGATACTCGCAGGGATCACAGCACTCCGGCTATGATTCGACCCTGAAGCTCTGATACCATGATAAAATGTGATGTTGAATTAATAAATAAATAACTCATTGGTCAGCTCTACGAAAGAGAGTCTGAACCAGGAGAGTATGGCTCTGTAGAACGCTCTACATTCTCAATAAAACTCAATCATTATATAGCATACATAGATGTAGGGAAGTTAGAACCATACCCTAAGAAATAGAAACTAATTCCTATCCTAAGGTGGCGTGAACCAACTCTCACTAATTAAGGATTCTCCATTATCTTTCAACAGAGACTCTTGTTGTATGTGGTCTTTTTTTTCCTTGTCTTTGTTTTTAATTTCCTTGTCCTTTTTATTATGTTTCTTATTTTCTTTCATGTTTTTATATTTATTATATATTATCTTTGGATTTCAATATATATAAAAACTTTTTAACCCCTTTTTGTTAAAATTTTATCTTTTTAGCCAATTAATTTCCAATTATATTTAATTAATTTTTTTATTTGTTTTTTAAATAATTATTTAATTTTATTAATTAATAATATTTCTTAACAATTAAAATTTTTAATAATTTTTCTCTAATAACTAATTTACTAATTTAAATAACAGCTAGTTTTTAATGGCTAGTTCTCAATGGTTGTTTTTAATGGCTATTTCCAGGCAATGATGCATCCCCACTATTTATTCATTAAGATCGATTAGTTTCTCCACCTTGTCCTAAGGATGAACACATTAGTTGGTTCGAAACGTCAACCAAATCCTAATAATGTGATTAATCCTAAAGACATTCATCTACATTATGGATCACAAAGTCTTAGATCTAACAATGAGTATTTTGATTCATTTTCAAATTGGAAAGCAAAATAGAAAATCAAGTTGACTTTGCTTTATTTCTTTGATTAATTTTTTTTTTAATAAAATAAATTAGGAAGTTAGGTATTAGTAAAACTTACATTCAAGATCAACTATGGTAATTTCATCCAAGATAACAATTATAGATGAGGCTAAACGATTCAATCTTCATAAAATAAGTCAATATTTTAATGGTGTCAAAACGGCGGAGAAGAGCAGAAGGCGTCGCCATATCTCGACCCTGCAACCACTTGATATATTGCGACGAAAGGGAATTCTTATTGTAAAATATTTGGGTCGCTCGGTTTCAAGCTCAGATTTTATGGTCTATTGAATAGATGTGTATGTTCATTAGAGAGTTATTTCATAAATAGTTTTGTTGCCAATTATGCATCGGTCAAATGTGTATTCAGTTATAGAGATTGAGAATAATTTTTTATTGAGCATAGATGTTTGTATCTTTTTATTCATATTGAGCATAATGTTGTATGTGGGTCTAGTTTGAAAATTGGATGAAATGATTTTTGCAGAGTTTGATTTTGAGTCGAGTGGATCTAGTGTGAAATATTTTGAAACGTGGTCCTTAGAGGGTTTGAGGTTTGGAGCCTTCAATGAGGGAGTGCTAGCTTCCTTCCGGTAGTGGTCGATAAATTTGATCTGGAATGAAATATTGATTCAATCCCCCACCCCCCCTCCCCCCCTTCCCCTTAGTGTTTCTAACAATTGGTATCAGAGCCAAGTTCTCTCATGTAAATCCTAATCGCTTAAGAGAAGAACGAGGAAAATGGAAAATGGGAAAGATGCACAAGAAGAAGGCAACTTAAACGAAGGATTTGATTCAGGAAAAATGTGAAAGTGTTAGTGATGTATCACATATCACTAGTACATTTGGCGGAAATTCTGACACTTTAGTTCCGACACTTTTGACCAAATGTCACCCTAGCACCACCCTACCACCCTATAGAAGAATAAAAGAAGAATGGACTCCCGTACCAGGGAAAATGGTCCACTTTACAATGATATAGAATGATGTAGAAGAAGAAGATATACTAGAAAATAACCCTAAGTTTGAAACAACCACCTAATGATGATCCTAGACCTCCCAACACTGCCTCTTCAACCCTTGGTAGATAGGCACTAGTACAATTTGTACAATAATGTATTTACAATGATACCTTTACAATGATTGTATGCAGTGCTGCCCACTTGAAGACTTCATATGATGAACTTCTTGCTGCTATTATGGACCTTGGTTTCTGCTCTTGTCATGCTACCCTCTGCTACACCTTGTTTTGCTTTTTTTCCGTAGAAAGTTTGGTCCTTTGCAATCCTTGACAACACATGATCTAGCTTTTTCTTGCCTTCTAGGAGCTCGATATTGAATCTGGTGTATCTCTGTTATTTTAGATCCTCAATATTTTATTTTTGGTCTTGTAGTAGTCCTTTGAGTCTTCTTTCCAATGCCATAGGTCTGACCCAATTTGGATTCTTCAAGAGAGAGTTATACCCAATTTCTCACACTACCCTAATTATGGACTGTTTCAGCAGAGCACAATTGTACGGCGTACCACGTGTCACTGTTTCTTCACTTGCCTCTAAAATTGATAGAGTGAAAACTAAATACTATGCAATATTTGCTACTTTTTACAAAATTCCAATCCGATACTCAGAGAGAGAGTTATGACGATTTTACCAAGGTCACTTCTTTGAGATTAATTTCAGGAGCCTGCAAAAACCCTTACTTCCACAGATCATATATCCAAATAATTTACGCAACTTGATCTGAAATTTTTACTACAGCTTCCTCAAGATTTCAGATTCTCCTCATAAAAATTTCAGCTCTAGATCCTTCGTATAAAAAAATTTAGAGCGAAAATTCCACGATGACCTGTTTCAGATGGCCAAATCCCATGCATAAGGAGGAAATGAAGATCACAATTTATATGAATGCTTAAGTTGAGAGGGGCTTCAACAAGTGAACGTGGGAGGGATCTTAGGAGCTTAAAAAATATTAATTATGACTTTTCAATGACCCATTCCCCAACCCCATGGGGTTTTAGCCCACTAATTGGGGGTACAAACTTCAAACATGAATATCTCTCAAATCGTGAAGAATTACATGGCGTGCCATATATCAATGGAAACATCTCGACAAGTAGAAACCATCAAAAGAATTATTGACCCAGAATATATTAATTTGGTAGGTAAAAATTCCCATGAAATATTGGGTTAGCCCCTGGTGCTGCTTGGGTTGACATCAATGACAACCGCTGATCAAAAATCTCCCCCTTTGGCATTGATAGCAACACAAGTACTCCCCCTGCGATCATGACACCTCTTCCTACAACATTATCTCCCCCTTTGACATCAATGGCAAAGGGTAACTCCCCCTGAAACACAACCATCCTGCGGACCTGTACACACTTCCACTCACGCTGACACACAACCGTCCTACAGACCTATACACACTTCCACTCCCCCTTTATATTTTGAAAAAGGAAAATCTAATGAGAACTTGGGAGAATCCCAAGCTTCTGGCAAATATATTCCAATGTTGGCGAATATTTAATATGTGATTCTTTTGGTGCTGCTTGGAATATTGCTACTTGTCCAACTGCTTGCATAACATTTGGTCGGGAGGCTGTTACATATAGAAGACTACTAATCATAGATCTGTACAACTTTTGATCCACATCCTTAGATGAGTCGTCAATGCTCAATTTGCAACCAAGTAAAGACATCTCTAAATCACTTTGCACGTTTGTAGCAAAATTATTACTTAGTCGATCATCATTGCTACCAATTATTGTATCGTCCTCTTTAGCTATTATACATGCTTTAGTTGCTTTATCCAGAACATATATGTCATTTGGAGCTCGACTTGCTGTAGCCACAATTTCACCATACACGCCTTTCCTGATTTCACATTTCGTGGAGTTGAATAGTATTGTGTGTCCTTGATCACACATTTGTCCAACACTGAGCAGATTGTGATTCATGTTTTCAACCAATAGAACATTCTTGGCTAGAACATCTTTGCTTCTGAGAGTGACAGTACCTGGTCCTATAACATTTGAAGATCCATCATTTCCAAAGGACACAGTTCCATCCTTCTTCTCTTTCAAAGATACAAATTTATTTCTATCTCCAGTCATATGCGTTGAGCAACCACTATCAACATACCACACATCTTTGTTCTTTTGAGCCTTGAGAGCGAGAGCACAATTATCGTTCTTCTTCTTCTTCCATGTTCGTTCATTCTGTGGCTTCGAAGATTCTTCTGGAGGATTTTCAAGTCTGCAATATTTGGCTATGTGTCCAAAGTTTTGACATTTGTAACATTCAATATTATTTCTTAAATGTTCAAATCTATTGATATTTCGATGAGCCCTGGGAGGTTCATATTTGACAAATCTCCTGGAATTGTATTCGCTCCTAGGGTACGTGTGACATTCTACAACTTTATGACCAAATTTTCTACATGAATAACTGTAGCCATAAAAAATATGTTGGTACCTGGATGGAAATTTTCGTCAAGAAATTGTCTTCCAAGGTTGTTCTTGCGAATCTTGTCCAATGAAGTCTACATGCATGTCAGATCTCATAGGTTCATTGTATTTTGTTGTATAAGGTCCTGCTTATTCTTCTTTGTAACCGATGCTAGTTTTGTCGTTGTAATATCGTTGATTGTTGATGAGTTCTTCCAATGCCCTTGAGCTGTTGGCATAATTTTGGATAGTTTTTCCTTTCTTCACTTCCTCACGCAGCGATACTACTTCGGCTTCTAATTCTTCCCTTTCTTGGTTGCTTTCTTCCAATTTCTTTTGAAGTGACTCTTCAATGCATTTGTGTTCTTCAACTTCAATTTCAAGACCTTGAACTTGTTCTTCAAGAGTTTTGGAACCGATATTCTCTGCCTTGAGATCTTTTATAAGCTTGATTGCTTCCTCATAAAATTCGTCTATGGTCCATCCTTCTTCTTCATTGTTCGATACCTCTTGCTTATTGTGCTTGGGTTTATTGTGCTTGGCCATAAAAAATACTCTCTCATTGGCTTCTTCTTCACTATCATTGTCTTCATCGGATGATGAGCTATCTTCTTTAGAGAGAAAGTTCCTTTTGGATCCTTGCTTTTTGAATTTCTTAAAGCCTTTCTTTCTTTTTGAGTTGCCATTACTTTTCTTTGGACATTTTCATTTGTAAAATATTTAACCTCATTACGATGCCATTCATATCAATAGGTTACCTTTGAATTGTCCCTTGCCAATTTGTGATTTTCTCGTGAAGTAAGCACTGCTTTTCATCTGAAAAGATATTGCCATCATCTCCCTTTTCTACACTTGCAGTGCATGTCTTTTCAATTGAAGAGGCTGTTTTATCCTTATTGGTTTTCTTAGATGCATCAAACACAATTTCTAGATGCGAAGTACCCTCTTCTTCATCAAGTCTCATTTCATATGCTATGAGAACTCCATGTAATTACTCTTTGTTTATTTTGTCCAAATTTGTACTATATTCTAAGACCGATACCTTTGGGTTGAATCTCCTTGGTAACGTTCTAAGAATCTTTCGTATAATAGTCTTCTCGTCAATAGGCTCTCCCAATCCTTCCACAGTGTTGGTTATTTCATCAACGTGTTGGAAGTATGTAGCAATGTTGCCATCTTCTTTCATTCTGAGTTGCACAAATTTTTCTCTGTAGATTTGAAGCTTTGCTTCTTTGACATTTGAATCACCTGCATATATATTCTCAAGCTTGTCCCATACATTTTTGGAAGTTTTACAACACCTTATGATAAGAAGATTCAATAATTCCACTTATAAACATAATAATATTGCTTTGCTTTTGTATCATTTACCAAATTCTTCTTACCTTGTTCATCCATGAGTTGATGCATGTCCATTTTGAGCAGGTGTCATACTTCATAACCTTGCGCCACGAGATAGACCTCCATTCTTCCTTTTCCAAAGTGCATAATTATTTTTCATTGAATTGAGGTACACCATTCTTGGTATACTCCACTGATCTCCTTCCAATTGTTAAATTACTGTTGAAGACCATGCTCACAGTCTGATTGTTTAAAATCTTGAGAGGGGGGGGTAGATACGGTATTTATTTCAATTAAAGCATTAGTTAATCTTAAATTATTATTAGTGTTTGTACAATGAGAGCAGCAAACAAGAGGAACAAAAATGCACATAGTTTTTAAGGTGGAAACCCACTCCGGGACAAAAACCACCTAATGCTTTTCTAATAATTCTTTTCAACTCCAATTGGAAATAAAGCTCCAACTTCCTAGAATCTAGAAAAGCATTATTCTCCAGCTCCCACTGGATGGACGCTCCAACGCCCAAGATTAGTCACCCAATGAGTTACAACTCACCCTAGCACCACCCTATCACCCTATAGAAGAATAAAAGAAGAATGGACTCTCGTACCAGGGAAAATGGTCCACTTTACAATGATATAGAATGATGTAGAAGAAGAATATATACTAGAACATAACCCCAAGTTTGACACAACCACCTAATGATGATCCTAGACCTCCCAACACTGCCTCTTCAACCCTTGGCAAATAGACACTAGTACAATTTGTACAATAATGTATTTGCAATGACTAAGTACAATGATTGTATGCAGTGCTGCCCACTTGAAGACTTCATATGATGAAATTATTACTGTTGTTATGCACCTTGGTTTCTGCTCTTGTCATGCTACCCTCTGCTGCACCTTGTTTTGCTTTTCTGCCGTAGAAATTCTAGTCCTTTGCAATCCTTGAAAACACATGATATAGCTTTTTCTTGCCTTCTAGGAGCTCGATATTGAATCTGGTGTATCTCTGTTATTTCAGATCCTCAATATCTGATTTTTGATCTTGTAGTAGTCCTCTGAGTCTTCTTTCCAATGCCATGAGTCTGACCCAATTTGGATTCTTCAAGAGAGAGTTATACCCCATTTCTCACACTACCCTAATTATGGACTGTTTCAGCAGAGCACACTTGTACGACGTACCACGTGTCATTGTTTCTTCATTTGCCTCTGAAATTGATAGAGAGAATACTAATACTATGCATTATCTGCCGATTTTTACGGAATTCCAATCTGATACTCAGAGAGAGAGTTATGATGATTTTACCAAGGTCACTTCTTTGAGATGAATTTCAGGAGCCTGCAAAAAACCCTTATTTCCATAGATCATATCTCAAAAAATATTGTGCAAATTGATCTGAAATTGTTACTGCAGCTTCCTCAGGATTTCAGCTTCACCTCATAAAAATTTCAGCTTCAGAGCCTTTGTAGAAAACAAGTTAGAGCGAAAATTCTACGATGACCTGTTTCAGATGGCCAAATCCCATGCATAAAGAGGAAATGAAGATCACAATTTATATGAATGATTAAGTTGAGAGGGGCTTCAAAAAGTGAACGTGGGAGGGATCTTAGGAGCTTAAAAAATATTAATTATGACTTTTCAATGACCCATGCCCCAACCCCATGGGGTTTTATCCCACTAACTGGGGGTACAAACTTCAAACATGAATATATCTCAAACTGTGAAGAATTACATGGTGTTCCATATATCAACGGAAACATCTCGACAAGTAGAAACCATAAAAAGCATTATTGACCCAGAATATATCAATTTGGTAGGTCAAAATTCCCATGCAATATTGGGTTAGCCCCTTGTGCTACTTGGGTTGACATCAATGACAACCGCTGATCAACAAAACCCTTAACCCCTAACCCATTTAACCCCATAAACCCTTAGTAAACCCCTAACCCCGCCCAAGGAAACATGTTCATACGGGTCGGGTCGAGTCATGTGATGGAGCTCAAGGAAACGCGTTTGGGAAGGTGATCGGGTTGGGTTGGGTCATGTGAGGGTGGTCATATAAAAAATGATAAATTGTTACCACCTTAAAATCCAGTGCCTCCTCATAAGGGACAAGGTCGACAACATTAGGATGTTTTTTCAATAAACAAGGGTATTTCCAGGACATATTCAGGTGGAGCCAAATTTCTCATGAATGTGGGACATTCGAACTTAAGATTTTCTGGAGTAGTCATGAGGTACATTCTAGTTATCAAGACTTCATCAGATGGCCATTCTTCGGACTTAAATTGTGTGACAACACTGTGGCTGAGTTTGAAACTGGAGATTGAACATACATTTGGTTTGATTGCAATAGACATTTTCATCAATAATGTAAAGCAATGGCTAACAAATACTATAAATTAATAAATAAAGAAGACATGGCAACAAGAAAAAATACTTACAAAATTGTTACATTGAGATGCAAAGAATAAGAAACTAATGTGCTCAAACAGAGACCACTGAAACTATCATCTTAAACCCTAACCCCTTAAACACTAATTCCCAACCCCTAACCCATTTAACCCCCTAAACCTCTAAACCCCTAACCCATTTAGCCCCTAAACCATAAACCTCTAAACCCTTAACCCCTAACCCCTAAAACCTTAACCCCTAACCCATTTAACCCCCTAAACCCCTAGTAAACCCCTAACCCCGCCCAAGGAAACACATTCGTATGGGTCGGGTCGAGTCGTGTGATGGCGCTCAAGGAAACGTGTTCGAGCGGGTGATCAACTTGTATAGGAGATCTATGACGACTTACATTTTTCCTTTGCTTGAATATTAATCTCCTAGCAATCTCCTATACAAGTTGATCATCTTTCCACATAAACTAATATTTATGCCCAAACATCATTTTCAAGGACTCTCCTTTTCTACTCTATAATTTTGACATGCCCATTGGCTCTCTTTCCTTGCAATGAATTTATGGTAATGGTAGGGTATATTTTCTTCTCAACTCCTAGCATAGGCTCAAAAAATATTTTTATCTAGCGTTCCCATATCTCTACAGGATCATTCATGATGTCTCCTTTCCTTTTCACCCAAAAATATTCGTGGGTGTCCCAATGGGCCAACAATTTTAACATGGCCATGAATACTTGGTTAGTTCCATCTCTACACAACTTAGCTACAATTTTGGTGGTCTAAGATTTTATTCTTTCATTCATTTTAATGAACTTCTCTAGAGTGTCCCCAATAAGTATGAAAGTTCTCCCCTTAAAAATTCAACAAGAAGTGAAAGGAGCCTTACCCGAATAGCTTATACAATCTCTTTTTCCTTGAGAGGTCATAATAGGGTCACCATTATTTTAATGACATGTAATTATTGCTCGAGAACCAATTCTATTTTTGGATGACTTCCACATCCTTACCAGACATGAAAGTAATTAAACAATGTCTATCCCTTTGCTAATAAGTGGAAGAATGAAGTATAACCCAACACCGATGTCCAATGCCTATTTATTCATTGACTCATAAAATTCTTAGATATATGTCTCATATATAAATTTTTCACAGGTAGCATAAATGTAGTATTTGATCCATGTGTACATATTCCATGAAAATTATCATTAAAATATCTTATTTCATCTTCATATCTTTAACTTTAATCCTTCTAATCCTATTTCTAGTACCAAGCTTTTCCCTTTTGTTATTTGCCCAAGAACCCTAGCCCACATCGTAAATACCACATAGTGATGTTTCCCAAAATTTAGATCTCCTTCACTTAATAGAAACCTCTAGCCATTATAAGTTCTTAAAGTTAAAAGGTTTGATTAAACACAAAAAAGAGTATAAGGAATCTTATGGGGTGATATTAATAAGGGAACTAAAAGATTTTATTCAAAACCTTAATGCCATGTTTAAGGGAACTAAATGAATTATATGCCATGTTTAAATCAAACCTAAGTTGGCATTTGAAAGGTTTTAATACCTATTTATATGGTGGAGCATTACCGCCATAAACTATGGTTTTAATAGGCATTTCAAACGAATTACAAAGGTTTCGGATTAATCATTGCGGGCCTTTCAAAATTTTACATTAATCACTACAAATACCCCTACATGTAATCAGTACTACAACTCCTTGCCTTTTCTAATTGACTCAAACCCTACTGGATATACGCCTCCTGCTACAAAGAACTGCCCGTCGCGCAAGAAACTCCAGAAAGCAGGCCCTTCCTCCATCAGCAGGAAAAATTGTATGGCCAAACAGAATTTTGCCAGATTTTGAAAAGTGATTTTACCATTTAGAATGCCCAAGTTTTGAAACAGAGCAATAAATTGGACTGGTCATTTTCCTTGAATAGGGCATGCATGTAGAATTAGTTTTGTTTTTTATACAAGTCAATGTAAGACATAACGAATTCCCCAAAAGAATGTGTTACTCCAAGGATATGTTTGGTATGTGTGTATTTGTATGGCTCGGTATTTATGAATCACATTATTCCTATATGTATATGAATGTAATTAACATATAATAAAAATGTCCAAATATCCCAAAGATGAAGGGTGTTTCCTTTAAGTATGCATTTTGAATCCTCCTTTTAACTACCTTTGACTGCACGCTGCATCATATTATTAACTATATCTTGCAATGAGGCTAATCCAAAGACTTTGAAGGGGAGAATTATAATACAAATGATTTCTTTATTCATTCTTAGTGAAATAATCATGCTAAACCTCAATCTCCAGTAAAATTTTTATATGTATAAAACCTCCAAACGACAATCAAAACTCAAATTTTCAAAACTGGAAATGCACTTGCACTACTGTTGTTTAATGATGCGACTACCTGTAGACTTGCCAACACCCAAACTGTAAAATATGTCATCTATTTTGGCTTCTATAATAGTCAGTAAACCCTTTTTATGAGCCGAATGAGCCTATTCCTTCAAATGACAGGTGATATATCTGACTCAATTGGATCTTGATATTATTGAAGGACTTTTCCTACAGCTTTATGATAGGGATAACAAAATTTGAACTCATCATTTGCCAACATGTTGCATTATATTTCTAGCAATGATTTCCTTCTTGTTATTTTTTCATTTTTTGTAGATGAGTCAATCCTACTAGAATTCCTGCTATTTAATAAAATGTTGTAATACTTCAACATGAAGAGGGTAAAAACTATCCAATGTATGAGCCTTTACTTTCAAACCCATGATTTCTCTTCTCTTGTTGCAAACTACTAGAACACTTCTTTTTTGTTGATTCAATAAGTCTATAATTTTCTTCCAGGCTGTTCAATTCACATGGCAACTCAACAGTCTTTGTAACTCTTCACCTCCTCATGTGTTGTCTCTACAAATACCTAGGGTAGCTTTTGATGGTGAATGTTTCAATTTAGCTTTTAGATATTTGTATTTTAGCATTTCTGTAGCATGCGGCCTCATTTTTTTACCAAGCTAATTCATTAAGCAATAGAAATTAAAAAATAAATACTTGATGTTGATTGCACGAACCAAGGATGCCCTAGAGGTAGATTTAGAAAAAATTTAGGCTGGAGTCTCTCTGATTTTGGTGTGTTTTTTTCTCCAATGGCACCCTCAAATTTTCAAAACTTAAAAAATATTAAAAAAAAAATACATGGAAAGGTAAATACTCTCTGCCAAGATTTTCCATACAGCCCAGCTTGAGCAACCACATATACATCACTATTTTTTTCTCTTCAGATTTTTAACTTAGAAGAGCTTTGTCTGACCACCTTCGGGTTGCTCCCAGAGTCACCTAGGCAAGCCCTCTTGGTATCATCCTCTTTTTGTAGTACCTAATTAGTAATTTAATTAACCATAACAGTTTCTTGATCATGCAGGTATTTCAAATATATTGCAAATAAGCATAAAGCTTTCATGTTAAACAATCAGGTCAAAAGACTTTAGACTATGATGAAAAAAATACAAATAAACCACACCAACACTAAAAGAACAAACAAAGTAAAACCTATACAAAGTATAAATAGATATCTGATAAACTTCATTCCACCAAAAAAATGTGCTTAACTAGAGAAAATTCTAATTACTATGCTTTCAAGACAAAGCTTTCAACGGTAATGATGTTATAAACATACCCATACACGTCGTGAAAAATCAATGTGTATAAGTAGACCATCATAAGGCTCATTTTAAACATCATTATTATCATTTTATAAATCATTTTTATTAAATCAACAAGAAGAAAGCAACAATTGCATTCAGTTCCATTGAAGCAAAGTATATGGCAGTTTCATATAATTATTATGAAGCTATCTAGATTTGCAACTTGATTGTAGAGTCAACCAATCAGTTGTTGAAGCCCAATATTGTCTCTTGTGAGAATCAAAGTTACATCAAGCTCTATGAAGATCCAATGTGTCATGACCATTTCAAACACATTGATATTCAATACAATTTCCTAAGATTCCAAGTTCATTAAGGAGTTGGTAGTGTTGGACGAGATTCTGACAAAGTTGCATATGGTTAATACTTTGACAAAGCTCCTACCAAAGGGGAAGTTTGACAAGTTGGGGGAGAATCTTGGGTTATTGGAAAAAAAAAATCTCAAGAGTGTTAGATTACCTAGTTGGTCCAAGTTGGTCTCACCTCAGCCTTGAGAAGTTGAGCAGCACCAGGATTGCAGAGCTAGATCGTGGTACACCAGTAAGAAATATTCTTAAATACAACTAGAATGTTATAACGACACCTTCGAGGATAGACAAATTAGTTGTTGGTTCACACCCACCAAGTATGGCACACTAGTTGAGGAGATTAACACCATCATCTCAGGTGCATTCATGAGTGCACACTTATGTAATGAGGCACCTTCAGGAGAGGAGTTATATCTACTATGATAATGCACTACTCTAAAATAAAAGCCTTGCATACAAGGAAAATTTATGCGGGAGTTGCTCATGCTCAAGGGAGATGCACCACTAACGCTATCATTAGCTTGTTTTCTAACAACACCTTCTCTTAACTTATAAATGAAAAGGATGGGCACACTAGTTAGACATTTGTAGAAATAGATAATAAGAATGAGTCTAGATGTAGGTTGTAGTAGAAGCTTTTGTGAGATGACAACTTGCTGTGAAATTCTTCTATTTGAGTAATAAAGACTTTTATGCAATTGTTGTTGGAGCCTGCTCTTTTTATCCTGAATTCTTAGATTGCAGATTTGTGTAGAGTGGGCCTAATATATATTTTTTTTAATCCACTATACATGTTATGTTTGCACTCTTGAATTTACATCCTTCAATTTCTGCTCATACAAATCTGAAATTTTAATGGGAAAATACTAAA
This sequence comes from Pinus albicaulis, assembly GCA_034641835.2. Taxonomy (NCBI): domain Eukaryota; kingdom Viridiplantae; phylum Streptophyta; class Pinopsida; order Pinales; family Pinaceae; genus Pinus; species Pinus albicaulis. The sequence continues at coordinate 1,013,014,165 of CM076574.1, read as the reverse complement.
TTTCAGTCATGCTGTTAGGATTTTTTAATTCTCTGAGGGTATTCTCTTGTTTTCAATAGTATTTTCATATTTATACATCACAACTCATCTCTTCCATTTCATTCTACTATAATACAATCATTTCTAGTATAGTTTAGTTTATATCTTCTTTTTACTTAATTGATCTTTTATTTTATTTTATAGGAGCAGTACTTAGCAATCTCAATTCACACTCCCTTTGTATTCACACTGTTGTATATGTGTGGTCGTTGGACATTATCTCATCTTTATATTATCTTTGAGTGCAGACTTGTGTATCACAATTCACATGTTAGAATTGACAATCATGAATCAACATGTTGCATTTTTTTGTTGTATGACCTTAAGTTGTTGTTTCTAGTTAGTCTTGCAGTAAGTGTCTTCATAGACAACCCTGCAACCATAATTATAGCTAAGGAAAATAAACTTGTTGTGTCCAATGGCTGAAAATCGTGACAAATTCGATCTCAAAGATGAAGATAGTTCAATACAGAGAATGTGACTGAAATTCTCCAAAACAATACTTTTAGCCAAGTATTATATCATTTTCAGGGAAAGCCAATAAACTCAATACAATTTTCTAGGGAAAAATAATGTAGAAGCCAACACACATGGCCTTGGAAATTTTATAGTCTAATATTTTCCAGGATAAAGCAAGGAAAAAAAACCTTTTCCCAACTGTAAATCGTTCATGTGTTGTAAATGACATGAATTAAAAAGACACAGTAACATGAAGTATGGAATTGGTTTGTTGACCTATCATTTGAGTAAATACTAAATGCCCCAGTAATATTATTATGGGGCTAAGCCAAATGTCTACGTAATACTTATTGGAAACCACTACTCTTGATGCATTCACCCTTCAAAGGATTTATCATCACATGACTCCAATGGTTATTCTTGTTGAGCCTCTGCTCCCTTGAAATCTTCATGGGTATACACAAACTATTAGATATTCTAATGTATATTAAGGATTCAGTGGAATATTAAGATCCAAATATGGGCACAAGTTAGACAAGGAAACAATTTCAAATCCTAGAAATGACAAATTACAATGATAGTCAAAGGAATGACTCAGAAGAGAGATTGCAACAGTGGAGGCACAAGAATTTAACATCTTTGGGACTATAGAAATAATAATTCCAATGCTAGAGAACAAGATCCTTTGAGGTCTCATTGGCTATAATATGGATGATGGTTGTCTCTGGATAAATAATAAAGAGAGAGAGAGACCACGTTCTAATAACAGATATCACCAATCTTTATTTAAAATGGATGCCTAGACACCAAGACCTATCAAGGTGAGATGAATGCTATAAAATTAAATCATTGGTTACAGCAAATAAAATTTAGAATTTTACTTCATTGGGGTAGCATCGGATGTGCAAAAATGGCATTCCTCATGTTCCCATGAAACCATCTCCCCTTTGGTTGGTAGGACACTAGCCTATGATAAATTTTTCTCATCTTAGATACTCTACAAGTGATTTGGAAAGAGGAGGTAAAAATGGTAATTTTTGGAAGTTTTAATTTCAGGACATTTTAGTGGGGCATTGGCTGGTAGGCAGTGAGATTACGTTGAAATGTGGCTTTATTGCAACACTGCAGAATTATCTAGGAAAATTTTTGTACAAAAATTGCAACTAGAGGTAGTTCTAGCCTCACAGAACTGAAACAGGGAGACTTTGTATGTGGTTGTAACTGTTCTATATGTATCACATTAATAGGGATATCAATCAACTAATGGATAACTAAGGTAATTACACCATTAGCCTAGACTAAAAGGGGGGCATATTTTTCAAAGGTGATTCTAGAACTATATATTGACAAGACCTTGAAAAAGGTTTTATTTGATTACATAGACGTTGTTATAGTTTTAAGCTCAAGTAATTAAGCTAAGAGTTGGCATAAACAGAACTAAAATAAACCAAGAAATGTGTGAACATAAGTTTGAAATATCCTCTAACTTGGTGTTGTGAAATGACTTTGTTTCATATAATGATTAGGTGTTGTTCTTGTCATAAAAAAAACCCTATATGAATTTACCTTGTCAACGGTTAAAGTGCTTTCCATTTGACAACATACCTCATGTATGCGTTGAATTGACAAAATGATACAAATTACATTGAAAAAACATAGTGATCCTACAGTTGTCAACATTTGATAGTAATTCTCACTGCAATCTCATTGTGCATAGGTACCCATTAGAAGAGCGATAGTTGTTTGGAAACGTCGGAAAAAGTGATTTGGAAAGAGGAGGTAAAAATGGTAAAACAAGTGATTTGGAAAGAGGAGGTAAAAATGGTAATTTTTGGCAGTTTTAATTTCAAGACATTTTAGTGGGGCTTTGGCTGGTAGACAGTGAGATTACGTTGAAATGTGGCTTTGTTGCAACACTGCAGAATTATCTAGGAAAATTTTTATACAAAAATTGCAACTAGAGACAGTTATGGCCCTCACAGAACTGAAACAGGGAGACTCTATATGTGGTTGTAGCTATTCTATATGTATCACATTAATAGGGATATCAATCAACTAGTGGATCACTAAGGTAATTACACCATTAGCCTAGACTAAAAGGGAGGCATATTTTTCAAAGGTGATTCTAGAACTATATATTGACAAGACCTTGACAAAGGTTTTATTTGATTACATAGACGTTGATATAGTTTGAAGGTCAAGTAATTAAGCTAAGAGTTGGCATAAACAGAACTGAAATAAACCAAGAAAGTTCAGAACATAAGTTCTAGATAGTCTCTAACTTGGTGTTGTGAAATGACTTTGTTTCATATAAAGATTAGGTGTTGTTCTTGTCATAAAAAAAAACCCTATATGAATTTACCTTGTCAATGGTTACCTGAGTGCTTTCCATTTGAAAACATACCTCATGTATGCGTTGAATTGACACAATGATACAAATTACAGTGAAAAAACATGGTGATCCTACAGTTGTCAACATGTGATAGTAATTCTCGCTGCAATCTCATTGTGCATAGGTACAACAACTCAAGCAATCTCAGCCAATGAATTATTAGACTTATCATTTTTTTTTTTGTTTTTTCAAGTTAGATATTGTTTTCAAGTTTTCAAATTTCTAATTTTCTTTCAATGTGGCAGACTGATCAAGTCAGTACAGGAACAACCCGAGACAGGATTATCACATAAAGGGGCCAACGGAAGAACATGTAAAGTGCCAGCATTGCTCTATCTTCAGGTATTTTATTTATTTACATAATTGAAATAATATTAATTTTTTTCAAATATGCAGACACCTATCCATGGTACGCCTGATGATTCCCTCTACGAGGAATATCTTTCTTCAACCCCATGTCCATTGCTGTTGCTGCAAACAAAGGCGTGAAAAGAAACGTTGGAATTTGAGCATTTGGTAGATGCTTTGCCTCAAACACCTGAAATAGAAATGAGGATAACACAAATTATGACTTAGTTAGAAACATATAAGGTAATAATAAAAAATCAAAAGGATATTTTTTTTTTTTTTGCATGAGATGAATTGTGATAGTTTGATTTTTAATTTTTACATTAACTAAACTAAAAAAAATTCTTTTGTATGTAGTGTTATCTGACACCTGTTGCACCCGGTGTTGGTGGTAGTGGGACACAAGGGAAATCGATTTCCGAGCCATCCTCTCGTACACCTTCTACACCTTTAGGTGGTAGCCGAGAAACAAGCCCTACCCAAGGAGACACCCAACCAACCGCTGAACGTGTTGGCAGTGATGAGGCTAATATGGCCAACTATATTATTGTGTTTCCTGGAGCTACACGTGTCAGCTCCACGGGGACCATTAATGGCATGTTGTTGGTGAACGGTGAAGGTGTCCCTATAAAGCACGTACAACTCCCAGGTAAGTTTTAATATTTTAAGTATTTCATGTACTCTATCTAAAACATATTTTATCATGATTTTTGTTTTTGAATTAATGATAATATATTTTTTCTGTGTAGGAAACAATGAGTTCTACAGGTTTTTGGAGAGCCACGCATTGGTAATTTTTGGCCCAACCATATGCACAAGGTGGAATTCCCAGAATTCCAACCTGAAAAAAGAACTTCTAGATTATCTAGAAGCCCTTTTTGGGGTGGGCACATTTGACAGAACAACGATGGCTTGGGTAGCTGGAAAATATTTGAAATATACTAGGGACACCTATAGGACACAATTGCAATCTAACCCTAGATATGAGCATCCTCTCACAGTTCCAAAGAGTGAGTGGAGAGCACTCATCCATGACAGAAAAGAGAAAAGGGAAAAGAAAGAAGGAAAAATTCCAATTGGACCCGTAAGGTAAATTAAAAATTTAATTCAATAGCTTTAATTTTCTCTATGTCTAAAATAAAAGTGTGCTATGTCATATCTGACTTCAATCATTTGATGATAGGTTTCCTGACACCTCGAAGGCAACCAAAGCTAGGATTGAAAAAAAGGGCCATCACAAGCTAGGCCAGGGCGACTACTTGAAATTAGCTGCAAGAGTTGTAAGTAGCTAAACATCTTACAATTAATTGTATTGCCTTCCAACGTTTTTGTAATCCCATCAAATAACATTAAAAATACACAATCATATGTAATTTAGGGTGATGAATTTGGAAAAGAAAATACAGAGGAGGATAAAAAGATCGCTTTCCGTTCCGGCTATGAAGCCGTAGTTAAATATCACAGAAGCTTGGGACAGGCCCCAAGATCTAGAATGTCTGATAAGGTAAAACGTTAACCCTTCAATATGTTTATTTTCGTCCATAAATTTAATGTCTGACAAATTTGTTTAAATCAGGGTAGCAACACTTTCAACGAGCCAAATAACCCAGTTGTAGAGCAATGCGTTGAGAGTGAAATATTTCCAGAAGAACATGTTCCTAACATGAAACCTGATCATTGTAGTGGGGACCAGGCCAGCAATGCTACTATCAGTGAGGACCATGACGGTAATTAATTTCCACTTACAATTTTTTCTAATTATACCTTGATGGTTTTCCTTATAATGTTTTTTGTTTAAATGACAGAGAATGTTGTACTTGAGCATATTACCACCAAAGAGGAAGACAGAGCAACGGTCCCAACGGTGACAACTGGTGCACTAGGTAAATAATCTCATTGCAATTTTTTTTATTAATATTACCAAACTAGTTCAATGATATTTAAAATTTGACAACTAAAATTTAATATTATCTGTATTTGTAGGCGATGCCCCCTCACTGGATGAGACCAAACATCGTGAATATACAACTAGGTCAGCAGTGCAGGAAAGACATGAAACAGGAGTAGAGCATGATGATATTGATGATGTAATTAGGAGATTTATAAATAGGAAGAATAAAAGAAAATTTGATAATGTAAAATATTGTATTATTATAAGAAAAACGTTACCATACTTGGAACATTTTTTGCATTATATAAAAAACTCATTTATCATACTATTTTTATGTCAAGCACTAATTTCAATGTTTCCTTGCGTACTTTTAGTTGCATTGTTTTTTAATTAGTTATTGAATTTTTTTTTTTTGCTCATAAAAGTAAAAAATGAAATATATATTGGGTATTGGGGAATTGAGAGTGATGTGAGGGGGGGGAGGGGCCATAATAGCTTCCACCTTCATGTGGTTGGCCCTGTTTAGTAGAGAATAATTTATTGGAGTGATTTAATCTTGGAGAAAACCGCCCTCAATCCAATGTAGCAACAAAAAAGTCGTTGTTGACTTATTTGCTGCTCTTTTAGATCGTGGGAGGCTTGTTCTAAGTTCAGGAGACTCCAATAAATTGTTCTTGAAATGAAGAGGAGCTTATTCAGGTATGTTTTGACATTTTCAACATATGTTCTAACATTATCATAAGAATGCATCTTAGAGTAAAAAATACTACATCCATTAATTTTATTTATTGTATAGATAATTATGGATTTTGAATGACTTGGCAGCGCAGGTACAAATCCTCTTGCATCATGAGAAATACAACTTGTCAACCAAGGTCATGTCTAGGATATTTTTTCTTGTGCACTTGACCAGGTTCGTAGTGTCACATTTTGTAAGTTTGTTTATAGTTCATAATTCAATATTAAGATTGTTCATGATTATTATCTAGTTTTTTGTATGTGTTTTTTCATCTATTTGATTGTAATAAACTCTGCATGTTTCCTATTGTTCACTATGATTTCTCCATTTACCACTCCCAGGATGAATTTGACTTTATTGTTCAATTTCATAAAATCAAGCTGAAGGTTGTCCAATTGGACTTTCTTTCTCTTTTCATATAATTCAAGATGGATATGATAGAAGTGCTCCAAAACTTGCTCAGGGGTCTCATATTTATGATTGATTCACTTTGAGCCAAAAAGATGCATGTTACTTGTATTGATTGTAGTAGTCAGTTTGAATTTCCTTAAAAGGACCTTTTGAAGTGAAATATTCATATTCTCTTTAGAAAATGACACCTCTAAATGGACCCTGGTATCAGTATTTTATTCATTATAGTCCCTTATGAATTTTTCTTTAATCTTATCATTCCCAGTCATCAATGCTTCCAGAAATTCCTTGTAATCCTGAGTCCACTTGCGAACCTGCAACTCTATAATTCTTAATGTTGCCTCATTAATTTCCTCTATGATGCCACTAATCGTGTAAGACACACAATTATCCTTTATAGTTGTTCGTTCAATTGTACCCTTTAAAACCTTGTACCAAGGTGCCAAGCCAATGGTGTATTGTCCAGTGCTCCAGGATGTTGAAATGTCCCTTAATCCTAGGCCAATCAATATATCATAATATAGTGATAAAAAATATACATATCGTATTATAGGCTCAGATCATATCTGGATCCATAAGCTTGTATAGTTTATATGAGGATAGTGTTCCCCTAATCTACATGATCTCATATTGGTCTTTTATAAAAAGTACGTTTCAGTGTTACTCTAGTGTATACTACAATGTCCATATTCATCATACATGTTAAGGATAGAGTAATAGCATACAATATTCTACCTAATAAATCATCTTGTATTTCAATAACTAATGTGGACATAGGTGTAATGTAAGCTCAATACTGAGATATGCTTGTTCCTGTTCTAGCTTGATATCATTGAATACTCTCTTTCCAGCTTTGATTAGTGAAAAGAGTTGGATTAGCTTAAGCTGAGTAATGTATTCACCCTTATCTCCCTTGTATGATTCCCATGTATTATTCATAATGATAACAGTTATATGGAACTAAAATCATATTGGTATATATAAGAGACCGTATCGTACCTATGATGCCCATCTTAAGCTTAATAACTATCACTATATCACCTTACTTAAGCTAGTAGTAAGCTCTATTGAATCTATAAGCCTATTGATTTCACTATGATATTAGTACTAATGAATCAAGTCCATTGAATTAGTGACCAAGCTTTTCTTGATGTAACTACACGTAATGGAATAACACATATTTTTTTAAACATGATATCCTTAATACAGTTCTTAGATTACAGTGTCTAGGAACTCCATATTCAAGCTAAGCTCCTTGTTATGACATAATGATCTCTATTTCCCTATTCATTTCATACCTTATTAACACTGACCGGAATCATAGTAATAAGTACATAGCCTTACTAGCTCTATGCCAACATGTGTATCTTATAAACCTTAAGTAGAAACACAGTTTGATTGATAATATTTATATAATAGCTGATCTCGTATGATTGGTTAATCTTAGAATTGATATGAGTGTACCATTACACAAGCCATAGTGAAATTCCCCCTTGTGTCTTCCTTCGGCCAGACGCGTCGTGTCGTTTCGTTTGAGGGTGCCCGCCGAAACCTTTTCGGGTCGGGTCATTTCGGTTAAGGGAGCTCGCCCAAAAGCATTCAGGTATGGTTCTTAGAGCCACCCAACCAGTAAAATTGAATAGATGTCTTGTTTCTGCATATGCACATATTGACAGTAAAGAGAGATTTCAGTTCATGAGCATGTGGCGTAGGAACAAAACTTATGTAATACCTATGTGTGGGGTTAATTAACCCTATGCCTACAATGTTTACTGTTTGCATATTGGATTGTGTGGGGGTGGATAACTTGTAGCCATATCACATAGTCCCCGTTCACTTACGAAGGTTCCCCAAACTCTGCCCCCAATTTGGTTGATCTTGCTCAGCTTGAAAATTTTGAATTTTCATTGCTCAGGTTTCCACATTCGACATCTATTGTAGCTATTCATCTATGCTCATCTAGAATCACCACAAGTTGTACTTTTTTTTTGCAATGGATTCTTGATGTTGATCTCGATGATATTTTTCCTCCTCAAAAACATATCCTGGTTGTAAGCATGGTTATGGTATGTTGATATTCAGATGAAAACTATGACTTGTAGCCCTTGATCTGCTAGGGGTTACCTTGATATTAAAGGTGGTGTATTCATACTCCTTCTGAATAACCAATAAAGGGTTAAGGAAATTGACCAATATGTTGTCAATTTCTATCTTATCCATCTCCAGGGCAAGTTGCTTTTCGGCTAACTCCACTGCATTTGATCTCAATTTTGCCAATTGCTTCCTTCTCTCATATGATACCTAAGCCTTTTCCTTTCTCTTCCTTTCTAATTCCATAATAGTTTCATAGTGATGCCAGCCAAATTATTTGGAAAGCCTTAATGGAAATTGAATGTTGCTCCTTTTGAACCAAAATTAAGATGTTCAGGGAATATTAGCTTCTAGCAGTGTACCTTAGATTATAGAATCCAGAAAAAACTTAATGAGAAACTATTTAATACATGAGACTCACTCATATATTGAGTCAAGGCATATGGCTGATAGGGTCATTGTCAGGAATACCAGGGATCCCACAAGTTATATATGTGTAGACCAACAACTTCTTCTCTTCATACCTTTAGGCGCAAGGAATAAAGCATCAAAGCCGCATCTTCCATAAAAAATTGCCTCCTTCATAAATCAGTAAACAGAAAGGGTCATCAAACAAAAATCCTCAATAGATTTATGGCTCAACCATAGCTCCCTATGAATATAGGTAAGGTGATCTTGTATAATCATCAGGCCATTTGTAACCTGTCTCTTTTCTGCTATGGACTCTTAGGTCAATGTGCCAAAATCATCAATCATCTGTTATGACTTTCCTTCTGCAAGAAGAGTCATCAAGATATAATGCCATGGATTCTCTAGCTCCCCCTAAAGCTTTGCATTAGTTGATCAGAATCGTGAAGATGAGGCTTTATATGGAGAGCCTAAATTAGGGTATTCTTTGTTTCTTATTTCAATAGATTCTCCATGGGCTGATGAAAAGGATTTCTTCAAGAAGCCATTTATGAGGTCTCAATAGAAAAATGGGTATCATAGATCTGCTTGGTTTCTGATAGGTCCTACTAATGAATATTACTTCAAATTTGGCAGAGAAATTGAGTGAATATTACAAAGGGATAGGCTAAAGAATCTGAGAACACTTGTTGTAAACTGGGATCATAGACATGGTGAACATTCAATGTTTCTTTTACAGGGCTTCAATATTATGACTTATGATTTGGGTAACATCTGAGCACACCTTTTTTTCCATTTCATAAGTACCAGCCTTAACACTGTTCAACATCCTTACAGTAGCAACATAAAGTAGAAATTTTAGCTTTACAAACTCACTCTATTAGAATTTTGAATCGTTTACTGACAAAACATTGTTCAAAAGAAAAATGATCTCTTGGAGCCTCATCCAATTTTATTGAGACCTGAAGAAAACGTTGCATGAATCCATTCTATCTTAAAATGCTAATGTGTTATGATTCCCAATGCTTTAGTTTGGAATACTCAGAAAATCTTACCATACTTCCGGATTTGAGTCAGAGAGAAATTTCAATGATAGGGAGCTTAATGATGTTCCAGATATTCAGATATTAGATCTCCAAAATATGTCACAATATTTGAGCAAGGTATATTATAACATATTATACCTTAATTTATAATGAAGCCCTTTATGTGACATATGACTGCAAACAAACCTCTGTCCCTAGTCTTCTTGTTCAGGATTGTGCCTTGATATGAGAAATATGACACATCATAAATCAGTGACTATAAGAACCATTGTGATCCTTCAAAATTTTAAAAATTCAGAAGTCAAACTACTGCAACACAGTTTCCAACTCATTGTGTTTAAGGAGACCAAGAATTCACGCTGTCTTAGACATATTTAAAGTTTAACTTGTTGAGAAGTCTACCCTAATTAAGGGTTAATCAATAACACAACAACTATTCACCTACAGTCTCACCTTAGTGACATCCATAGGGTCGCAGGCATAGACATGCTTCAAGGAAGCCTTGAGTATTCTATTAAGGCAAGTCTCTAGGTCAATATCAAGAGATTATTTTCTGAATCTTCCCCTAATCTGAAATAACCTCGACTTGGTATAATGATATTTTAGATATTTGTTGCAAAATATTGGGTGGAAATCGAATTTAACCAACCTTATTATCGACATACCATTAAATGTAATGGATCTGAGCCTCATATTGGGTTTGTGGCATGGGCCAAAAGTTGAGGCTGCCATCAACCATATTCAAATAAATCAAACCCCTTGATCCTTAAAACAATTATGTCTTCCTTGATTTCTTTGATATTCCCGCAGATATTCAACAACGAAATCCTTATCATTTCATAACATAAGAGATAAACATAACTAGAAACCCCTTTCAATTATGCCTTACCTTATATCTTCAAATATTCCTCAAGACCGAGAGAATTCCAGAGTTAAGAATCCATTGAATGCTTGAGATAGTGCAACGCATGGTCACTTATAATCTTCGATAAAGATATAAACTTGAAAGAGATGACAATTGAGCATATCAAACTGCAAGGAGAGGAGAGCATGGAGGATTGTCCATGAATTCAGTGATTTCTTTCTCTCCCTTGGGCTTGCCTTTAGCTAGGCTTTGATACCATTTTAATTTTTTAGGATAACATGTTGTTTGCAAAGACAGTTACTTCAGAGATATTTATTATCCCAGAATACAATTAGCAATCACATAGCTTATTATCATATACACAGAAACTAAATAAATAACATAGATGATCGAAGAAAAAGATAAGCCAAGATAAGATAACACATGGATATGGTGAAAGCCAGGGAAAAACCCCAAGACTGAGAAAACCCTTGATCAATTATTCTTATTATTCATAAACAAATGTTCAGCAAAGAGAGAGAGAGTACAAGGACCTTAAAGACAACATTGACTTACCAAATAGAAGATGTGACCTTAGACTGCAATTCTGAATACTGATAAGGGCTTCCTGAATTAGCCCTTACTGGTTAGGGTTACTTGCAATTCATTAAGATGCTATTGAAGGATGTCCTACAAGCATTCCAGAATTATCCAAGTGCATCATTTCTGCCCAAGTAACTACTGAATATGGTAGCTCCTGGTTAGGGTAAGAGTAATACTGCAATAGACCATATAAATGTATCCAAAACACTCTTATAAAGTTGCAGCTTCTCTTCATAATAAGTTGACCTTCCTTTGATACAAATCAGTACTTAATCCAGCCCTGAAATAGGCTTCTGCATTTCAATGCATACCCTTCTCGGCGTACACTTATAAAGGTAAGGCTTGCAACCAACTTGAGATGCTCTCCAATAGGTGCAGCCTGCTTATAAGATTACAGCCATATGCTTTTACAGATCCTTATGTCTGCAGTTAACCTAAAATGTAACTCAGATCTTCAACAGAAGATGGATCACCCAAATCAGACCACATATGTATCCAGATATTACTCTAAGAAGCTTGACCTTCTTCCCAAGGGACTTGGCCCATCAAATAACCCTCACATTACACCAAAGAAGCCCTACATTCTTTGATGGAGACACATTTCTCCTGCGATCATCATATGAGAGAGATAGGATGATTTGAATGAGGAATAAGGCTCCTCTTTATAGACAAGATGGAGGAAAGGCCAACCTTAAAATTTGGAGGCAAATTTGAAATTTTCATTTTCATTTTTTCCCACATAAACACAATCATAACTTATAGAATTTATTTTTGAATAAATAAATATTTTCTTTACCAAATTTGACGATCTTTAGATTGATTTTGGTCCTCTCGAAAAGAGGGATTCAATGGAATGATTATCTTCATCAACTAAGAAGACGTGAGTGGAATTTGGACCTAGTTACTAATTTTTACACTATCTCTATATTTCTAACAAAATAGGCATCCTGGTTAACATCTGGATAGCCAAATATTATCCAAATAGCTTATTTGACTCTTACAAAGCTGACTGTGTGACAATGTATATTCTATAAGAAGGAAATTCTAGCTAATCTGAATTCATTCCAAATTTGCCTACCCACTTGCCAAATCATCATTTGTCTTCTAAGAAGACCCATGCCAATGAGTTGGACCAACAAAAAGAAGATTATTTTCAGCTGTTATATAGTTTTTAAACATCTCAAAAACCTTGCATTACCACATTGCATGCTTATCTGTTACAATGTAAACAACAACCTCTATAAATATAGCTCAATGAACATGATTTTTAACTGCTAGAACATTTTGAAGGACTAGACACCCAAGAACTTGACTTTTAGAAGTGCGAGATGCCTTGACATCTCTGAAAACATCCTAGTTCATGATCATGAACATTACATTTCCAATTGAGGTGATCGGATCATTACTGTTTTTATACAAGGGGCATCAACCAGGCCCAATCACATACCTTCTTTGAAGCACATCCAAGGTTGAGATCTTTCTTTCGGCACCACATAAAAATTTTTGCCTTGGCTGGGCATTTAGATTTCCAAAGCATTTTCCTCCACCACTTTAACTCTGCAGGGACTCGAACTGCAATCACTGTGATGTATCCAAGATTGGGGAAATATTCACCAAAAGGAGAGGAACTCCAGAGAAGCTTGTCCTCTTTGTCAGTTAATCAAATTTGACAAGAATTCAGAGCATTTACATATGCATTCCATGATTCATGAAAAGCTTCTTCTAATCCCAGCTCCCCAGCAGTCACCCATCCATGTCTCCAATTGGTAGTTTTGGCCGAGTTTCTGATGTGTGCAATTCTAAACCTAGTTTTGTGCTTTTGTTTAGCATATCAGTTATAAATCTACTAGGAATTAATTTCCAGGTGCTAGGTTCATAATTCAATACAAACAACAACACCCATATACTAGAAAACAACCGTGCAATGCTAGTATCTGTTAATATTCATTCCTTTCCTTTATGTTGGTCCAAAAATTAGGTGAAAAGAGATTATGTTGCGCAATATTCACAATCAAACCTGATTTCAAGTCATCCATACATAACTTTTTGTGCATCAAAATATGGAGATCTTCATGTTAAAACAACTGGTAATATTGTATTTGAATGCTAGTGCATACTGCTGTCTCTGTCAACAGCACTCAGTGTTTAAAAACACCTGTTTTAAATTATGTATTTGCCAAACAGTACCACTCTAGGCACAAAAACAAGGCAACAGTTAGCCTTAAAGGCATCGTCCCTGTCACATGAAAATTAGGCTTAGGAGCAGTGCCTTCTTTGCTGGATTTAGCACAAAGAATCCTCCTTCTGTGAGAGTAAATCAAATTAATCCCATGAACATTTCCCCTCTCTGCAAGCAAATCAGTCACAAAGAAGCTCACTTACAATTCACTCTTTGCAAAAAATAACAACGACATACAACTGATCATTTGTATTCATAAATTGCCAAGGAAATTATCCTTGAGAAGGCCATCAATTAGCATTGTCCACATCCCTTCATCAGGGTTATGTCCAATTTGCAATGCATTGTCAAACAACCTTTCCGCTTCTTGCATCTTGCCTTCTTTACAAAGTCCAGGAATCACAGAATTGTACAAAGATAATTGTGGTTCATAACCATTTTCAACCATTCTATCCAAAAGCTCCAGATAATAGACGTAGTTTCCCTATTTACAGTACCCATTAATAAGAGTTGTATAAATTGCTTCATTAGGACAGAGGCCTCTCTCTAACATATTTTTTATCAGTTGGTCTGCCTCAAGGAGTCTGCCTGATTTGCATAATTCTGCAATTAAGGCACTATAAGTATCTACAGTAGGCTGACAATGCTTCTCCATCATTTTGTCAAGAAGCTTAAATGCAAGAACACTGTTTATTTCGAGTGGCATTCCATCCAGGTCATGAATTACATCCAATTTATCAAGATCTTAACTACATACTACATCCTCATCAGGAATCAAGTGTTCTTTTTGTATCTTGTTTTCTTGAACTATACCTTTCATAAGCTCACAATAAGTTCGATAATTATGTTGGCATCCTTCATTTATCATCTTACTTAATAGATCAAAAGCATGATTCACCCTGCCTGATTTGACGTTGCCATAAATCAATGATGTGTATGTTACTTGGTTAGGCTGTAAGCCTTTCTCCTTCATTTTATCAATGAACATTTCAACCTCTTCCAGTTTTCCTTCCCTGCAAAGTCCATAGATCAGTGCACTGTAAGTGTAGACATTTGGAGAACAACCCTGCTTTACCATTTTGTCTAATACTTTATATTCAAGATCAATGGCATCAACTCTACATAGTCCATCAACAAGCGTGGTATAAGTCACCAGGGAGGGAGCTAACCCTTCCCCCAACATCTTACCAAAGACATTATCTTCCTCAAGCACCCTGTTTTCTTTGCGGGCTTGAGTTTTGCATTTTTATTTGGTCTTCTGTCTAAAACTTTGAAGGTCAGTGCTAGAATGTGGGTGTTTTGGTTTCTAGGATGATTCCTTCCCATGCTAGAGCAGGGCTATCCTTGGATTTTCCATCAAAGTTAGACTTGGGGCAATATCCATGTTTGTATAATCGGGTAAGATAGCCTATGAATTGAAGTTTATGTCAGCAAGATATTCTTGTCTAAATTTTTCGTTTATAAACAATATATATACCTATATTACAAGATAAGGAGAGAAAGCAGGCTTGCAGAAGGGGAAATTTGATGCCGTGATGGCTCTCTCCTTTTGTTTTTTTATTTACAATTTATGCTTGAAATTTCTCTAATTTTGAAGATCTTCAACCCATTGATTTTGATTTAGACTTTTATAATATTTTTAGGGTAACAATGAATTTCGAAGATAGATTAAGTTTTGTCTTGAAAAAATGGGCCTCTTTGCAGACTGATTTTGTAGACTGAATTTTTAAAATGTCAGAATATTATGAATGACAATGTGATAACTGCAACTGTCATCAAAGTTTAGCTAGATATCTAGGGGTGATTTTCAAATTCCAAGCATGCCTTATGATATGAATTTTAAATTGGCATGGGCTATCAAGTCAATTCATCTTACAGCCATCCATTTTTTATCTGCATAACGTGAGCCTTTCTGGACGTTCTTGTCTTGTGCATTTAAAATGTCTTATTGCATCCCAGTTCCTGAGTTCTAATCACATTTCAAAATGGTGTTTCAACCTTTCCATCTTTCAATGTATCATATGTGGGCTTATTTGTTAGTGAAAATAAGTTATATTTTTATTGACTAAAGATATGTCATAGCTGAGAAGCCCTACTTTGTCTGCTTTGAGTAACCAGAAAATCATGATTATGCACTGCCAAAGAGGCATACCGTTGTCAAATGCCATCCTTGAGAAGGCAAAATGAACATATAAGAAATTTGAATAGATCAGCTTTGAAGGAATATTTATCTATATCTATATATCTATAAATAATATAAATAACATTGGGAAACAACTGTTAGGAACATAGATGAAATAATTTGTAATCAGCAAGTAATCAGTGAGGGCCTTAAAAAGATTCAATCTGCAATAATCAGGAAATAATAGGGAAAAATCGGCCAATCTTGGCTCGCCAGTAATGTTAAACTAAATAATTAAGATTATTTCGAAATAATAATTTTGTTAATTGCATTGGGATTGATTTGATTAATTTGAGATTATTTCATATATGGTTTGTAACATTTAAACCAATTTCTTGTGACTATCCCCATGGAAACTCATAATTGCTACATTGATCAAGATGGTCTCTATTTTACATGGTTTTGAATGCAGATATATTTTCGAAAGTTTCAAATGAGTGGGAGAATGTTGACATTGGTGTTTTTGTATGTGGTCCTGAAATTTTAGAGACAAGCGTAGCAAAGGAATGCATATCATACAACTTAAGAAACTTGAGAAACTTGAGAAACAGAGTTGTGTTTCATTTCAACAGTCATAGCTTTGATATGTAATGAACTAATTATAGAGATGTCACTATGACATAATGGCTCATTGTATTATGTTTACATAGGTTTCATATGCAATTCTATAGTTGCCTTGCTATTAGTTTGGCCTATTTCATGAAATTGACATGATTATGTAAGGCTCACTAAGACCAAAATGTCCTCATGGGACCTATACAAGTTAAAATATATATGATGTAATTATTGATATGTAAATTAATATCTTTTCATATTAATTTTATAACTTTCCCAAAGATTATTTGACAGTCTACAATAAATTACACAGACAATGACCCTAATGATTTATTAATCTATTTCTGTAATATTAATCTATATCGGCTATAATCTGTTAGGAGTTTAATCTTTAGGAAAGCCTAGCGGAAGAAAAAATGTATGTGGCATTGTCTCCAAATGGTATCCTTTTTCAAAGGTGACGTATTCAACATGATTTTCTGATAGGTGGATAGTGACAAGGTGTATCTTGGGCTTATTGCTTGTTATCTAAAAACTTGTATGCATCTATGTTATAAAATAATATTTTCTTTTGTGCATGTTTCGCTACAGAAGAATGATTAGGATGGATCTTTTAGGGACTTCAATAAGAATGGAAAAAAAAAACTAGTCTTCTTCACTTCTAAATAATTTTAGGCTCTCCCCTGCAAAGCTTGTTTGACCAAGAGTGACCTTTCCATGGGTATTTGCCTCTCCTTTCCAAAGGCAGAAATAACGAAGCATATTTTTTAGGATTTTCCTTTTCAGGGTCTTGCTAGGCAGAGGTGCAATCTCAGTTGGAAAACATTCTTTAGGGGCATTTTCATTGGAGTGCATTCTTGTTGGGAGATTCCTGATGTGTGATCTGTGATTTGCTGATTGGTATTTTGCACTGTTTGTGAGTTTCTGCATCGTGTGTTCTCTAGGGACTCCACTGCAAATGTGTGAAAAAATGAGGTAAGTTCT
Source organism: Pinus albicaulis (assembly GCA_034641835.2). Classification (NCBI taxonomy): domain Eukaryota; kingdom Viridiplantae; phylum Streptophyta; class Pinopsida; order Pinales; family Pinaceae; genus Pinus; species Pinus albicaulis. The sequence goes on along the minus strand of CM076574.1, from coordinate 1,012,996,994 downwards.
TTGAAAGAAAATGAATCCTAGACTTATAGAAGTGTTCAACAATTATAGAAGTCTTCACTAATTATTTGAAACCAAATGAATTTGTTGATGATCATATTTTCCAGATCTATATTTTCTTAAATATATCATTTTTTACTATAGGAATTATCATTTGTATGCTCTTCTCTTATCATAATATAGATGTGTTGCACCCATTATGCAAACATTAATGTTCATAATGTGTTTTTGGCTTATTGTGAATCGTCATGTTCTTTTTAAGATTTTGTGCTTGTGTGTTAGACTTAAACCCAAACAAAAATAAATCTCCATCTTACTCCCATTGCATGCAAGTGTTGGTTGTACCCATGTGGACAATAGGACATCCCTTAATTGAATAGAATAAATCATGATTAAATATAGGGCCTACAAGATGTTTGTCAAAGGGAATGGATGGTAGGAGATCTCAACTAGTGATAGATGGAATATTTTAATGAGATTTTCTTCTTTGCTATGGGAAAGGATTACCTCATTTATTTTTTCATAGTTAAGTTCTAGTCACACCCAAGAATATATAGACTACATCCATCCTAAGAAACTATAATGACCCCTTGACACAAACACAAATTTTGAGGTAGTTTGTAACAAGAATTTGACACATGCATGGAATTCAAAGAGATAATATTGAGCATGATGTAGGTTCAAAGGTAACATACCCCCCAAGGCATAAATAAGACATGTATACAAACCTACACATGTTTATCCAGGATAAAATGAAAGGCGCATACACACATATGCATAGTTTCAGAGGTAAGAATAGAATGTGCCTAGAAATTGAAGTGCACAATAAGACTAGTTCTTTTTATTTTCAAAAAATCTCAAGAGTTGGAGTATTTTTCAATCCATAGTTTTGACATGATGAATCCAATGTGTTCAACATATACACTAGTCATACAATTTTTTTTTTTATGGATTGAAAGGCTATGTCAATTACAATAAAACACTGGAAATTTTATTGTGCACTTGTTTTATTAGATATAGTATACACAACTATTATAGTTGTGATTGTGTGGCAGGTTTGTGAAGAGTTTGCATGTTTAAAATTTGAATGGAATGGTTTGCATACGATTTTTACTAGGTTATATATCTACAATGTGCAATGCACTAGACCTCCAAAGAACCCAATGGAAACCAAGTGCAAAAAATCCAAGGATGACAGGATTGTATCAGGGATAGGGTCTTGTTTTCAAAGTAAAGCAAGAAAGCTATCAAAGTTAAGCAAGTCCAGTTATGTAATTCATACAGGGAGGAAAAACCTTGAAAGAGGATTTCATTTAAATCAACGATTCGTTCTTCCTTCTTCTATTATCTACGCAATTATGTTTTATGTCTTGATCATTTTATATTTTTAGGTTGATAAAGATGGTGATTTGAAAGAGCTTGAAGCACTCTTAAAAACATTATCAGGCCAAGATATTAGAGCTACTAACCGAAAATAATTAGGTCCATCACCTCCAAATCCAAAGGACAACACAAATGTTATAACCATAGTTACATCATCCGTAAAAAGAATCAACATCCAAAAATAAGAGGTCGAGGGTATATTTATTTATTTTTTAAATATTTTTATCAAAGTGTCGGAAGACTGACGCTTTAGACGTCAGAAAAGCAACGTCTTTTTTTTTTAATAGTTTTACCATTTCGTCGGAAAAGCGACGCCTCGTAAACGTCAGAAGTGCGACGCCTTACATTTTCGTCGGTCTTGCGACATTTGGCACGAAAATTCGGAAATGCGACGATGCCAACATATTTTTCAGTCTTGCGACGTTTGGCACCAAATGTCGGAAACGCGACGTTGTTTACATTTGTGTCGGTCTTGCGACGTTTGGCACAAAACGTTGGAAATGCGACGATGCTAACATTTTCGTCGTTCTTACGACATTTGACACATAACGTCGGAATTGCGACGTTTGTTTGAAAACCCTATATGCGTCGAAAATGCGACAGTTCAGTATCGTCGGAAGACCGACAGTTGTGGCTTGTCGAAAGACTGATGCTTACAAAACGTTGGAATAGCGATGATTTGGAGAACGTCAGAAGAGCGACGGAAGTCTAGAAACGTCGGAATAAGTGTCGCTCTTCCGACGCTTTATTGAAGTGTTGGAATTGCGACGTAATGGCTAACCACATTTTTCCCCGCCTCAAACTGTTGCTTTTGCGACGCCTATGTGTCGTAATAGCGACGAATTGGCCATTAGAAATTGGGCCAAATGTGCTAGTGAGGAAATTACAACTTGACCTTAGTAACACAAGAATACAAAGAAGAATTTTGGGAAGCTGTTAGTTGTTACACTGTGTTGTTGAAAAGGTCTCTAGATAAATTGAAAGAACTAGATCCTTTTAGGTCTTGTTGAAATCAAAGTGTTTAACCCTTCCAAATTGGAGCTCAATTGTTAACGGCTTACAAAAAACCAAATATTCATGTATATCAGTTCTTCATCTTCTGTTTCTGCCATTCCTAAAATTATTTTTCATCCTTTAAACATGGCTAGCCCTGCTAGGTATGCACCACTTGTCCTTCCTGTTGTTTTACATGATCTCCCTAGTAAATATGCTGCTAGGATTTAGACTTGGGGAAGTGATGAAGAACTCACGGCAGAGCAACATGTAGATCAATTTAATGATTTTATAAACAAAGAAGAGGTTGATGATCAAGATGTGAAGTTAATACTGTTTGTACAAAGTTTTACTGGTGAAGTTAGAAAATGGTTTAAAGCTCTCACACCAGGAAGTATTCGAACTTGGGATGAGTTTGAAGAAATGTTTTTGAGAAAATGGGGAAACAGAACCAATCCAGTTCAATCACTTACTGAATATAACAGTCTTAGAAGGGAAGTTGATGAATCTTTCCATAAAATTTCAAAAATATTTAATAAAGTTTTTGACTCAATTCCAGCTCATTTGAAACCTCCAGAAGCCTTAGCACAGATGAGATATGTTGAAGCATTTGATTATGAATTTTCTATCTTGTTGAGAGAAAGAGAATCGCCTACACTTGATGAAATGCAAAGTGATGTAGTAAAGGTAGAGTTAAACATGATAGTTGCTAAAAATTCAAGAATGGGAAAAACTAAATTGAAAGAAGAAGAGAAACCTTCCTCCTCAACTTCCGATGATAAATTTGACTCAATGATGAAAACTATGGAGAATTTGATGGATAGGTTAGCTCTTGGAAATACTTCTACCCCCCCTATGCAACATGAACCTCAATTTAGAAACCCTCATTTCAGGAGACCTCAAAATCAACAAAGGCTAAGAGAAAATAGAAATCAGCAGCCTAATCCTCCAGTAAGACCTCCTTTTTAGCAGAATTTGGTAGATGAAGAAGATGAGTCTGAAATTCCTAAAGAATCTATCCATTGCCTTGACAAAGAGATGTCAGGAATTTTCTTGACTAAAGAAGAGCATGATGAGTCAGATTTGGCCAATCAAGGAGAAGAACCATCAGACTATTTTAAGGGGTATCAACATGCTATTTTTGAAATGCAAAAGCAATATAATCTCAGAAACATAAATTTTCCTATTATTACAAACAAATCGCAGCCTAAGAAAGATGCTCCAAAGGTTGCTGAAGCCAAAATTGATACTCCAAAGATTGCTGAAGGTAAGAAAGACACTTCACTTAGTAATAAAGACACTCAACTTCCTCCTCCTATCAAAGAAGCTGAAAATTTTGTTTTTGTTTTCAACCTTGAGAATGAAATTTCAAAGATTAAAATATCAGTCCCATTTAGCGAGATTCTCAAGCTAAATGAATATAGAAGCAAGATTGTTAAGATGTTGAATTCACAACTAGGAGCTGCTGATATTTTGAATGTTCAAGAAGATAATCCTACTATATATTTGGGTCCAAGGCTAGAAGATGAACAAAATGAAGAGTTTCCTCCTTTTTATGTAAGCATTAGTATTCATGATATGAATTTACATAATGCTATGTTGGATTCAGGGGCTTCTCATAATCTTATGCCCAAAGTAATCATGGAAAGGATGGAGTTGCAAATAACAAGACCATATCAGGATTTTTTTTCTTTTGATTCAAAAAGAGTTCAATGCATTGGTCTAATTAAGGATGTGGTTGTTGGTTTAACACAAATCCCAAGAAAGACGGTTTTTATGGACATTGTAGTGGCTGACATTCCACCAAAGTTTGGTATGTTATTGTCAAGATCATGGGTAGCAGAAATCAAAGGCACAATGTAGATGGACCTTACCTATGCTACTATTCTTGTTTTTGGTGAGCAAAGGAGATTGTATCGAGAGACTAGAATGGCTTACATGGTAAGTAGTAAAGACAAACCTCAAAAATTTCCTATTTATACCTTTGATACAGAACTTGGATCTGCTATTCTTCTCAATGAGTCAGCTGATAGTTTCGAATAAGAAATGAGAGCAGAAAATCAACACTCTGAAATTCAACAGCCTAAAAATCAGCAAGTAAATGAAGAAGAGATGGAAAGATGGTGGTCATTGTACTTTGATGGATCAACAGGAAAAGAAGGGGCTGGAGCAAGGATTTGGATTACAATTCCAAATGATGAGAGTAAGTTTTACTCCTACAAACTAAACTTTGATTGCACAAATAACATGGATGAATATGAATCTTTGATTTTGGGTCTAGATGTTTTGAAAAGAATGAAGGCTAAAAATATTTCTATTTTTGGAGATTCAGAATTTGTTATTAGACAATTTGAAGGTGTTTATCAAACGAAGGATGTAAGAATGAGAGCATTTAGAAATCTAGTTTTAGACATGTTGGAGAATTTTCAAGCCTATTCTTTCACTGTCAAAACTAGAGACCAAAATTCCATTGTTGATTCTCTTGTTGTCTCTGCAAGTCTTTTCATCATTCCTATTCATTCTTCTGAAAAATATGAGATTGAAGTTCATCATAGACTAGCTATACCAGATAATATAACAATTGGCAAGTTTTTGAAGATGATCAAGAGGTAAAGAATTTTACTGAGCTAAAAGAAGAATTTGAAAGTACACAAGTAGACCAACAAAACATGCTTGTTAAATCAAAAGGAAATTTTGAAGTTTTGCAATTAAAGAATAATTCACTACCAAAAGGCCTTATTCCCCTTGAGAATATTTTTTATCAGAATGATGCTTTCAAATCACCAAAGATACAAGATGATGAAGAGGAAGTAGAGAGCTATAATCTTGGTACATTATCTTTGCCTAAAATGATCAAAATTTCAAATTTTCTTTCAGCTGATATGAAATTCAAATATATTGAGATGATGAAGAGGTTTATTAATGTCTTTGCTTGGAGTTATGCTAATTTAAAAGAGTATGATCCTTCCATTATTCAACATACTATTCCTATCAAATAAAATGAAAGACCTTTCAAGCAGAAATTGAGGAGAATTAATCCTCTTCTCATGCCATTGATCGAAAAAGAGATTAAGAAACTCTTTGATGCTAAAATCATTGTCCCAATAATATTCTCAAATTGGCTTGAAAATTTTGTATCGGTTAGAAAGAAGAATGGAGAAATCAGAATTTGTATTGACTTCATAAATTTGAATAAGGCTTCAGTAAAGGACAACTATCCTCTTCCCAATATGGATTCAATTCTACAAAATATTGTTGGTTCTCAAAGAATGTCTATGATTGATGGTTTTTCAAGTTATAATCAGATTCTTGTACATCCAGATGATCAGGAAAAAACAACCTTCACAACACCATGGGGAACATTCATGTATGTCAAGATGCCTTTTGGTCTCATGAATGCGGGAGCTACTTTTCAAAGAGAAATGGACATTGCTTTTTCTGAATAAAAGGAACAGATGGTGGTTGTTTATCTTGATGATATAACAGTCTTTTCAAATAAAGAAGAAGATCATTTGCAACACCTAGAAAATATTCTGCTAAAATGTAGAAGGTTTGGTATCTCTCTTAATCCTACCAAAAGCATATTTGCTTTAACTACTGGCAAGTTACTTGGTCATAATATTTCTGAAGATGGAATTAGGATTGATCCTAATAGAGTTAATGCAATTCAAAAAGTATATCTGCCAAGAATTAGGAAAGAGATTCAATCATTTCTTGGGAAAGTGAATTTTGTTAGGCGTTTCATTCCTAACTTTGCTGAGATTGTCAAAGATATAACAAGGATGTTAAAGAAAGGAGTTGAGATTAAATGGACACTAGAGGCAAAGCATTCTTTTGAAGAAATCAAGAAGGCACTCACACAAGCACCGGCACTCATCGGTCCAGATTTTTCTAAATAATTTTTGGTTTTTACATTTGCTTCAAAAAATACAATTGCCGGAGTTTTTCTACAAAAAGGAAAGAAAGGTACTGAATAGCCTATCTCTTTCTTTAGTAGAACATTAGAAAATTCTGAGTTGAAGTATAATATTCTAGAAAATTAGGCCTATGCTTTGGTGAAAGCTATCAAAGATTTCAGAATTTACATTCTGCATTCTCACATTGTGGCATTTGTTCCAACTATTGTAGTAAAAGACATCTTAACTCAGGCAGATCCCGATGGTAAGAGGGGAAAATGCATCGAAAAATTGCTGGAATATGATATAAACATAAAACCAACCACATTAGTGAAGGGACAAGGCTTGGCAAAGTTAATGACACAATCAAACTTGGACTGTCTTGATATAAATCTGAATGCAGAAATATCAGAAATTTCTGATGATGAGGAAGAATTGGTCCAAATTGATGAGAAATACATTACTTCGGAGTGGTATAAGGATGTGGTTTTTGTTCTTCAACATAACAAAGCTCCTACTGATCTAAAAAATTCCAAAGAAAGGTTTGTTAAGCTGAAATATTTGACATATTTTGTATTTGACAAAAATTTGTTTTGGAAAGATACAGGTGAAATTTTGCTGAATCGTTTACTTGAAGGAGATGCTGAAAAATTAATTGAAGAATTCCATAAATTTTATTGCGGAGGTCACCATTATTGGAAGGCTACAACAAATAAGATTCTAAGAGCGAGATATTTGGCCAACGATGTTTAAAGATATTTACAAAAGAATTGTTGCATGCCATGAATGCCAAATTTTTGAAGGAAGAAGGAAGCTTGTACCTTTACCTTTGGTTCCTATTTATATGGAATCACCTTTTCAGCAGTGGGGATTAGACTTTATTGGAGAGATACATCCATCATCATCAGGACAGCATCGATGGATTCTCACAGCAACAGACTACTTCACCAAATGGATAGAGGTGATTCCAACAAGGCAAGCTAATGACTCTATAATTATTTCTTTTCTAGAGAATAATATATTGTCTAGATTTGGTTGCCCCATGAAGATTATAACAGATAATGCTCAAGCATTCAAGTCTAAGAAAATGATTGATTTCTGTCATCAATACCACATCACTCTTGGACACTATACAACATACTATCAGCAAGGAAATGGTCTTGCTGAATCATCAAATCAGAGTATTGTAAGAATCATTAAAAAGGTATTGCATGAGAACAAGAAAGCTTGGCATTTGAAACTGAAGTATTCCTTATGGGCTGATAGAATATGTACAAATAGGTCAATCGAGACTTCACCATATGAATTATTTTATGGTGTTGAAGCTATTTTTCCGACATCACTTGGGGTACTTGTTATGAAATTAATTCAAGGACTTGAAGAGGAACCAAATTCCATTCAGAGGAGGATTAATCAGCTGATAGCTTTGCAAGAAAAGAGAAATCAGGTTTATGACAGTCATCAACATGTTCAAAACAGAATTAAAAGTACATTTGACAAGAAGATTAAAGAATACAGTTTCCAAATACAAGACAAAGTGCTGAAATGGGAGGCTAAAATTGAGGAAAAGGGCAAGCATGGTAATTTTGAGAATTTATGGAAGGGTCCTTTTAAGATAGTTGGTTTTCATAGGAAAAACACTTACATATTGTAGGAAATTGATGGAAGATCACACGTTGGATGGCCTGTTAATGGTAGGTTCCTAAAGCATTATACTTGCTGAAGTTTTATCAATCACTCATGACATTGTACATATTTCATATTTGTCAGTTTTATTGCTAATAATGAAACAGAGAACTTATGCCTGAGGTGAAGGCCCAAAATTTTTGATGAAGATGCTTGTCAAATCAAATAAAAGCTTTTTCTGTTTTATCAAAAAATGGATAGCACTGGAGCTATGGGTTCTTAGTGTACCACAGAGGCACACTATCCCAAGTGGAGCCACTGTTATCACCATAAAAGTTCTTTTGGTTCTAAACTTTGAAAATTTACCTTGTTCCTAGTCATGGTATTAGATAGGTGTTGAGTCATTTCATGTTTTAAGGGGTAAGTGATAGGGTTAGAGTCTCAAAAGTATCATTTTCATTAATAAAATTGACAACCTCATTCCATGATTTAAAGGTCTCATATTCTGTTTAGAAGTCATATTTTAACCCTTTGAAAAAATTTCTGAAATTAGCCACAAAACCACACTTTCGTAGTGCAATCAATGGAAAAACGTTGTTTTGCACTGTTGGAACACCTAATCCTACATGGGTAGGTGTGGAATGCGAAAAGTCACAATGGAGTCCAAATGACCTTGGAATATGAAACCAAGAGTCACACCATTGTACTATAAATGTACATCTTTGTATAATGGAAAATAAGAAAGCCTCACGCTTATCTTTCATTGTGAGTTGAGTCTCTTGTGTGTGTGTGCTCATCTTCCTCATACACCATGTGTGTGTTTAACATGGTGTTTAACATGGTATCAGAGCGGGCGATTGCTAGCCCTGCTCCAAATTGAGTGAGCCATTTGTGTATGGCCTGTGCATATGTGCAAAAATTTTGATAATTTTTGCAGCACTCAGAGATTTTTGCAGCCGTCATTTTGCCGCATTCAAAAGAAGCAGCATTCAAAATTTTTTTTGAAGAAGAGCAGCATTGGTTTTGAGAAGGAGCGCACTCAAAATCCTTGGCAACATTCATAAATTGGTTCAGAGAAACGTAGCTTTGTGCATCTGAAGGTTTTCTCACTGCTCATTTTTTTCTGCAATCTCTGCATTTTAATTTCTGCAATTCTGGGTTTCTCTGCTGCTGGAAAAATCATTTTTGCAAGTTTACAAGTTCTTGCAAATTATTCTGTTGTGTATCTAGAAAAATTATGCTATATATTTGGAAGGAAAAATTATGCTACTGGATTTGTTCTGCTATACATTTGGAAAAAATTCTACTGTCCTCTGCTATTCCATTCTCTGCTATTTTAATTTAAAAAGAACTAAAATTAAAAAAAAAACAAAAACAAAAACAAAAAAAACAAAAAAACAAAAATTCCTTTGCATCTTGGCCTTTCGGCCCCCTTTTACCTCTGCAACCCATGGCATAACGCCCCCCCCTATTCTCTACCTTACAACACATAACCCATACGCTCTCCATTCCCCACAGCCATCGCCCCACACTCATCTAGCCGGCTCCTCACCAGCGGCTCCCTTTTTCCACACACACTCAACTCTGCAACGACTCCCTACTCATCGTTCTACCCATCTCACACCTTCACCCTCACGCCTCACGAGTTCTGCAAACCCCACCTATGCTCACACCCTTTACTCCCTCACGCCTCATGAGTTCTGCAAACCCCACCTACGGTCACACCCTTTACTCCCTCATCCTCGCAAACTACACCACCGCACCCCCAATACACCTCTTCCAACGCCGCTCGAGCTTTTCCATTACTCCTACCCGGCCCCCTTAACTTTATCCCTACGCCCTCGCCTACACCAACCCTCCCCCATTCCACGACCCGCTCTCCCTAACCTCTGCATCGAATATACACCTCTTCCCTTGCGCTATTACACTCACACTCCCCAACTCCCCTTACACGCCCTCACCCACGGCCTTTCGGCCCCCAAACCCGACCCCTCACCTCTCCCTACGACCCACGCTCCACCTACTCTCACCTCACTTGCACTCTCGACATTTAAAATTTGACTTTTAAAATTACTATCATTTAATTCCACCAAGCCCATTAATTCCCCCTCCCATTTCCATTAATTACTATCATTTAAAATTCGACTTTTAATTTTTTAATTCCCTCCCATTTCATATAATAACTTTCCCTTTAAATAAATTACCCACCCATTTTAAATTAATTCATTTTTTTTAATTTATTAAAATCTCTTTCCATTATTACAATCCCTCCCGTTTTAAATTCCCTCCCTTTTAATTAATCCCCTTCCTCCATTTTTACTACAATCCCTCTTTCCCATTTTTTAATTAATTAATTTTTAATTAATTAAAAATATATATATAACAGCAAAGAGAGAGGAAGAGCAAAAAGAGAGAAAGAGAGAATATGAACAGCAGAAATGAAGGAATTGACATATGAAGCAAATGGACTGTACACATAGAGAAAATTTTGCATTGTCATTTATGGCATTGATTTGAAGATTGATTTTCTGAAGAATTTTACATGAGAACACAAGTTTTCCATCATTGAAAACAGCTCTTTGAAGAAAAAATTCAGCTGCTTCAAAGGCTTCTTGCACGTGTTTTTGCTGCACATTCAAATATTTTTGCAGAGATATTGACATTGTATTGTGAGTAGACATTTCTTCTTCATAGTTGCAATCAAGACTTGAAGTGTAAACTTGAGTTGTTGAAAATTGTTGATTGTCCTCCATCATTTGAGGAGCACATTTTGTACTTTGATATCTCCATAGTTGGAAATTCTTTGGAGTCATTTGTATTTCTTGTTGCATCACATTGTAAACGGGTGCATTTTCGGTTGAAGCCGACACCCTTTCATTTTTTGAGCCTAAGTTGTTGAAAATGGCTAAAATCAATGAGGCATTAGAGTTGTTGAATGACCTCATTCATTCAAATGTTGATGACATGATAGAAATGAGCAAGGATGCTCTTTGTAACATTCAAACTTGTTTACAAGATGCATAAGAAAAAATTGAGTTTTTGCAGTTGGAATCTCAGCTCCAACAAGACGAACTTCAGAAAAAGAGTCACCATTCTAGACCTGTTTCTGTTCAGAATATTGAGAAGGACTCTCATCAGAAGAAAGAAGTTCCAGTTGATTCCCACTCAGTTCCTTGTACTAGAGCAGATGTACATGCAGATGCAGTAGTTCAACCTGCACTTCTCAAGCCCATCATCAGACCTTGGGAAGAGCTTGTCCACAACAAGCACCGAACTGGTCTTGGATATGACAAGGATGTGACCTTTCATATTCCAGACTACACCAAGCCCATCATATTTCAAAGTGTCGGATTCCTATATGACAGTTCACCTGCAGCTATTCCAGATCCTGTTCTGCTTCCACAACAACAATCACAGATCGTAAAATGCCAACACTATGATCGAGTTGGCCATATGAAAGATCATTGTTTTGATCTTCATCCATGCAAGCACTATGGTCGGCACACCCATTCTTTAGACAGATGCTTCAAACACCAGCCTCCTGCAAGAACAAAGATTCATCTTGGATGGATCGCTTCTTGGCAATGGGCATCAGCAGCCAAGAAGATGTTTACGACACATGTCAGAACTTGTTCACGCATATTGAGCAAACTTTCAGTTGAGTTTTTTCCATCATCTCACCTTGTCCCTGACAGGGGGGAAAATGGTGGTCATGTAAAAGCTTCGACGACAAATCAAGCGATCCTGAGCCACAATCTCTCATTCCATGTTCAGAGTTGTAGCTAGCATTTGAGGCGAGCCTGAGCCACAATTCGTCATTCCGGATTCAGAGATGTAGCCAGAGACACAGATGCCCATGAGCATGCCTTCGGTTGATGGACAACCTTAAACCATCATCTTTGGTTGATGGACAATCTAAAACCATCACAGGTAGTAGACCTCCCTTCTTTTAGGTCGAAGGTCTCCCTTTCAAATATGAGGAGCACTTCTCTAGCAGAAGCCTTCAGCTTAGCAGCCTTCAGCTTCTTGCCAGCATTGGTTGAGTTCCAGGAAATGCTTCAAAGCATTCCAGCGTTGTTGGTAATCCTAAAACCATCACAGGTAGTAGACCTCCCTTATTTTAGGTTGAAGGTCTCCCTTTTTTATGAGGGACAATTCCTCTAGCAGAAGCTTTTAGCTTCTTGCTAGTCTTGGAAGAGTTCCGGGAACTGCAACAAGTTTTGCGTTCCAGTGTTGGTGGTCATCCTTAAACCACCTCTTTTTTTCCAACATTTCAGAGAGTTGATTCAACCCAAGTGCTGCCATGCATAATTTGCAGATTTGTATTACAACTCTTTTCTTGGACTCACACATACCTCTTCAGATTAAGGGGGGATGTTGGAACACCTAATCCTACATGGGTAGGTGTGGAATGCGAAAAGTCACAATGGAGTCCAAATGACCTTGGAATATGAAACCAAGAGTCACACCATTGTACTATAAATGTACATCTTTGTATAATGGAAAATAAGAAAGCCTCACGCTTATCTTTCATTGTGAGTTGAGTCTCTTGTGTGTGTGTGTTTATCCTCCTCATACACCATGTGTGTGCTCAACATGGTGTTTAACATGCACTACGAAAGCGCTGCTACTTTCATAGCGCATTTCTCCCAAAATACACTAAGCGCGCTACGAAAGCGCGAATTCATAGCGGGTCAAGTCAAATCAGCAAGTCATTCAAATTCCGTTAGTTTTTCATCATTAGGTGTCAATTAGAGGTCATTTCCAAGACAAACAGCCATTCAAAATCATCATTACATTCGTAGAGGTTTCATTTATGAAATTTATATTCAAATTTGAAAGGGCTGGCTGGTTTCTTATTCCAGTTTTCATGCAAAACACTCCAATAGACCTTTTTCAAGAGTAAAGCTTGTAGTAATCTCACACCAAAGCTTCTGTTATCCATTATCAAGCGAGGCTGATTACTATAATCAAGAGAGGCTGACTATTTTGAATTCAAGCGAGGCTAATAATCAGATTTCATGGGAAACTTTCAAAAATTCAAAGACAAAAATGACTGAGGAGAAGAAAAATCATAGGTCAGGACATTGTTTAAAGACAAAGCCTGAAAGCATAGGAACCCTAGTTAAAGAAAAATCAGTATTGGAGGCTTTCAAGAAGGCAGGGTGTTTGAAATTTTGTGAAAAGATATAGGGAGGACACAGTCAGGTGACAAAGGAGTTTGCTTTACATTTTACTAGCTCAAACACAAAAATTGGAATCTTAAACTTGTCAATTACTTCTGAGATTATTACCTTAGTAACAAAGATTCCTAGAGGGCAAGAGAGATGGTTTAAAGGTTTCAAATTTGACATGGAGGCATGCAAATTGTTTCTAAAGCCAGAGTTTGCATAAATAGATTTAAACAACGCAATTCCTAGGAGCTGCATCAAAGATTCATATGCCAATTTTCTATAAAATATCCAGAGGTATTTTACCTATGAGGGAAGGTATCATAAATTATGTTCATGTCATTTTAAACTTCTGTTGCACTTTACTGGCATGATATCTTTAGATTTGCCATTTTTTCTATATAGAAGTATAGCTAAGATGGCAGACAAGGTTCAAATGAAGTCTGAAGGGTGTGAAACCTCTTTATTCCACCATGGTTTAATCAAGTTTATGGTCTTACATGAACTTCGAAATATCAATAGAGAATGGTCATCATTTTTTTTTTATGTGGTTTTAGAGTGGAAGCACAAACTACAGGTAGTAACCCTAAAGGAAAAGAAACTCCACCTACAAAATCTAGCAAGCCTGTAGTGACAAGGTCAAAAAGTTTTGTTAAACTAAAACCCAGGAAACAGGTGAAAGATCCAGTAGGAAAAGCATCAGTGGTTATTGTTGAAACTCCTCAACCTGGAAAAAAAAGGATAGCTAAAGTTAAAGAGATTGCACAAGAACAGTCAACTAATAAACATGTTCAACAGAGATTGACTAGGAGTCAAATTGCAAAAGAAAAGGGTAAAGCAGTGATTTCAAGAGCAAGTGATACTCCAGGCTTAAAGGGAAACTTGAATGATATCTTACAAGCCATTGATATAGAAGAGTCCCCTTTCGTTTGAGCTGATTTCATAAAAATTGATTAAGGAAAGCAGAAAAAGATGAAGTCATCCAAGAAACTAGTATTCAATGATGAAGTTGCAGCATTTGTATTAAATTCAAGGAAGCCTGTAACCAGACAGTCCAAAAATATGCAAGACCATGTTGAGCTGGAGAAAACAGATGAAGCTTCCACTATTCATGAATAAATTATAAACCTTTCATCACCTGTACCAGAAAAGGTAAAAAACAAAGTATTCCCCACTCAAATAGAAAAAACCAGCTATGCAGAGATAGAGGAAAGGTTGAAATCAGCCAATCTTGAAATTTCCAGGCTAAGGAAGAGAGAAAGAAAGCATGATGTTAAAAAGACAAATTTCAAGAGGATGAAAGCCCTCTGGGAGGTTGAAAAGGTTGCTAAACCTAAATTCATTAGCAGTGAAACACAATATTTCACTTGGACTGTACCAGCAATAAAAGAAGCCAGATTTGTGAGTAATAAATACTCAGTTGAGAGCCACCAACAGAAAGTTAAGGAGACAGGTTGAAGACCTAGAAATCTAGTTGACAAGATCTCAAGAGAAACTAGAGCAACAGTGAAACAGGGTAGTAAATGATAAATCTTAAATCATTTTGTCATTAAGAAGAAGACCATTTTGAGAAAAAACACCTTTAAAGTTAAGTTATTTTTCTTTTTGATGTTGATATCAGTCCTGGAGAATCTTTGAATATCCTCAAACTTTAAATTTTTGAAGACTGTGTTAGAAAAAGAGCCTGCACAGCAGTTTCGTGGCGCGCTACGAAACTGCCGAAGATGATTTTTGGCACTTTATATAAATATTTTGGAGATAAGGATTGATGGGTTCAAGTTTTAATGTTGCTGGTGGAAAGATAAAAATCACAGGTGAAAACTCAAATTTCAAAACAATAGAAAGAATGGTTAAAGGAAATGTTTTATAGTCATGTAAAAAAATGCGCTACGAAAACAGGCTACATTCGTAGCACAATCATATTTCATGCCATTTTCACTATTTCGAAGATTTTCTCTGCACAGGTGGAGGATTAAAGTTTTCAAGGGAATATTAGCACATGTGACACATATGAAACATTCATCAATGTTAACAAAACTGCTCGAAGATAAACATGGAGGTTAAGGGCTAAAAAGCAAGAACTCTGTCTTCTGGTTTTTAGGATAGTTAGGTCATAAATCAGCAGGTTTACAACAAGGCTAGAGGCATCATCAAAGTTCAAAATCATGGATTTGCAGCTGTCAAGAAATCATTAAAGGTTTAGATAAGGTTTTCTCAAACATTTTAGGAGTTTCACTCCTATTTGTATTAGGGCTCTTAAAAGACAGTTTAGCTGTCAGTTTGTAATTAATAGTTTGTTTTATGAATAGAATAGGTGTCAAGAATGGAAATTCGAATTCTCCTAATGATGGATCATGGAATCCAAGATTTTAAATGCTATATATGAAGCATGAGGTCGAATTCACCAAGGTTGGAATTTTTCATTAGCAAGGAAATTGTGTTGTTGTATGTCATTATGTTCTTCTCAACTTAATACAAAGATTTGTTTGACTACTCAAGATTCACAAGGAGTTTAAGTGTATCATTTTTCTATGGCCTTCTCAATTACCTACTTGTAGCAGTATTTGTATGTGTTACTTAGAATTCATTTGACAATGCTCTAACTTCCTTGACATGCAAATAGATTGTGTTATTTTTTTTCTCATAAACCTAGACTCCAAGTGCCTTGACTTCTATGTTTAACATATTATGATGTTTTGTTGAAGACTATCTTGACTTCATGGCCCAATGAGTGTTTTCTAATCTTTGATTCAACCAGTTATACATTTTTATCCTTTTTATTCCTATAGTTAGCCATCTAATCATTAATCAAAAATCTTAAACCTATTGAGAGAGCCCTCTCAGGTTGAGGAGGCTAAACCTCAGCCAAAAGATTGGTTTGAAAGAGTTACTCAGAGTCTACTTGATGAGCAACCTATCAGGGTCAGATTTTGTGATAACAAGTAAGATGGGGTATGAACCCTTGGGTTCATAAAAAGAGGAGGATATCTCCATACCAAGGGTCGTCGGTTGCTACGAGGAAGAGATGTTCGTCCGGTAGCAAATCTTTGGCTGGTGATCCTTTGGTATGACATTGGAGGTATGTAATGAACTATGCCAAGTTTAACGTCGCTTTTCTCTTGGGGGAGCGAAACTATAAGCCATATTCTTGCAAAATTACTATCCAGCGGGCGTATTTATGGTTCATTAATCGATGTGTGAGTAGATGTTTGATAGGGTTAATATCTTTGACGAGTGTTGTGGTCCTTTAGATGATGTAGTGGTGAAGTTTTTGGACTGCGTGAATTAATCCTAGGGAAGTCTTTTCTTTGGGCTCATATCTTAATGCAGGGCCTTAGTAAGGCTTTTCTGACGTAATATATTACGTTCTCCTTCCCATTTGGGCCCTCCTGGATCAATACTCCATTCAAAGAGGTCTTAGATGTTGATAGATACAAGATGTAGTCTTTGTTGTAATCTGGGGGATTAATCAGTGGTGCTGAAGACAATGTGTCTTTCAGCGCGTCGAATGCTTGTTGGGCTTGGTAATCCCATTTGAACGGAATGTCCTAAAAAAGGAGACGCACAAATACTTGAGTACATATGGTGTAATCTAGGACAGAATATCTCAGAAATTTGGCCTTTCCCTGCAAGCTTTGTAGTTGTCTGAGGGATTGAGGTGGAGGTACCTCTTTGGTAGCTTGGACTTTGAGTGGGTCCACTCTAATTCCTTGCTGGGACATGATAAAACCTAAAAGTATTCTTTTTGTGAGGCAGAAGAAGAACTTCAGGGGGTTCAGGCATAGGTTTTATTTTCGGCATCGTTTGAATACCAGTCACAGATATTCGAGGTGGTCTGATCTCTTCCTGGATAAGACGGTGACGATAAGGTGTGCCAAGTCATGAAAGATATAATTCATGGCCCTCTAGAAGGTGGCTCCAACATTCTTTAGGCCAGAAGCCATTACCCCATATGCGAATGTGTTGTAGGGGATAGTGAACGCGGTCTTGTACTAGTTAGTATGGTGGATTTCAATTTGATTATACCTAGAGAAGCCATCCATGAAGGAGAGGGCCTTGTGACCTGCACAAGAATCGATGACTTGGTCGATGAATGGGGTAGGGTAATTGTCATTGGGACATGCTTTGTTCAAATCATGAAAATTAGTGCAAACACGTATGGTGACCTATTTTTTCATGACAGGAATAGGATTGGAAACCCAAGACGTGTAAGAGATGGGGTAGATAAACCCGGCTTTGTGAAACTTTTGGATTTCTCGTTTTATTGCTTCTGCCTTAGATGGGTTGCACTTGACGTTGTTTCTGGCGTATTAGTGGTACGTCGGACCAGGTGTCAATATGGTGCTCTACAATAGTGGGACTAAGCCCATGCATCTCTGAGTAGTCCCATGTGAAGATATCTCAATATTATTGTAGCAAGTGGATGTAAGAGGTTATATCTTCTGGTGAACACGCTACCCCCAGTGAGATTTCTTCGACCTTTTCAGGATTTCGAGAGATATTCACTTTGATGGTAGGTGAAATGTTTGACATGTTCCCTTCCTCGAACGCATCGGGCACCGAAATGGGGTTCTTGAACCATTCAACTTTCCCTTATGGAAGGAAATATTTTGATTCAATCGCATAAATCCCTTGTTTTCCTGTCTTGTCAGGGCTGAACATTTTTTCAGGGAGAGAAAATGAGCGGTGATGCATTGCATCTCACGGATAATGTGGCTCTGTCATGGCCTCAAGAATGTACTCATCTAAATGAAACAAGAATCCTAAGGGGGATTGAGTCTGCGCAAGGCCATGAGGAAGAGGTACAGTCCTGATGGAGCTGGTCGACAGACATGAAAAATATTCCATCGTCGATGTGGTGGAACAGGATGTGGTGGACAGGGTGCATATGGATTGGGTTTACACCATCAGTGGTACAGCTACTCTCGTAGTTGCAACTGACTTGACACCTATGAATAATGAGTAGACATCCTGAGTCATGGTTCTGATACATGATGATATGAATCGGATATGGTGTATCATGTCGTCAATGTTTGGTGGGGGAGGAATTTCCATCATGTGAGCTTGCGTGATAGCAAGGCTAGATTCCTCATTAGGTTGAGCACTTTCTGTGTGTTGGAAACTATGCCTGGTGTAGAGGTGCTTGAATGTTTCCATTAATGCGCATGCCTCTGGTTCATGGTTATGGCTGGTGCATATGGTGCATGGTACCACTGTGCCAACTAAGTAGATTGCGTGGGAACCAAAACTACTCTTCATCCCTGAAGTGGACACTCGGAGGGATTAGGCGTAGGGGAGATGGTCCTCTGCTGCCATTTTCGAGTTTTTGGCTTCGTTATTTCTAACTCTTTTTGGGAGTGTAGACTTAAAACTGCTCTCACCACTCAAAGCTTGGGGAGATGTTCACATTTCATAGTATGGTGAAAATGTGAGCAGATCCGACAGTCACAGTGTGTGATTTTCTCTTGGTTATAGAGGTGCCTCTAAGGGAGTGAGGAGACCATGTGAAATATGTTCGCGAGGTGCTTCAGTTCTTTGCACCGATTGACCTGGTGGCCAATTCTATCACATATTCCGCATGTTGTCCTAGTCTGGACATGGGTCATGCTAGGTCGATGCGCCTTTATAACTTTCCTAACGTGTCGATGTGGAAATGGGGTAAGCTGCCTGGGGGAAATCTTACTTCCATTATGTTTTATAAGCTCTATATTGATGATATCCTGAAGATGCATTTCTAATGTATGGATGATGTCGATTAGTGGGCATACTCACGGGATATACGTACAACACTGCTCATGGTGGTTGCCCTAACATACTACACAAAAAATTCTTACATGGGGTTTCCCGTCTGATTTGTTTGGCTACGTGATCGAGTACCAACGGCATAGTGCTTCTAGGTCTGGGAAAGTGGCGACCACATGGTTGTGTTTGTTACATAACATACATGTTGGTCTTCTCCGTGGAGGGTAGTTGGGGGTGACTAAGGGTTCCCCGACTGGCCGATTTTCAGCTGACAGGAAGAGGATGGATCTACTCATCACATCCTCTTGCATCGTCGAGCTATCCATGGATTTTTTATCAGAGTCATCTTCAAGGGAGAGATGTATTATGGCCATGAGTAAGCTAGTTAGGGCTACACGGAATCTAGGGATATAGTGAAAATGGTGTAATGGGTGATTTCCACCACATATCTGACACAGATTTTGGATTTCTAGAAGGTCAGTGTGGTATACTACATGAATTGGGTAACATCGTTAAAACAGTTCCAAGGCTGCACATTCTATGATGAAATGGTCATGTTCATCATAGAGTGCACAACGCTCGATAGAGGGAGGGGGGGTGAACGTGAGTCTTTCTGGTGACTGTCATGCCTCCTGCAGGTATAAAATGGTGCGAATTTCTCCTCTAGTTGACTGGATGGAGGGATCCTCTTGATAGGATTGCTTGATGGCATGTGAGGCATCCCTGTATCGCGGAATTTTTGGGCAATGGTAGGTGTAATTCCCATGCGTGGTTGGTACGCAATGCTTTGCCTTGATTTTTGGTGGCTGGTTCCTTTTTATGGGAACTTGTTTCCGTGATATTTACCACAGAGCTAAGGAGCGGTTTTAGCTCGTATATCTCTGGGAAAATGTTGGTAGGGTAGCCTACTATGTCGCATATGGCGCAAGGTTGTAATTCCCATTGCATGGTGGGATTTTCTACCTTCTTCCCTTTTTCACTGGTTTTCTTGGTCGTGACCATTGGTTTTGTGACAAGAGTTATCTTAGATGGTATGGTGGCAACAGTCTCTTGAATAGGCAAAGTATCCTCAGGAGTGATGGGAATCAACCCTATAGAGGTAACGCCAATAACTCCTGTCGTGGTAGGAGGGACTAAGTACCAAACTGGTATTGCAAAGGATATGTTTGGCAGCACTACCATTGCCAAGACTTGTTGTGACACAAAACCAGGTGGAGGGTATAGGAAAGGAATTTGGGAGACGACGTAAGATAGAGAGGCTGTCGTAACAGAGGCATCGGTGTCGTTAATGCTCGTCTCTATTTCCTGGCTGGCCTTGGTGCTTGATGTTGACATCATGCACATTGGAGCCTCTATGATATCAGTTGATGGTTTTGGTATGACAGGGGGATCTCCTAGGAATGATCCAAGGATGGACGATGGTTTGAATTAGCCGAACCCATCTTCTTGGTAATATATAAGCATATCTGTGGATGTCTCTACATAGGGTAGAATAAAATTGGTGTTTGTTAGGGGTCTTTTTTCATGATATGACAATTGGTCGACAGCAATGATGCGATCCTCATGGGGGAACATCATGGTTCAGAAGACGGAGGATGTTATGGCAGACATGGTGTACACATAACTTTGCGCAAGGAGTATATTGTAATCTAGTTGAGCGTCCAATACTTCAATGTCTATAAGGACCATCTTTCCGACCAAGAAGACCAAGAAATTTTGGTATAGACTGAGGGGAGCATATGGATGCCCGTTGTATGCTCTGAGTGTGATGGCTGATTGTTTTAGTTCGGGAGACCCTAACTTCTGCTAAACATTCTTTGACATGATGCATGTGGATGCACCCTCGTCAATGATACAACAGTGAATGATGATGTTTTGGATTGACATTGGTATATGGAAGGCGACCATCGAAGGAATCCTAGGGGTGGCTTGATCTAAAGCAAAAGCCATTAGGCACGAATCGGCAGGGTCGATCGCACCTAACACAGAAAGTAAGGATTTCCTTTTCTTTGGGCATGATTGAAATACCTCCAAAGCTGACATGGCAGTGGGAGATTGGGCTTAATCATCCACAATGTTGTATTTATGGGCCACTTTGGAATGGTTTCCTACTCACCTAGTGGGTCCCTTAGCCATTTTTGGCAAAGGTTCAATAGGTATCTTCGATATAGTCAACGGTGTTGTTGGTGCACTCGTGCTAGCCCCTAACGAACTGGTGTCTGGTGGGGTATAATAATTCCGATTTCATTTATGAAAAAACATTTCTTCACTAGTCATGTAGATTTCATGGTTATTTTTTATGGATTCGTCAGGATTTGTTAGCTGTTGTTGGGTGATGATTTTCCCTTGGTGGGTAAAGGGCTCCTGCATGACATCTGTTTGCTATGAGGATCCCCCTTGTCCTTAGTTACCCTGGAGCTTCTTCAGCTCGAGGAGATCGAGACAATGGTGAGTGTAATGGCCATATTCACCACAGATTTTGTAAGAGTGGTTGGTTCGAAGATTAGCCCTCTTATTCTACCCTTGGGAGTTATTTGGCTCCTGGTTTTGATTTCAGTTGGAGTTGCCTCCAACCTGAGATCACAGAGGGCGTTGTTGATTGTTGCCCCCCTATCCAGGATTTCCCTTTTGTTTATTTTTTTTATTTTTTCCTTGCCACGTTGGGAGGATAGTTAGGATTCTGCCGATACTGGCGCGTTTGTGCCTAGGAAGGTTGTACAAAGTTCACATGTGCGTTACTCGGCATGGGTGGGTTTTGTGCTGGGGATTAGGAATATTGGGGTCCCTGTCCCTGGTTTCTAAATGGCTACTAGGGGGGAGCTCTTCTGGTATCATTTCTAGCTACATACTGGGTCCCCTGAGCTAGAGGGTATGGACCTCCTTACTAATGATGGTACGACTCTGCCATATTGGTCATATTCTGGAAAGGTGCATGATGACTTTGGTAGCTGGGTTGTGGGATGTTCTGGTTATGATCATAAGTGTAACAAGGGCACTTACTACTACTACCTAGGTGATTTTGGGTCAGTGACCCAATCAATCCATCTGCAGTGTTCAACGCGCCTGGAAATTCTTAATAAGTTTGTAGGTGTGGGGCGTTAGGAAGGATGTTATAAATGTATCCTGACTGCGTGTAAATCAACTCGAGATGTTGGGATTTAATGATGGCATCCTCTTCGGATGTATGCTTTTAGGTTGCTACATCTTTTGGAATCTCTGCAGTGAGATTTTTCAAGAATAGATCCAACAAAACTAGATCATCAATTTTGGCTTTGCAAAAACAACGACGTTGCCACCATTCATAGAGATGGTCTGAGATATTGATGGCTGGCATTTGTCTAAACTATGTCAGTAATTCCATCCCAGAATCATGGTGGATGGGCAACTAAAAATATGTGAGGAATGCGGTAGTGAGGGTGCTAAAGGGTCCATGTGTAGCACAAGGTTGCTCTACATACCATTTCACAGTTGGTCTGGTTAGGGTGCGCTGAAATAGTCTCAGCAGAATAGTATCATCAAAGATTTTTTTCGATGATCACCACAAGTGGGAAGTCATTATGTGATTTCCTGGGTCTTTCGCTTGCTTCCCTTCGAACTTTGGAATGTCTGAAGGGATCTTTGTGGGCATGGGGAGCCATGTTGGGCTGTGCACAATCAGGTCGTTCGTTAACTTGGTTAGATCGGGTAAGTTCAATGATGCTAAGAATGGTGACTGTGGGTTGAGATCCATTGCAAATTGTGAAGACATAGTGTTCTAGCTAGATATGGGGTTTGTATGTGACGTACCTGGTTGCGCGTTCACCTGGCTTCCTGAATGGGTAACGCTCCTCTGCCCCCAAGGGGTTGTGGGAGTAGTGATATGTGGTGACCCTAGAGGGTTTTCCATTGGTTCAGCATTGGGTGACCCTCGGGGGTTCCCAACTAAAGATGCCCCGATAAAGGATGAACCAATAAGGGTGGTGGTGTTCCATCTTTAACACCTAAATGGCGAAACACCTGGAACTCCTCCCTGTAATGGGGGGAGGTCCAAAATACATCTAGTTCAATGAGGTCCCATTGGGTACGTTATGGTGTCGACTAGGTATGGTTTTGGAAAAAATATTCAGTTCTATGAGAGGTGAAGTATCAAAGAAAATGGTGACCACATACATAAAACAACGTGAAAACAAAAGTTGATTTTCATTTAAATTATTTCTATGTGATCAATCAATCAAAAAATAGGTTTCAGTTGTTTTTGCGTGTGATACTCAAAATCCTAGAGACCTAAAACGTCCTCACACTCTCAATTGTAACTGGGCCATGCGAATATATCTTCTGGTGGGTACTAGGGCTAACATCCCAAAAGAACTAGAGATGCCTTCTAGTAGCCAAAGAATCAACCAAGGTAATGGGTATAGGATCTAGTGTTGCATGTACCGTCACCTATAGGGAAGGATGCCCTAGATTTTGCCACTAAGTACAGTCATCCCACGTGAGTGTTCGACTCTTGAGCTTCTTGGTAAATCAGATACCAGTACCGAGCATTAGATGGGTCAGGTAGTCCCAAATAGTACCGCACGCACTGGGCCTAAGCTTAACCCCTTGTGAATCGAGTCTCTGTGGCACTCGGGTTTTCTTTTCCGTGGGCATATAGATGGACTTTAAAGCTCCCTATTCAATCAACTTCTATGTCTCAAGATGTAAACTGACCATGGTGGCTTATTGTATGCCTACCTCCATGGTCCTAACCTGAACTATAATTTTTCTTGTGTCCCCTATGGGGAAATTTAGTGAGTTCAGTTAGGTTAGTTTTAAGGAGTCTTTACTTTACTTTTGGTGTGGAAGTGTGTGAGAAAAAAGTGAACAATCACACAGTTTTAAGATGTGGATATGTGGTGATCCCTTACACGTCCCCTATTAATCTATGTTTGATTGTTCCTTGATATAATCAAATCATGTGCGGATAGTGGGCTTCTTACAACTTTTACCTAATTAATCTAAGTGATTAACTAAACGGAGATGGAAAATTATCATAAGTGATATTTCATATGCTTGCCTAGGGTCACACAAAGGTGCAAAGGCAGTAGATATTACTTTCTTCTCTTAAGATAATTAATTCATGGTCCCAAATCCTAGTGCAAAAATTTAAAATAAAATTAATGATCTAACTAGGAAAAATGAAAACTAGCTAAGCATATGTGGATTAGGGCCACTTACTCTAGTTAATTATCTATGCGTTTTTGGTGTCTATTTTCAATAAAAAAAATTATTTAAAATTGCAACTAAATTTCCCCCTACTTCAACTATGTGGTTTTTTGTAACGATAAACTTTAAAATTTAAAACTAGCAACTAGAAATACTAAAACACAACCGAAAGAAAGTTCTAAATAGTCATGGTACAGCTCACACAGTGCTGGAATTTTTTCTCTAGGCTGCCAGCCACTTTACAATTGGGAAATTGAGGAAAATAGCAGATAATTTTGGTCTTTGGTTTTCGCGCGAAAAAGCTTCACACAAGCGTGCAACTCGCGTGCAGGTAAGAGATGAAATCATGCAACTTACTGCGTCTGTCAGAGAAAACACGTGCGATTTTCCTGCAAATGGAATTTCCATAATTTCTGAACTTCAGACTTTCACTGTGGGTGAATGAGCAAAGAAGAAAAGAAAGGGAACTGTCCCAGCAACACTCCAGAGCAGAGAGAAGGTCCCTGCAACAAGTGCAACCACTTAACTAAAAAGGTAAATCTAGTGGAGTTTCCAATCATGTGGTTGTGGTTTTGGTGCACAAGTGTACCAATCCACTAGTGCTTAGGAGTAGTGGTCGTTGCCTCTAAGATTTGGTCACAGGTAGAAAAATAAGGTTAGATGGTTAGTAGAAACAAGCTATAAAACGTAGAACACACTAAATCATGGTATAATATGCATATATAGAGAGAAAACACAATTAAACTAAACATAAATACAAAATATCATAAAGAGTCAAACATAAAAATAATACTGACGGTGGAATCAAAGTCCCCTCTTATTTCTTGTTGTTAGGAAGAAAGATACTACATTTACACTCTTATCAAAGGGCCCTTAGAACTATGGAGTTCTAAGCCCCAATGCAAGGATGTTTTTACCTTTTAGTTGATGTGGCAAGGTCTCTCTCTCTACTCCAAAGGATTGAAGTTGTTGGATGGCCAACCACCAAATCCTCTCGATACTTCTGCTTCGAATTGCACACTACTGAATTTCTCATGGGCAATTTTTCCATCATAACAATATGCTCTCCCTTCGTTCATCTCTTGGTGGCCTTTTATAGGTGAATTCAAATTATCCTTCCCTTTCTTGGTACATTGGTGGATGGTGACCCAAGAGAGAGGGTTGATTCCTTTGTGTGCCACTTGATTCCTTTGTGTGCTCCCTTGAGGTCCCAAGGTGGCTTACGTGGCTGTCCTTGGGTGGCCTCAACTGTAGGATCATTCCTTGAAGTGTGTCAAGTGGTCACAGAAAGTGACTTATGCCACTCCCAGGACCACGTGGCTTTTTGCGGGAAAGTCGCTCAAAGGTGCGCTTATCGAAGAAAAATGCACACAAAGGCGCATTTTTCTTGAGTATTTTGTGCGCAATTTGATTTTTCCTCTTGAGCTTAGAAATTTTAAAATTTTTCACATCCTCTAATGTGCCTCGGCCCTGTAAATCCTTTTGCCTGACATTTAATAATGTGATCTTTGTTTGTCCGATTTTCCAGTGATATAAACAACAATTTATACCTTATACTAGGGAAAACATTGAAATTTTAGGCCATGTCTTCTTGGGGCATGAATTGGAAGCACACCCATTTATTTGGAGCATCAAACTTCAAACTTGAATATCTTTCTAACCAATAGTACCCACAAGGCGTATGGCCTATCAAACAAAATGACATGATGAGGGCTACCAACCTAGAGCTTTATTGCACCCAAATTAAATGAATTTTGCAGACATATCATCAAATAATTGTATCATATCAATGACACATTCACCCCTTGACATCAATGACAATTTCTTACAACAATATCCCCCTTTGTGATTGATGTCAATTCTTATGCTCCCCCCTAAAATCATGCTTTCCTTGTCTGCATGCTTCACTTCCTTTCTCTCCTCCTTTGACATCAATGGAAAAGGGTGACTTGTTTTTCTGGGGTGCTCCCCTTAAATACATGGCACTCAACTTGACTTCTACCTTGTTACCCTTCCATTCTTTCTTGTCCCTAAAGATATTTTTCTTGGATATAATTTTATTTTGTTATGCTTGGTCTAGGATGTATATGTTTTTTGGTCTTGTTTTCGTTGTTGCAACCAATATTCCTAAGTTTTCTTCTCTAATTTCAATTTCGAGGAATTGAACAATAGATTTTACCCTTGATCACATATTTTGCTGATACTAAGAAGATTGTGCTTCAAATCCTTAACTAGAAAAAAAATACATATTTTACATGCTCACTTCTAAGATTTACTAGATCTTTTCCAAGTATCTTGACAGAAGAGTTATTTCTAAATGAAATAATGCCACTTTTTCTTTTCAAATTGATGAATTTCTTCTAATATCTGTCAATGTGTCTTGAGCACCCACTATATATGTACCATCCATCTTCTTTATCTTCAATAATCAACGCTATATTGTCATCTTATTTTTATTTTCAAATATCATAGTTTTTTTTCTCTGTATTTATGATTGGAGCATATTTTTTTGTAACCATGCAATCATGTTCCTTGTGACCAATATTATTGCACTTTTAGCATACAATTCTAATTCATCAGTGGTTCAAATGGATTGTAGTTTTTTTTAGTAGATCCATGAACATTTCCTAAGCTATGGTAATTTCTTACATATTTGTAATCATTCCTACTTCTTTTGTAATTTCATCTTATATTTATTTTAAAATGAATTGTTTAATTCCCAAAATTTCCACAATAGTCACAATGCCTAAGAAAAATATTTTCATATCTAGGAAAATAGGATTTTCATGATAATATTTTGAAATTGTTTAGTCTTGGAGGAGGTTCTATCCTTTATTGATATTTTTCCTTGATTTCATTGTTGTCTTATCGGTGATAGGCGTTCTTGGGAATATCAACATAACTCCTTGAAGTAGCAACACTTCTAAACTCCTTTTAGTTTCTTCCTTTAGAGGCTTGGAGCTTGTGTCCTCTTTGCTTGAAGATGCACATGTATACCCAGAACCTATTTTATCACTTAGCGATATCTAACACCTGAGAATGTTATCCAACACTTGTGAGATTCTTTTTGATCTTGTAATTTCAACCCTCAATGACACAACTCTTTTTCAAGCTTCTTACAATATTCTTTTATCTTCATCATCTAGATCTTCATTACTTCCTCAACTCTTTTTTCTTCTTTAGGTTGGACCTTTAAAGAGATATTTTCTTCATAATTTTTTTCAAGTAGGCTTTTCAATTCTCTATTTTTGTTTCTAAGCTTTTCATTTTCATTTTCATTATTATTAAAATTTTATTTAAGATCTTCATCTTCCCATTTGGTTTATGTATCATTTTGTAGTCCCCAAAAAGAATCCATTTTCGTGTTTTGTTCTTCTATTTCTTCATTTAAATAAAAATGACCTCTTCATCAAAATTGACATCATCATCATTAATTTGGGTTTCTTGAGTTATGAAGAGAACTTCTCTTGCTTCCCCTTCTTCTGTATCTCTCTCATCTGAAGAACTATTTTCTTCTTTAGAATAAACACTTTTCTTGTGAAAGCTTTCCTTTTTCACAAAAAAACATCTCTTAGCATAATGACCTATTATGCCACCATTGAAAATTTTAAAGGGTAACTTAATTTTGTGTTTTTCGGTTCCTCTCTTGAGCTTTCTGAAAAAATGTTCTTCTTATTCATCTAATTCATCACTTGGTGTTCCTTCTACCTTGAATTTTTTGTTTCTTGTCTTCTTTGTGGCTTAAAAATATTCTTCTCTATTTGATTTTTAGACTTCTATATCTATTCTCATTTCTTATGCTCTAAGGGTGCCATGTAATTCATCCATTTTCATTTTTTTCAAATCTCGGGATTCTTCTATGGAAGATACCTTGTCATCATATCTCTGAGGAAGCAATCTTATCACTTTTTGTACAATCAAGGATTATTTGACTTCTTCTCATAATAATTTGATGACATTGAAAACTTATTCTACTCTGAGTGAATAGGTTGCAATATTTTATGTTTAAGTTGTTTTAAAATTTTCAAACTATGCTATATGTCGTTGAGGTTTGACCTGTTTGAATTTATCATCACTTTCATAAAGAATTTTATCCCAAACCTCTTTAACCGATGTGCACATCATCACCTTTTTCTTAATTGTTCTTTAAAATACACTTGGGATGGCATGATGAGCCTTTGAATTACAACTAAACAATTTATGCTCATCAGAATCAGTTGGAGTATTTTTTAGAATTTTGTAGCCATTAACAATGGAGAGCCAAACATCCACTCCTAAAGCCTTCAAGTAGGTTTCCATGCTACTAATCCATAATGCATAAAAATTTCCATAAAATACCTGAATTTTTCTTGAAGAGATGCTTTCCATTTGATCCATATCTATTCGTGGTCTTCCCTCTAGTGACTAGACTATTTTGAGGGTAACCTGATTTGATTCCAATTATTGGAAATATTGAGCGAGGGGGTGAATCTGTAGTTCATAAATTTTAAAAAATTTAAAGATCACAAAACATTAACATAATCACGTTATAAGAATAGTACACAAGGGTTTACATGGAAACCCAATGTGGGAATAAAAAAATAGAAACTTATCTAGATATTTTCAATTTGTTTACAACTAAAACTTGTGGAGGCTACAACCCCATGTTTTACCATCACCTACTAGAAGGAGGCCATAACCTCGTAAAGGAATCAATAACTTCCTTTCTTATCACAACCCTACCACGCTTAATATTAAAATAAAATATTGTGGATTCTCGTATCGGGGATAATGATCCACTTACAACAATGCTCAACCCCCTTCATCAAATTACTATTACTCAATCTTGTACTAATGCTACAATTCAACACTCATCTGTCCCAAATGTCACTTTCATTTCCTTTGGTGCACTATTACCTTCATTTTCACTTCATGTGTCACTCTGCCACATAAGTATACCAAAACCTTGGGCATTCAAAAATTCCCTAGATCGAGCTTGAATTCATTGTACATTGTAGATGACACCTTTTTATAATTATAGTAGCTCTCAAAAGGGACCCACGACTCTATATTAAATGATACCTAAACCTATGTTAGAGGAGATATGGGGCTCGACATAGTCTCATAATGGTGGCTCATATATGAGGTATTTTCTACATTTTAGAATCAACAAAAACAAACAAATCTAGCCACAAAAATCAACTTAGAACTAATATATTATATTCTCTAAATCAGGGTTTTACAAAGGTATGAAATTCAGTCTTCTTTCTTTTAAAGTTGGACTTTTTCTTGCTTCATAAACACAGCATCAGGAAGACTGCAATATACCAAACAAGTTGGAATAAACCATAGACTGAAGCTCGGTTGAGGCTTGACCTGTGATTAATATCATATCCTGGGAATTGATATCCAGAAAGAAACCTTTAACCAATACTCGACCTGCAACTAAGATTTATTCAGAGATTGTCTAACAAATTAACCCAAAATAATACTCATTTTGCTAACATATCCACGCAGAAGACAACTTATAAAATTATGCAATTCCGACCCTACTGAAGATGCCTTGTTCCATGTATTAGGATTGTTCAAACATATCAATTTAATAAGGCATAATATTGCATTGAATTGAATGAATTAAGGCCACATATGAGGTGAAAATATAGTAGTTATGAGGAGACACAATAGTTGGGCTGACCTACCCACACAAATACTAGGATTTTGCATCACGATGAGCCCTTTATTTTCCCGACTTGTAAAAGGAGGCTTAGTGCTTCTTAAAAAATATTTTTGGTCTTTCACGATACCCTCTTTCAAGGCTAACTTGAGCACAGAGACTTGGAGAAAATTAAATTACAATTTAGATCTTATTCTAGGGAAAACATTGAACTATTAGACCATGGTTTCTTGGGGTATGAAATGGAAGCACACCCATTCATTTTGGGCATCAAACTTCAAAATTGAATATATTTCCAAGCAAGAGGAACCCTGCGGCATGCTGCCAATCAAACGAAATAGCATGACGATGGATACCATTCTAGAGTGTTATTGTGCCAAAATTCACTACATTTTGCACACTTAATATCAAAAAAAATGGATTGTATTAATGACTAATCCACCCTTTGACATCAATGAAAATTTCTTCCAACACAACAAACATAATGAAAAGACAAGAATGATAATAAATCAATCATTAACTTACCACATGGTTTATGAATTTTATGTCTTGTTAGTTGCACAAAAATAATATATCATTCAAGAGAAAAATGAAAAGGCAGTAAAATTAATAAAATAATTATTATCTTACTACATTATGCTCAATATTTTCTCTTAATAATATAAGAAGCATGAAAATGCACCATATCTAATGATTTTTTATTTTTTATTTTATTTTGTAAGTTGCATGAAAATAATATGACATTCAAAAGACATAATTAAAAATAAATAAATGTAATAAACCAATTATTAGCTAATTACATGGTGTTTAATATTGAGTTCCATAACTCCGGATGCGGATGTGGTGGAGCATTAAAGAGCCCCGGGCCCCTGCGCAGCTCCCAACGAAGCTTGCGTGCTATGCCCACATGGCCCCACGTATTGAACCTGAAGGCGTTATTAATATGCCTCGGGTCGATCAGTTTTGCAGTTATTGCACCTTGGCTCTGCGGTATATGGCAGTTGTTTGGTTGCTGGCCCTCAATATGGACGGCGAGCAGGATGGAGGAGGCCATGGGAGAGCTCTGACTCCCCTGCGCAGTGTTTTCCCGCCTGGTTATGCCAATTCAGCTACAAAACGCAGACTGGGCGTCGATGCTGCATTCTGGCCTGCTTGGAGACGACACCGGGACTCCACTTCACCAACAGCCCCTTCTGCAGCGTCTCCGCTTCGTCTGGTGCCTCTGTTGAGTTTCTCGCAGGTACATTGCTTCCTTTCAGTTTCAATTTTCATTCTCATGGTCGCTACCCCTCCGCTAACTGGATTTCTAGCTCTTCTATCGACTTGACTGGCTTGCACCACCCTGGTGGTCTTCCCATCGCTCTCAAAGCTCCAGACCCCTCCTTTGGCCGGCCATGCTTGCGCCACCTTCTGCTCACCATGCCTCGCCTCAGGCAGCGGATGCGCTGTCGGCGTGGGGTCAGTCGGAGTCAAGCCTCTGCCATTCCTCCCTCGCCCTCTTCTGAATTGAGCTCCTCTTCTGAAAGTGATGAACCCACTCCTCCGCCAGCTTCGCGCAGAGGCAGAGGCAGAGGATGTAGGCGAGGAGCTGAGATTTCGCGCAGTGTAGGCAGGGGACGTGGGCGCACGCGTGTTTTTGGTGGCGTTCCTAGTCAGCCCACTCCTTCTGTTCCTTCTGAGCCACCCTGTCAGTCCACCCCTCCCGACCCTCCTGCTCCTCCTAGTCAGCCCTTCCCTCCCGGCGCTTCTGCCCATCCCAGTCAGCTCAACCCTCCGGGCAGAGAGCATTTGGGGTCCACCATCAGGCAAACCACCCAGAACGCTGAGCTCCGCTTCCACTGCACCTCCGTCGACTCCATTATCACCGCTTTCATCACTGTCTCCCTTCATGAAGAAATCCCTCATCCTGCTCCTCCATCCCCTCCCCGTGCCCACTGCTCCAACCCCTCTCTTCAAATTGGGCTGCTTTCTGAAGCTGAGAACCAGGACATGAAGATTGATAGTCAAGCGGGCATAGCAGACAGCAGCGACGATGATGAATATGGATGCAGAGTTGAGGAGGAGCCGATGTCTTCAGAGCATGATGGTTGAATCTCCTTGCTCAATTACTGTTGGAACTTTTGTGTTTTAATGTTTCAGTTGCCAGCATGTTTGGCAGATAGATGTTTTTAGTTTTTATGTTACTGTTTATGTGTCTTGTATAAACTCATGGCCGGTTTCCCTATCATGGGCGGCTCAAACACTTATGCTTAAAGGATCGGTTTCCCGCCATGGGTGATCCAGGTCTCTCAAGAACAGTTTGATGATCAACCCCAGCTGTCTGGCTTTCACAGCAGTAGTTGTGGCAATTTTGTATTAGTATTTTTACAGTTAATAGAATTAGTCTCACTTAGAAAAAAAAAATATTGAGTTCCATAAAAGTAATATAAAATTTAAAAAAATAGAATGCAAAAGCGATAAATATAATAAATCAATTGTAGTCCCCTCATCCAAAATGAAAATGATAGAAGCAGAGGATTGTTTTGGTTGGAGTGGAAAGCCATATGGGGCATTGCAATTGGAAAATATATTCAAAATTTGTGAACAAAGTGAGCTTCTGGTTTTTATTGTAAGAACGCACGTCAAGTGGTGGCTAGGAGAATGTCAAATGGAGTGTTGGAGAGGGTACCCCTAGGTTGAAGTTTTGTAAAATAATCCACATTTTGAGGAGCGAAGCATGCTGCATGTAGTTATGATAGAGTATTAGGGGCTTTGGGGTGGGTCAAAGTCCCTTATTTTGTAAAAGGATGGGATTTTTTTATTACTTAGAGCTCCACCTATGGATTTCGAACCATGGTATTGTAAAAGAGAAGACTATATAAGGAGTCTAGGGATATCTATTGAAGTCAGTCAAATCATATCTTTTAATATAGAATGCATTTAGATGTAAGGTTGTATTGAGTTTGTATTCTATGCTTTGTGTGAAAGGGAAGGCTCCTGTAGTTGAGTGCGCGGAGACCTTAGAAAGTCTACAGCTAAGTGAGAAGACCCCTACGGCTGAGTGTGCAGGATGGAAAGTGTTGTATTAAAAATATCTAAAGTAATAAAAGAATACCTTGAAGACATATCTATGTTATTTACTTATGTGTTTTCTTTATCTGTATTTTGATGTTATCTATGCCAATTTAGAGTTTTTATCTATATTTTCTTCACAAAGTGTGAAAGCTAGCTAACTAGAATTATTGAAAAATGACTACGTAGTTAGCATATTTGTTTTGTGAAGCTCTGATAAGTGGTAAAGAGTAGATAAGCCCTAAATCCAAAATCCATAGTCCCTCTAGATGCAGAAACCTATTTCTAGCATCCCTTAATATTGCGTCGGGTGAGACTTCGGTTCACACAGCAGATCGTTACGGAAAGGGACGATAATAGTGAGTTTTGTTAGTTCGTGTAGCCATATCTGAACCTAGGTCTAGGACCCATTAAGCCAACAAATGGTTACTCCACTAGAGGTCTATAAATAGCACGCAACGGAGATTAGGGCTACCATTGCCAATATTGAATCCATAGTCCAAAGTCTTTGAAGACATTATGGACATCTAGGCCTCACTACAGGAGGACCCTCATGTGCAGAATATTGAAGTGGAAATCTGTCAGAAATTGGAACAAATTGACCATATTAAGGTTACAACTAAGACTCTAGCACCGGTACTGCGGTATACTCATCTCCAAGAGGGCAATTTTTTGCAGAGATAGATTGATGAGCTACACAAAAAGGAACAAATAACCACGGCTAGAATGCAACCATGGGAAGCCAAAGCCAGTCATTTATTGCAGAATGTGGAGAAACAACTAAAATCACTGCGTTAGACACATAAGGAAATTGCTCAAAAGAGAGCTAGGCCAGCCACAGAGAAGTTGCTACCCAAAGTACGAGAAGTCAAGAAGCAGTGCACTGAGATAGTTCCACCACTGAAGGATGCAGTGAGCATCATTAAAGAAAATATTGAGGGTGCACCAACAAAGTGACACGAGACAAATCACATCTTTGTGTTGGGGGCCTATTGGGCAGGGTACCCCTAGGTCAAATTTTTGTAAAATAATATGCATTTTAAGGAGAGAAGCACATTGCGCGCAGTTACAATAGAGTCTTAGGGGCTTTGGGGCAGGTCAAAGTCCCTTATTTTGTAAAAGGATGGGAATGTTTGATTACTTAGAGCTACACATATGTTTTTCAAACCATGGTATTGTAAAAGAGAAGACCATATAAGGAGTTTAGGGATATCTATTGAAGTCACTCAACTCATATCTTTTAATATATAATTCATTTGGATGTAAGGTTGTATTGAGTTTGTATTATGTGTTTTGTGGGAAAGGGAAGGCTCATGTAGGTGAGTGCGTGGAGACCTTAGAAAGTCTGCAAATGAGTGTGCAGACCCTTGTAGTTGAGTGCGCAGGACGTAAAGTGTTGTATTAAGAAGATCTTAAGTAATAAAATAAGACCTTGAAGACAGATCTGTGTTCTTTACTTATGTGTCTGATTTATATGTATTTTTATGTTATCTATGCCAAGTTAGTGTTTTTATCTATATTTGTATCGCAAATTCTGGGTTATGGTTTCTTATATTGATTAATGCATGTTAAATTAGAATCACGATGTCTAAAACCTAGCTAATTAGAAGTATTGAACAATGACTGTGTAGTTAGGATTTTTGTTATGTGAAGCTCTGATAAGTTTTAAAGATAATATAAGCCCTAAAGCCACACTCCATAGTCCCTCTGGATGCATAAACCTTGTTCTATCATCCCCTAATGTTTCCTCGAGTGAGACTTTGGTCTGCACAGTAGATCATTACTGAAAGGGCTAGTAATAGTAGGTTTTGTTGGTTCACGCATCCATATATGAACCTGGGTCTAGGGCCCATTAAGCCAACATGGTGTAAGACAACATTGGAAGAAAATGTGGCCCCTGCTGCATGCATTCCAAATTTGTTGATTGTCGATTAGAAAACACTAAGGACAAAAGAATACATTTTCGTTTTCTATTTTTTTCCTTCTCTAGGAATTTGGGTGCTCACTTATGATTGGATATTCACAAATGCTTATCCTCAATTGATAAACATCGTCAGAAATTTAGACTTTCTCTTGACTGGTGGCTCCTGGCAAGGTCATGTGTGGGTTTTTAGACTTTTAGGGTATTGGCCGCACACAAAACCATTTGGAT
The DNA here is from genome assembly GCA_034641835.2 of Pinus albicaulis. NCBI lineage: Eukaryota > Viridiplantae > Streptophyta > Pinopsida > Pinales > Pinaceae > Pinus > Pinus albicaulis. Next base: position 1,012,962,146 of record CM076574.1, on the reverse strand, counting down.
AGTGGTTTTTCCCAACAACAGATGGATTCACTGTTACTTTCAGAATTAATAAAAATATTGGGCCTAATCATTTATGCCATTATACTGCTCATCCTTCTTGCTAAAGACACTCTAAAATCATTCAAGAAGATAAAACGAAAGGCCCCCAAAATGAGGTAAGAAATTATTCTTCAAGATTTCATTTGAAAAAATATGTTATGTATTTATTGCAATTTGGGGGGGGGGGGGGTAGCTTCCAGAAAACCACTTGGAGATCAAAAAATAAAGCTTCGAGTGGAACTATTACTGTTGTTGGTTATGGTTCAATCTATGTTGGGGTGGGTTTTTCCAATGTTGTGTGGCCATGTATAATTCGGAGGCATTCTAAACTTTCTACAGCAACCCCCTATAGAAGTAACAGAGAATTGAATGTCAACTTCCGGATGGTGATCATTCAATTTCAAAATTTGGTGTCATCAATTATGCAGTTGAGAGTGGGTGTAAGGTGTTAACAACCATTAAAGAAAACCATAACAATTTAAGGAGGCAAGATATGGATTGATATACTTTCAGCTAGAGATAAAACCTTGGGATTTGTTTGTCTGACAAAATTTGACTATTGGATCTGGTGGTTATGGGGCACATTTATGTAAACGAACAATTTCCCTCCATCTACTAGATTCTCTGGTCATGAATATCCTAGAGGAAAGATCAAACTAACCATGCAGGTGTAACTTGTCATACTTGAAGACCCATCAGTGATGGATGATTGCAAGTGGTCGTGATTTTTTTTTTGAACATAAAAAAAGCCAATGATCGTCGAGTCTCTGATCATGTCCTATGGTAGGTGGTAGGTGGTAGGTGTATAATCTGCTAACATGGTGGGTCTTTGCACTGTATGGGAGGAGATTGTGTATATTGATAAAATTATTAATGTAACCATTTCCACTGAAACATAACACCAAAAAAACATATCAAAATAGGACCAGTCACTTAATTAATAAGGCCCTCTAAATATCACCCTCCCTAAGGCTCAGTTCAACAATGATAATAAACATCCTAGAGCTCTGAACCACATATGAACCTGCCATGCAAATAGGTATGGTGAGAAATATGGGGGAGCACAAAATCCTTCCAAAAAAAACAAGCCAATCAATCCCGCATAAAACATACAGAACATAATGCTAGGCAACGAAGGATATTGGGATGAAGTCAAAATATTGAAAAAAAAAAGCCTTAGTGGGCTGGTGGGTCTTCAATCGCATGACTGGGGAACAAATGAAAGTTTGGGTAGAGAAAAGATGGTCTCCTATTCTGAAATATAGACCCCAGATCAACATGCTACAAAATGGGTGGTTTGAATTTCATTTCACTCATACAGAAGGTGCACATCTCATTTACAAATCCCCATGGGTCATGGGGAGAGGTTTCATATCTCTATAGAGATGGAAATTTGGCTTTGATCCGTATAAAGAAAAACCATGCAGAAACATCATATGGGTCAAACTACCTGACTTACCTCTTGAAATCCAGACCAAAGAGTTGATTTCCACAATAGCAAGAAAAATTGATAACTTATTCTACCTGGATGAGGGTAGCCTCAGCAAATTTAAAAGAAAACCATATGGTTTTTTTTATCAAAATTAAAATTTTATGGGGCTTTCTAGAAAAATTCAACTTAATTTTTGGGTCCCCGATCCTAGAGGTAGATAATCAACTACTAGAGAGTCCCATTTCACTGCCTCTATTGTCATAAACATGACACCTTTTGGATCACTTCCTAGATCGTCTCATATGGGGAAATATGGGTGGCCAACATGGGAAGACTTCAGAGATTAACACACAGAACTACACTGAGAGATTGACACCCTCCCCCCTCCTTTGTCCCCAAATGTCCACTATGTTCCTCTGATAATCCCGATGCCTTTAACACCTATCCCGTATTATCTTGCCAAACATTTCAGGACAATAGAGAAGCCCCCACTAATTCTTCCTCCAGTCCCCCCCCCCCCCCCCCTCATTCAAACAATTCCAATCCAACAACTCCCCTCATCGTTGCAATCCTATAATTAAATCATTAATAAAATCTACCTCTCCAATATCATCAAGGATATATTCTCATAATATTACTTCACAAATATTTAGAGTTCTTAGATCCCCCAGAGAGGAAGCTCTTATTCGATACTATAACTCACCAATTAAATTTTGTGCCCCCTCTTCCCGTACATTTTCTCCATTCAATGAAGATTATGAATTGTAAGCTTTAGCCCAATACTCTCATAGTGAAATTTTACCTCTATCAATAAAGAAATATTTTTGTGTTGATCCAAAGCCTGCGAATTGGGGGAAAAATGTCACCACCAGGAAAAAAAGGGGCCAAATATTAAAAAAAACTCAAACTACACAATGGCCCCTTCAAATATTCTGGATCAATTCAAAGACCCTCGAATGGACAAGAAAACTCCAATCCATGATTGCACAGTCATCAAGGTTAGGCATGTTGATGTCGATATTACAATGCCTTGGAACCTTAGATCAATGACTCATGTTTAGTAATCACCATAATGATCATATTATCCCTCTACATTCAGGTCTTGGGCTCGGTCCAAAAGAGGAGAGCCCTCAAAATGATTATGCTGATACATAAATTGAATGTTATCATTTTACAGGAGACAATTCTCAATAAGGAAAAGTCTTGGGAGATTCTACTTTAAATATGCCCCAATTGGCATGTCTGTGCCACTACTGCCTCTGGCATGTTTGGAGGCTCTATTGCACAATGGAATCCTGAAATTTTCAGATTTAAGGCTTTTAAATCTACAATAGGAAATATCCTCTCTGGATTCAATATTGGGATCCCTTCAAGACTCCAGATAATCAATGTTGGCACCCCATACCAAAATCGGAAGGAACATTGGACACAAGTTGAAATTAGTGGTATTCTAGATTTGGACTCCATGGTTCTAGTGGGATATTTTAACCTCATTATGGATAATTCAGAGGTTTGGGGAGAGCAGAGCTTACGAGACTCTCTCACAACACATTTCAAGGATCTATTATATCAAAAAAAAAAATCATACATTAGGCCTGACACAGTTGGCCTAACATGGAGGAATGGTACATGGGGTTCATAAAGCATCTAAAAAATACTTCACTATTTCATGGTGAAGAAATTTCTAACCAATCATTGTTGAGTGTGGAGCCTGATTATCTTGTTTATTTTGTATCATAGCATTGGACCCCTGTACCTTAATGGAGGCGGTAATTCCGATTGTAATTAAACGCCTGGGGGGTCCAGGGGGGGCGACTGCGACTTTATGGAGCCCCCCCCCCCCTCTGGCGGGGGGTTTCGGGGCTAGTGCCCCCGAAGCTAAAAACAGATGTAAATTTTCCTTGTAAAAGTATAGTAATTTCTAGTCAATCTAGGTCGTTCATTAGGCGGATGATCTGACGGTAGAAGTTATGTTTAGTTTAGGGTTTTTTTCCCTAGAAGGCAACCCCTCATTTTGTATGAGGATATTGTATTGCAGTTGTGTATTGTATGTGTATTCTTAGAGCGAGAAACAGATAAGGAGACTGTGAGAGAGAATAGAGGATATTACAGTGGATCTGCTGTAGGTTGTGTCTCTTCATTTTGCTGGATAATAGAAAGGAAGGACTGGTTATTTGAGGTGGACGTAGCCCAAACTGGGTGAACCATGTATATTTGTGCCTCTCTGGTTTTATGTGTTTTGTGTGCTTGTATTTTCCACATATTTTATGTGTCACTTTTCTTTGTTATATTTAATTTTCTAACAATCACCTCACATAACTGAACTCATGGATTCTATTGGGTGTCATTTTTATACTCATTTCCTACATATTCTTCCCTCATTTATACCTTTTTGACCTTCAACATGGGGACTATACTTACCTTTTTTCTTTCATTTACCTTGAAATAGCATAACTCTACCTTGTTTCATTACTTCACCATTCTCGTTAATTATTATGATGTATTGTTCCCTTTTGTGGCTAACTGAGATGAACATTGGGATAAGTTCTTTGGCCTTTTTTCTATTCTTTCATATACTATTTCAGGCATAGGGACCTGGGACATACAGGTGCACAAAACCAGTTGGAAGCATGTTGTAACAGAGTGTTGTTACACAGTGTTGCTACTACATGTAGCGTCAACACTTTGGTTGTCCAATATTTTGTTGTTACACCACGATGCTACTACGGATCTTCTGCTGCAGTTGCACTGTTGTTTGCGTATTGCTAGATGTTGGGGCCCTTGTTTTGGAAACCCATTTTGAATATTTTGAATTTTGAATAGAGGAGGGCTTTTTGGGTTGCGGCATGATGACACATGGCAATCGCGACCAAGTCGCAACTACAGCAAGCCGCGGAGCTATCGAGGTGGCGCAGAAGAAAGAGATAGCTGAAGAAAGCAGATGCATGAGGATATACAGAAGAAGATAGAAAGCGAAACATGCAGACAACAAGAGAGAAGCCGGAAGCAGCTGAAGAAGAACACAAAGAGGAACTAACAGTTGCGAAAGTGGGTGAATAAATAGCAGTCACCCGGCTGAAAGGAGATATGTGCAATAGGAGAAGGAATGCAGAGCAACTGAAGGAGATCGGGCAGGATATCTCTATAGTTCCTAGGGTTCTCTCATTCACCTTTCTATTATGTAAGGCATCTGTATCAGACTGTAAGCTCTCCTTGCGGAAGCTATGTAACTATGGATGTGGATGAAGATATCAATACAATTGCAGGTTGCTGTCCTATTGTGTAATTCACATGCATGCTTGATGGTTATAATGATTTAAATTTTATTTGCTTAATACCTACTCGCTCTATGAATGTTCTTGTGTATATACCTATGTTTATGCAATCAATTCAATGATAATCATGAGTTGTAGATCCTTCCCTTGCTATCGATCTATTCCCCTTCTGCATGTGGTTGCGGCACTCCTCGGGTGAGATTCTCTGCTCCCCGGAGTAGGGTGATAATGCCGGCGTGGTTCTAGACTACAGCGGATTCCTTTGTTGGCCCCAACCCTTGAACCTGGGTCTTGCTGCAAGACCTGTTTCCTCGCCAAAAAATGGTTCCATTGCCGGGACATGCACGTTATGAGGGGAACTAGATCATGGTATCGAGGATCTATGAAGGCAAAATACGGAGATGGTGGGATAACCATCTGGACCGGTTCGTTGCTCAGCAAGCGGAGTTAACAAATCAAAAGGAAAGAGTGCTTAAGGATCTTGTCCTTTTCTCAGATTCCGCCAGTGATACTTACGAGATCCTTTGGGGAAAGTTCCCTAGTGACCTCTATAATTGGTTGCGGAGGTTACAGGCGAAGGTGCCTAGGGATAGCTCACGGAAGATAAACCGTAAGTGGGTGCATGGGGATCTGGTGGCTCTGCATCGGTTGGACAATGAATTGACCCGCGTATATTGTAGAGTTTGCCGCAGAATGCTACCAATCCTTCTCGAAGGCTGAAGCTATATTCCATTCCGGGTTAAGAGGGAAATTTCTCAAGGAAATTCCGTTGTGGATCAAGGCCCTGATGGTGGACGAAGGGCTGGTGGAATTTCAAAAGTCGAGCATGGAAGTGTAAACCTCCAGTGTTGGGGGAAGGGCTGAAGGGATCGATGCTACGTAAAGGGTGAAGAGGGGAGTGGGGATGGATGCTGAGGCTGCAAGAAGGTTAAGGGAGCGACGTGCACATCGGCGAGCGCAGATCATCGACAGGTGGCGAGAAAGGGTGATGCGAGAGTTAAGACGACAGGAAAAAGACTGGAAGAATCAAGAGGAGGTGCCTCAGCAGATAGGGATTATGGACACTCCAGCGGATACCCTGGAAAGAGGAGGGACCGTTATGGGAGTACGGCGGGTGCATGGGAGCCCGGCTAGGAGAAAAGGAGAGACGACGACTGACGAAGACGATGCAGGAGGGCAGTCTGAAGAAGGTTCCGATGGTGAATGGTATGTCGTAATCCAGCGGTTGTTTCAAGATCGGACGACATTCATCTCTCCAGGCAGCCCTACTTCCAAAAATTTGCATGGCAAGGATCCCTACCTTCCCCTGGTACTTTATCAACCTTTGAGTAATATTTTCGTTAAGTTACAAGCATTAAGTCAATTGCACAACAATTCATTGTCGACAGCAACATACGTTAATAGCAGCATCACTAGTAGTATTGCATTTCCCAACGGTACAGTTACACAACCAGGACCCAGCAGATTTATCATGGTTACCCCTTTACAAGTCACTATGGCCGAGTCATTCACCCGGTATCTAGAATTCTCTGGCTGGGGAAACGATGATGTAAAGCAACACTGGTATCTCTGCGAAGCCATATGGAGAGCTCGGCAGACGCCAGATGCAGGGAAGCTAATAGAGTTCCAAACCACGCTCAGAGAGAGGGCCCTGCGGTGGTTTATCAAATGGTTCGAGGCCCATCCTAATCCAGTACTTGTGGACGTAAAGCGGGATTTTGTCCGCGAATTCAAACTACCCCAGACGGACCAGCAGGGTCTCTCCGAGCTCTGGGAGATTAAGCAGAAAGAAGGAGAGACCGCATGGGAGCTGATGCGGCGATTCAAGGATGCGATTGGGAAACTCAGCTACCCGATCGATCCAAACCATCAGAGGGACTGGTTCATCAAGGCTCTGCTTCCCTTGACACGAACCCCCCTCACACATCAGAATATTGATAACTTACAGGACGCTTTAGAACAGGCCATGAAGATAGAGGCCATGGCGGGCTACCCTCGGGAATATCGTGGGGGGCCGGCTCCACAGGATCCTTCCTTAGTGGGACTACAACATCAGATTTCTAGTCTGACAGAAAAGCTCAAGGAGATGCAACCTATAAGACCAGCCAGGCCGAACGTTTGGTGCACTCACTGCTTGGTTGAAGGCCACGTCGCAACTGAATGTCCTCGGCTGCGTAGCATAGGTGTGGGAACCTCTGTTGCGGTGATCTAAGGGCGTCCACCCATGGTGGGTGGCGCAGCAATGAGTCCGCAGGGGTTTAACCCACCGCAATAGCCCTATGTGGGGTTCCCACCTCAACCGAACACAACCACTATGGAATACTGTGAGATTTTTCGGACGATGGGACATCCTCCTCGGATGTGCCCGATACTACAGAAGTACTCCACGGTCTCAAAAAACGTATACTGTGAGTTTTGTGTTTCCACAACTCATAACACTGAGCAGTGCAGGGCTCTCGATGCACTTGCGGATAGATTGGACCATCCCTCCTACAGTGTAAATGAGGCTTCCAGGGGAAGAGGCGGTGGTATGCGTGGAGGCCGCACAGGGGGGCAAGGTCCGGTGAAATGTTACAACTGTGACCAGGAGGGTCATGTGGCTCGGGAATGCCCCCTTCCCCGACGTCCTTTGTGTTCCCAGTGCCGCGTGAACGCCCATGCAACAGAGGACTGTCCAGAACTCATCAAGAAGTGGGAGGAACCGGCACGACAGAGAGGCATGAATTTGGTAAGTTTCAAGCCGCTAGGCACTGCGCCTCCGGCCATGCTGAAGGTAGCAATCGTCATGCGGGGCAGAAAGAAGACGGGAGAGGACGCTCACGGGAAGGAGCCAGTCCAGGCTATTCGGCCTGCCTCCCCGAAGCAACTAATCCGACTGGACGTGTAGAAGAAGTATTTCCAAGAGGCGGTGGAGGCTTTTTCTCAGCTGAGGGAAACCGGGGGCCTTGAGGTACCCCTGACGTCGGGCTCTGGAGAACAGCGCGCTACGGGGAACTTGATTGAAGATTGGCTACAGTTGTTCCTCAATATTGTTGACGATGCTTCGATGCGGGACCAGCTCAAGCGTACTCTGCAGGACGCACTATAGGAGGATACCGGGCCGAGGGAACCTGTGGACATAGCACCCCAGTATGCGCAGCGTGTCAAGTGGAACAAGCGACGTACGAGAAAAGAGTTCTGGCTTAATACGTAGGTGGTGGGATTTTAGATCTGCGACACTATGCTTGACTTAGGATCTGACGTCAACATCCTGTCGTGGAAGACGTGGGAAGCTCTGGGAAGGCCACGGCTGACATGCTCGCCGATCCAGCTTCACATGGAAAATCAGTACTGCATCGTGCCAATCGGCCGACTCGAAGGGGTCGAGGTCGAAATTGCGGGGGTAAAGACTTACACAGATTTTGAGGTTATTGATATTATGGGAGACAAATATTCTTACCCCACCCTGCTAGGCATCGACTAGGCTTTTGAGAATTACGCCATCATCGACCTCAAAAAGGAGCTGATGATCTTTGAGGACGGCGAGGTCCGGGTCACTCAGCCCCTTGACCCATATCAAGGACCGCTATATACCGAAACCATAGACAACCGCGGGGATGCTCATATGATGGACCACCTTTATCAGATGACTGCCAGGAAGAGGGAGGACTATATCAACTCAACCGCAACCGGCTCTGTCAGCTGATGCAGTGTCCAAAGCTCGGAGCTAGGCTCGGAGCTCGCGTGGGAAGATTGGCAGTAGGGTGGGTACGAGACCAGTACGCGGAGATGTGCTGCCATTGCCCGAGTCCGTTGGATTGGGGCTGAGTTCAGAAACTACCCCACTCTGTCGAACATGTAGGCTGTCAATACCTTTATTGCAAAGGTGGAAGACACGGTTCCAGAAGGCCGCAGGATACCACTTCTGAACATTGCACTATAATCCACGTCAGCAAGGTGGTGGAGGAACCACCGCAACACCCTGTCGCAGTGGAGTTGCGTGGCGGCGGCATTGCAGGCGCGGTTTAAAGAAGACGAAGGCCCTCGATGCAAGCACAGGTACAATGGTATTTCCGATCTGCAGGACCACTTGCAGAGCTGCGAGGACTAATGGCAAGGTCTGGGATACCCGCAAGAGCCGTGGGTACATCGTTTCATTCACTCCTTAGATACCATTCCCCAGGCCTGGTACTTGGAAGAAGAGCGGAAAAGGGGAATCGGATCCTGGTGGGAAGTCACGGACAAGTTTGTCCAGTGCTTCTAGTTTGAGGGAGAAACCGAGTTGGTGACTAGGGCACTACAGGCTATCAAGGGAGTGTTTTTTTTCCGCAACCCCGAGCCCGATGGGTGCACGTTTGTACCACGTTCTGAGGCCAAGCGCGAGTTGGTTTTCCAACGGATTGACGGCGATCCAGACTATGACAGTCTGGAGGACCTCAGGCACTTATACTTTGAAGAGAAGGAAGGCGAGCGGAACATCAATGAAGAACCGACTATCGAAGGCATCCATTTGCAGCCACTAAAGACAAAGAAGTTGAACATAGGTACGGAGGACAAACCCAAGCCGGCGACCGTTGGGGATTACTGGGATGAGGAGGCAATAAAGGAGATTTTCAACCTCCTCCAGGAGTACGAGGACTTATTCCCCTCGTCGGTTTCCGATTTGAAGGGCATCAAAGGTGACCTCGAAGAAATGTGTATTGTACTGAAACTGGATGCCAGGCCCGTAAAACACCGGCCCTACTGGTTGAACCCGCGGATTAAAGAAAAGGTCAAGATGGAAATCGACAAGATGTTGGCCGCAGGTCTCATCTTTCCGGTGGAAGAAGCAGAGTGGGTGAGTCCCATTGTCATTCAGAACAAGAAGGACAAGGCGGAGATACGCGTCTGTGTCGACTACAGGAGTCTGAACAACGCATGCATCCATGATCCGTTTCCAACTCCGTTCAGTGACGAAGTATTGGATCATGTTGCGGGAAACGAAGCTTACTCCTTCACTGATGGTTTTTCCGGCTATCATCAGGTGCGCATTGCGGAGGAGGAAAAGGCGAAGACGATGTTCACCACCGAATGGGGATCGTTCGCATACCACGTAATGCCATTTGGCTTGAAGAACGCCCCGGCTGTGTTTTCCCAGATTGTCATCGCTAATTTCCGGGAGTATATCCACAAGTTCCTGGAGGTTTACATGGATGATTGGACCGTCTACAGCTTGCTGAAGAAACACGCCACCCTGTTGCGTATTATGTTCAAACGGTGTCGCCAACTGCAGATTTCCCTGAACTTGAAGAAATGTATTTTTGCAGTCCCTTTCGGCACGTTGTTGGGCCATGTGGTATGCAAGCAAGGGGTCTACATCGACCCCGCCAAGGTAGCGGTGATCATCTACATGGAAGCCCCCGAAACGGTGAAGCAATTGCGGGCGCTGCTTGGGCACACAGGATATTACAGGCAGTTCATCCGAAATTATGCAAAGATCACTGCCCCTTTAGAAAAGCTCCTACGGAAGTCCGAAGTATTCCAGTGGACGGAGGAGTGTCAGCTAGCCCTTGACACCCTGAAGCAAAAACTGGCGACGACGCCTATTCTAGTTCACCCAGACTGGGATAAGCAGTTCCACGTGCATATCGATGCGTCCAGTATTGCACTTGGGGCTGTCTTGGCACAACCCGAGGAGACGACAGTGGACCACCCAGTCTACTTCGCAAGTTGCAAGTTGTCTTATGCAGAGCAGAACTACACCACGACCGAGCGGGAGGCCCTGGCAATGGTATATTCGCTCCAGAAATTTCACCACTACCTTCTAGGAGGAAAATTCAAGTTCTTCACGGACCAATATACATTGAAATACTTGGTGAACAAGCCTGTTTTGGAAAGACGGATCTGTCGTTGGCTTCTACTTTTATAGGAATTCACGTTTGAGGTGATTGTCAAGTGCGGGAGGTTGAATGTCGGGCCCGATCATTTATCCAGGTTGGAGACAGTGGGGAACGATGGCTCTCTCGACGATCAGCTGCCGGATTACTTGGCCGACATTGCCACCTATCTGACCATGGGGCAGTGCCTTCATCACTACACCCCGCTCCAGAAACACCACTTGGTCGTCTAACCTGCCGAATACCAATTGATTGCGGGGAAGCTATACAAACTGGGCCTTGATGAGGTTCTGCGCAGGTGCGTACTTAACCACAAGCGTGACGCTTTGATGTGGGAATGCCACAGCGGTGTTGCGGGCGGGCATGTGGGAGCAAAACCCACTGCGAGGAAGGTACTCCAGGCTGGACTATGGTGGCCAACGGTCCATGTCGATTGTAAGACATTTGTGAAGCGCTGTGATGTCTATCAACAAACAGGGAGGCCCTCTCATAGGGATGAGCTTCCGTTACAACCAGTGCATGTGTTGCGGTCGTTCGAGAAATGGGTCGTCGACTTCGTAGGTCCCATAGCCCCGGTCGCCAGACACTCCAAGGCCCGATACATCATTACCGCAACTGACTACCTCACCCGGTGGGCCAAGGTGGCGGCGATACGAGACTGCATGGTGGATACAGTAGCACGGTTTATCTTTGAAAACATCATCAGCAGGTTTGGCTTCCCACGAATTTTGACCAGCGATCAAGGCACACATTTCATTAATGACACGGTCAAGTCGCTGCTGGACACATTTATGATTCAACATCACAAAAGTAGCCCATACCACCTGCAGGCCAATGGTACTGTTGAAGCGTTTAATAAAATTCTTGAAAATGGGTTAACAAATATCTGTAACGCACAACGGGATGACTGGGATGAACAGCTACCAGCGGCACTCTGGGCCTACCGGACTACGGTGAAGCGCTTGACCAACCAGACACCGTTCCAATTGGTGTATGGCCGGGAAGCTATGGTTCCCACCGAGTTCATTGTACCAAGTCTTTTAATTTTCAAATCCCTCAATTTTTCGGAAGAGGAGTCGCTTCAGGAATTCCTCCACGAGCTACAGGAACTGGACGAGTCCCTGTTCCTGGCCGAATTTCACCAGAAGGTTCAGAAGGACAGGCAGAAAGCGTAGCATGACTGCCACATCAAGAACAAGACATTCCAGGTTGGTGGCAAGGTCCTTTTATATGACAGAAAATTCCAGAAGTTCCCAGGAAAGCTACAGATGCACTGGTTAGGACCTTACTTTGTCATCAAGATTAGAGAGTCTGATGCCATTCGTTTGGCTCAACTGGACGGTACTATTTCACCGGGATGCGTGAATGGCACACGCCTGAAACCCTACCAGGAGTAAGCTTATTCCAACATTCATCAATAACTCTCGCAACCGAGAGCACCCGTAGAGTAGCGTAGTCGAATAACTCTCCCACAACCGGGATGAGCATGGGTAGTGTCTTTCATTCCTGCATTATTTGTCAATAATCGCCCAGTTGCGGAACCCCACCGCAACCGACTGTGGTCGGGGAGGGGCGCGTCCAACGTGTCATCCCCGTAGGCTTCCTAAATGTGTCAAGGTCAGTCCAGGTCATGTCATTCAGTACTTGTGTCAGTCCGTAGGATCGTCTAAATTTGCATCATAAATTACCATAATTGGAAGTAACATTGCCATAATCATTTTTCCATCATCCGCAGTTACCTCAGCCGTCGCGTCCGCCTATTTCCCCATGCCACCGTCAGCGACTGTCAGAATACCCATTGGCACACGATTGATCGCACGATTATCGCATAACAGAATTCCAGTAGGAATTAACTCGTTAGGGGGGTCTCATCAACTCCACTCATGCCAGGTGATGACATAACTTGCATGAAAATCAAAAGCACGAGAATGCCGGACCAGTTCGAATTAGCAATTGTAGCAGCACCAGAGCAGTTGAAGTTTCAAGACCCACAGCACCAAGAGAAGATGCCAAGGTGAATTTTACAGGTCTATCGGCGTCGAGCCAAAATGCCGAAGGCCATCCCAGTCGTCACTGAACCAGAGCTCGACAGTAGAATTCACAAGACCGAGTCCCTGGTCGGGAAATATGATAATGCAGCCTTGATCAATGCCAACCTTTCAGACGCTGCTGAATTCCTGTCCCTCCATTGGCAGGTGTATGTGGAGCACTACTACACCCCAGCCGAAAACTCAGCCAACCGAGTGTTACCAGAGTTTAGGGGCCTTCAGCAATCGTCTCTGATGAACTTAAGAAATCTTCCGGTCTTCGGGACCACAGGACCGGCTCTGCAGTGCACACACTTCCTCCTCAGCCGCATCCAGAGTGGGTCCTTATGGCTGAACAAGGAAATTCCCATTCATGCTAAGGATATTCATCATCTCACAGGGCTTTCGTAGAATGGTGCAGACGTCTCAACTGCCTGTCAGACCTCCTCCAAGCATGCACGAAATTCGGGAGATGCAGACCTCTATGTCAAATATGGCACCCACCCGGGGGGTGGGAGGAGCCAAGATAGACCTCATCAATAAGCCCGAGATTAGGTTCGCCTGCTACCTCATTGCCAGCAAGACAATGAGGCACTACACCAAGGGCGAATGCACTTTGGATACTATTTCCATTATAGAGCACTATGTCCAGGAAACCAAGCTGAATTGGTGCTCGTTCTTGTTAAAATAATTGTTCGACGCGTGCGAGGAGAATTATAAGCGCGCTACTACTTTTATTTATGGCTATTTTATCGTTGCTTTTGCCATGTGGAAATGGCACACTCCCCTCGTCCGATTCCCAGTGGAGATTTCAGAGGGCCAGCCTCTCGCGATGAAGTTTGTTCCATGGAAGGTGTCGGCTGATCCGAGCACCAAACAGGTGAATTCCGAAGCATTCCGGAGCTGGTATGGGTTAATGACGGACGTTGTAACCAGCCAGCAACGGGTGCCCAGAAACATGCTAGATGACTACAGCGAGCAAGTGTGTTTTGGGGTAAGTCACAAGCACACTTACCTCCAACCCACTTGCGTACTAGAGGACACCTTCCACATGACATTGTTGAAATTCCATCTGGACGATGCCACCTTCCACCGCGAAGTCTGTTCGTGGCCGGGCGTCACGAGGGAAACCTGTGCCGGGATCACCAGGTACAACTTTGAGCGAATGTTGCCATTGCAACAGCCTGCCGAGACGGATGTGACAGTGCCACCACAGGAACTCCCCGAATCGCTCGTCCCCGTCATCCGCCACTTCAACACTCAGGTACGCAATTTCAATGCAGCGGCCCAGGTTATTTCCAGCGGTGCTGCTCCGTTCCCTTTATTTTCTGAGTTTCACCTCACTCGCTCCACCTCGCACCCCTAGACCACTCCTCTCACCTCCCCCATCCCCACTATCCTGTTTACCTCTGTGAGTCCAGTCACGACCCCGATGGCAGAGAAAATCAAGTCTACGGATCCCCCAGACGCCCCTCAAGCCAAGAGGGCCCGCACCACTGAGGCAAATCCGGTGGTGGACCTCACTGCTGATGATCCACCACTGCCACCAAGAACTGGGGTGTTGATTCAAGAAGAACCCCTCATTGACCCATCCGAGTTCATCAATATTCGCCTTCCACATTCCTCCACCGCCCTGTCCCCTGCTCCATCCACCGGTCATCCGCCTATCAATTCATCTGCCCCATCCACTTCATCTGCTACCGTGTCCGACCCCATCATCTGAGAACTCCTTGGTGGGGACCGCGAGGCCGAAGTCGACTCTAGTACTGTCGCAATCATATCACCGGTCGACCCCGCGGAAGAACCCCACATTTCTTTTACTGATATGTTCACACAGCAGACACGCATAGTGTCCGACTCTGATGAGGCTCAGCCTGAGCCAACGGTCCCTCCACATCTGGGCCACCTTGATCAGCAAGAACGGCTAGATCTGAACATGGCTGACTCAGTTCACCCAGAGGCCATGCCACCATCCCCTCCCAAGCATTCTAATCGATCAGTTGCCAGTGGGCAACCCTTGCAGGAAAGAATGCCGGACCAAGGCGCTTCAGGGACCGCCAATTTAGAGACCTAGGGTACATCTCAGTTGTACTTATTTATTCAATGGGCGGCCCAGCAAGCCAAAAGGCTTCATTTGGACCTCCAGCAGTGGTGCGATGAGCAGCAACAACAAATTTCCGCGCTTACTGAACAGCGCGACCAGCTCAGAACAGCACAAGAGCAGCTGGAAAGACAGATAAGCAACGTCACTCAGGTGTTTTCTGAATTATGGCCACATGTCGGGGCTCATTACCCTCAGCTGCCTCCTGAAGTCACGATGACTAGCCTCGTCGCACAGGCGTTCCACCTCCGGATCACCTACAACGGCCTACACAGGGAGAACCAGGAGCTTCACGCAGCGTTAGCCGCACGTCCAGTGCTACCCGACCCTAAGATTGTATATTCTGCACAGGTTGCAGCTAAGCAAGGCCAAGCCACTCAAATGCAGGCGACCCTTACCTCTATGGCGCGCGAGGCTTACGACCTCCTGAAAAGTCTTCAAGAGTGTTCACTAGCCCTTAAAGTCAAAACGCAACCCATTTCCGCGCAGCTGCAGCAAATTTCAAGGGAAATTCAGGAGACCGCGGATCCCGTGCAGTTGGATTAATTATATGCTCAGGGGGACGAGCTCGAAGTCCAGATTCAGCAAACCAAGGCCAACTCAGTGGCGGCCAAATGAGTAATTCATGAAATTCGTCCGCCCATTCAATCCAGTGCCAGATCAATGCAACAGCTAGCCGCCGAGGCCGCGAACCAGCTTAACACGGTGTTCGGGGCTGTCCCGGCAGACATAGAGGAGGCCGCTATCACCAATATCGTTGAAGAAATGGATTCTCTGATGCAGGGGTGGTAGCAAGCTGTGTCAACCTTCACTGAGCTTAGAGCTACAACGTTCCGCAGGGTCCCGGAGTTGGCGCCCTTGTTTGAACAACCGCCCGGAGGCGCACAGCGAGAACCGGAACAAGCTGATGGTGCACAGCGAGAACAAGCACAAGACGAAGGCACACAGGGTGAACAGGGCACGGGACCAAGTGGGGCAATGGAGATAGAGACTGTCATTTGTGATTGACTCGGGGACGAGTCAAGAAACTGTGGTCGGGGCCTGTTGGGGCCCTTGTTTTGGAAACCCATTTTGAATATTTTGAATTTTTAATAGAGGAGGGCTTTTTGGGTTGCGGCATGATGACACATGAAAATCGTGACCAAGTCGCAACTACAACAAGCCGCGAAGCTATCAAGGTGGCGCAGAAGCAAGAGATAGCTGAAGAAAGCAGATGCGTGAGGATATACAAAAGAAGACAGAAAGCGGAACACGCAGACAACAAGAAAGAAGTTGGAAGTAGCTGAAGAAGAACACAAAGAGGAACAAACAGTTGCGAAAGTGGGTGAATAAATAGCAGTCACCCGGCCGAAAGAATATATGTGAAACAGGGGAAGGAATGCAGAGCGACTGAAGGAGATCGAGCAGGATATCTTTGTAGTTCCTAGGGTTCTCTCATTCACCTTTCTGTTATGTAAGGCATCTGTATCAGACTGTAAGCTCTCCTTGTGGAAGCTATGTAACTATTGATGTGGATGAAGATATCAATACAATTGCAGGTTGTTGTCCTATTGTGTAATTCACGTGCATGCTTGATGGTTATAATGATTTAAATTTTATTTGCTTAATACCTTCTCGCTCTATGAATGTTCTTGCGTATATACCTATGTTTATGCAATCAATTCAATGATAATCATGAGTTGCGGATCCTTCCCTTGCTATCGATCTATTCCCCTTCTGCATGTGGTTGCGGCACACCTCGGGTGAGACTCTCTGCTCCCCAAAGTAGGGTGATAATGCCGGTGTGGTTCTAGACTATAGCAGATTCCTTTGTTGGCCCCAACCCTTGAACCTGGGTCTTGCTGCGAGACCTGTTTCCTCGCCAACACTAGATTTTGAATGTTGATCTGTCTTTGAAATTTGTTACGCTACAGTTGTCGTATTCCAATGACAGTTGTAGGAGTTATCATGTATTTTTGTTTATAATAACATCTTCAGCCAGTTTTGATTGAAATCAAAGCTTTCCCATTCAGGATTTTCATTGAGGGAATTATTTGTAACTATATTTGCTTTATTTCGCTCAGCATGAGAATCGAGAGATTCTTGTGACTAATTTGTTCCTCATTTTTTGGAAATGTAATTATTATATAAACACTAAGACTTTCAAGGTCATGGAGTTAGTACAGAACAATATCACCATTTTGACTCTGTAACTTTTGATCACCATAATACAAAATATCTTGTTGTTGTTGTTACATGTGTTGAGTGATCTAATTCTCATTTAGTTCTCAATTCTTCCTGTGCCCTGCTAGGGGGGAAGGGACCTCCTCTTTAGCAGGGATTACAGTCGTAAGGTAGCTTTATTATATTTTATGTTTTTGCATATTCATGGAGCGATATCGTTGTTGTGTCAGTTATAAATAGATCTTCTTCAATTTGAGGTATTTATCATATTGCTACACAGATCCAATTAGAGGTACCAAATGGTGTAGTTAGTGTGTGGCGCGCTAGATACTCGTTTATTTGAAGTATGGTTACATTCCTGTAGATCCTTTTTATTATTTCATGAGTGTTAATTTCAGTAATTGGTTCAACAATGATTTCTTCTTGTTTTATTTCTGCTTCTGGTATGATGTATCGGCACAGAAAAAGCAACTACCATTGAAATAAAAGAAGTTCCTAGTCGATAATTTATGTATATTGTCTTAGTCATTTAAAAGTGATTAATACGACTCAACATTTTGGCATCGTTTTTGGGGATGGCAGTGACGATACAATCAACCAGAATTGTTTGTTTCATGATAGAGTGTTCCTAGTTAGCAATCATTCGGTGGTAAGATGAAAGGTAAGAACCTGCGCATCGCTCTAACATATTTGAGCTGACTCACCATTGCTACATTAGGGCACTTAGGAGTGTGATATTTGGGTGTTTTTTTTAGAGCATGTCTTTAGCTATACAGTTTTTGGGTGGTAAGACGAGAGGTAAGAACCTGTGCATCGCTCTAACATACTTGGGCAGGCTCACCACTGTAGAACTGAGGCACTTATAGTAAGGATTGATGCGCATAGGGTCCATGTGTGCTCGTAGGAGAGCACAGAAACCAAACCACCCCCATTCTAACTAACCACAGGAAATATGGGTCATAAAAAGGAAAAGAAGAGTGTAGATTTGGGAAGGAAGACATTCTTTGGTGATATGATTTCAAAAGTAGATAAATAATAGTCCACTTCATACAGAAACGATAGGAAGACAGGACCTCAGAAAGCTATTAATATATCAAGGCCTGAGCCATCTACACCCTCTGTGTCTGGACCTCATCACCCTTCAAATAACATATCCACTCCTTAAATTAAGAACCCAAATTAGAAGCATCATTGGGAATCCATTGATCAAAACTTAAGAATTAAAGGACAAGGGGAAACCAGTGAGGGGCGGCCAAGGCCTGAACTGGAAAAAAATTTACTTGATTATCATTATCTATATTCGGGGAGCACAGTGAAACAACTGGTCCTGGAACAACCTGATCTTTCACCAATCAATCAATCCCCTGCATATTCTAAGGTCGGTTCATCTCATCAAGAAGGATCAGTTATGGGGGATGAAAACACTAATGGTATTATTACTAATTTTTAATTCTTGATATTGGCAACAAGGGATGAAGCTCCTATGAAGAATATTTTCTTATCATCTCTTCCATCCTTCTAAGGGATGGCTATCGAATATCATGATACCTTTATGTTCAAATTCAATGTCTTATGTAGGAGTTATGACTACATTTCGGACTCTCAGAAGCTAAAATTGGTTTCTCCTACTCTGAAAGGAGAAACGTTGAGATCGTTCATGAGACTGAGTGCTAGCTTGATTCAGACCTGGAGTGAAATGAAGGAGACATTCCTCTCTAAGTATCAGGATTACTGTCGAACCAGGGATTTGAAGGAAGAAATCTTCAGGATTACACAAAAAGAGGAGGAAATCTTGGAAGATTATATGGAACGATTCCACTATAATTTACAAAGGTCTAAGTTTGGTGACTTAGCCTCGGAAATTTTGAAAAAAATATTTCTGAGAGGTATGAGAGATGATTTCTTGGAGCACTTGAATCTTCTAGGAAAGGGATACATATCACAAGAGCCGTTTGAAGAAATAAGGAAGCTCTATCTATGGAGTTCGAGTGGATCGACCAAAGGGAGGAGTTCATTTCGGGACCCTTCATTTCAGATACAGAAGTCTACAAGTGGAGGAGTGACTAGAGCAAAGATCAGGAATCTATTTGAGGATTTTAAAATTGATCTCCTCAGCACTCTATCTACTCATATTACCATGGCACAAGTCAAGGAAGCACAAGGAGAAGATGAAGCAGATTTGGAAATATTTTGTCCTTGGTGCAGAAAGAAACATCTACAAAGAGAATGCGGACTGTACAACATTATCTTGTGCAATATTTTTGAGCTAGTGCATTCCACTGGTCGATGCCCATAACTACCCAGACTGAAAATAGTACTTAAGGAATCAAGCAAGGAGGTCCAGTCTTCCTACTTCATCAGACCAAGGAGACCATGGCAGTTGCGACCTACAGGTATGCCTCCATATGTTTCCTCTTTTCCTATTTTAATTCTTGGAATAATGTTTATAATGGTCATAAATTCCCATGGCCATATCCCACTCCTTCTTCAACACAATTTCCTTCACCCTGGAACCAGTGACCTTCCCCTCCACCAATGCAATATCCTCCATCTCAACCTTATCCTTGGAGTCATAATTGGAGAGGTAGTGTCCAAGGTCTAGCTCCCTCTGCACTACCAATGCAGCGGCAATTACAACTGCCTCCTCTCCAAACTCCTGCACTTTTTTTCCGACCCCAATTACCTGTGAAACCTAACCCCAATCAGAATAATAATGCAATCCAGAACATAGAGACCCAGACTACTTTACAGACTTACCTTCTCACTCCTATTGGACTCAATGAGATTCAGCTTTGATCGGGAAAAGTAATTAGACCTGGCCATTATCCTATCATTACCGAGGAGGAATGTGAGTCACCGAGAAGGGGTATAGTCGATTCTGAGGCGGTTGTTACACCTGTAACAACCAATACATCACAGAATGTTACACCTGTAATAGCCAGCTTAAGAAGGACTGATGCTCCTGCAAAAACCAACCTGGGCAAGGCTGGTGCACCTGTGATAGCTGACTCAGATGTTAGGGCTTAGGATCCTCCATATCCTCAATGATTAACTGAAACTGGGACAACCTCACAAATTGAATCTGAGCTTCTCAAGGAATTACAAAATTTGTATGTACGGATTCCACTGTGACAAGCTCTCAAGGAGGTACATTTTTACACTAAAACAGTGAACGATTTGTGTGTCAAAAAGCCTGGAAGGAAGCCAAAGGACCCTGCTACTATCCATGTTATGGGGAAACTGTCTGAACTAATGATTGATCAACCTTTGTTAACTAAATATAATCACCCAGGGAATCCTATAGTTACTATCTATATTGATGACCAGCCCATAACCAATACTTTAATTGACTTAGGGGCGGCCATTAATGTGATGACCAAAGACATTTTTATCTCCTTAGGACACCACAGGCTTAGGCCTACACCTATAGTTCTTGAATTAGCATATAGGTCCCATGTTAAACCTGAAGGGGTGTTAAAAGATGTGGTGATTACTGTATCTTCTTGGAGATACCCGACTGATTTTCTTATTTTGAAAACCAAATCCAACTTGGGGAGCATCCTTTGATTTTGAGGAGACCATGGCTAGCCATCGCAAACGCATTTAACGGATGTAGATCTGGATCTATGAGGATCTCAGATGGGTAAGCCACCAAGAACCTTAACCTTTACCCCCTAGAAAAATCCCATATGAATTTGAATAGTCCCTGGTGTGACGAGTTTGAACCTGAATCTGATTCCTTACCTCTCGTCGCACTTGGAAAAGCACAATATTTTAAAGATGAAATAGAGGATGACATCATTAATGGATTTATTAGCAAATCACTCTCTGTTTATTCTATTAGAGATCCAGGGGAAGAAGCTGAGGTAGAAGATGTAAATATTGAACATATGAGAACCACTTCGTATACTGACAGTGGTCTCGTTGAAATTGAGCTAGGAAAATACTTAGACATTAATCCTAACTAGACTGCTAAATAGAACATATTGCTTATAGAGCTGTTACAGCAGTATAAAAAGGAATTTGCATGGGATTACACTGACATGAAAGAAATCCATCCCAGATTGTGCACTCACCACATTTACCTTAAAGATGGCTTCAAACTAGTTAGACAACTGCATTACCGAAAGAATCCTGCACTCAAGGAGATATTTAAAGAGGAATTACAGAAACTTCTTAATGCCAATTTTATCTATCCTATCTCTCACAGTCAGTGGGTGTCTCCACTTGTCATTGTTCCAAAAAATAATGGCATGTGGAGTTTCTGTGTAGATTATAGAGAACTCAATAAGGCCACCTAGAAGGACCATTTTCCCTTACCATTTATAGACTAGGTCCTGGATACTCTTTCTAGGAATTTTTTTTTTTCATTCCTGGATGGATTCAGTGGCTACAACAAAATATAGATTGCCCCGGAAGATCAGGATAAGACAACCTTTACTTGCCCATGGGGTACTTTTGCATACAGAGTCCTTAATTTTGGCCTTTGTAATGCGCCAGCAACCTTTCAGAGGGAAATATTAGGTATATTTTTTAATCTGTTGAATGACTGCCTTTAAATCTTCATGGATGATTTTACACCTTACGATGATGCTTTTGAAACAAAATTAGTTAATTTGGAAAAGGCGTTGGAACACTGTGTACAAACTAATGTTTCTTTGAGCACTAAAAAATGCCACATGATGATGACCGAGGGGATCGTGTTGGGACATTTCATCTTGGAAGATGGAATCAATGTAGACGCTATAAAAATTGAGGTAATCTCGAGAATCCCAACTCCCATAACTCAAAAAGAGGTACGTAGCATTCTGGGACACGCAGGGTACTATAGGAGATTTATAGGAAAAAATTTCAAAGATTGCATCTCATTTTTTTCTTTGCTTATGAAAGATGTGGAATTTGTGTGGATAGGGAAGTGCGAGCAAGCCTTTTTGAAGTTGAAGAACTATGTAACAGCAACACCTGTTTTGCGAGGACCAAATTTGAATCTACCATTCCATATTGCTACAAATGCATCTGACATGGCTCTAGGTGTTGTTTTGGGCCAGCTGGAGGAAAATAAGTCTTATGCTATCTATTATATCAGCAAGAATTTAACCCCAGCCGAGCTTAATTACACAGTGATCGAGAAATAATTCCTAGTAGTAGTGCATGCTATTAATAAGTTTCAACATTACATCACCGGGTATCAAGTATTTCTACACACTAACCACTCTACCTTTATTTTTTAATGAATAAGCCAATTACTAATGTTAGAGTCACACGATGGTTATTGCTATTACAGGAATTTGATACTACTATTTTAGATAAACCTGGAAAATATAATGTAGTTGTTGATTTTCTTTCTAGGCTAACTATAGGTGATAATTGCACTCCTACTGAGGATTATTTTCCCGATGAGTATCTTTTTTCCATATCTACTCACTCACCATGGTATGCAAATATAGCCAACTATCTTGCTGTAGGTAAATTCCCACACTATTTATCTTCTAGAGATAAAAGAAATATCATACAGCAGAGTGCCATTTACTCCTGGATAGAGGGAAATATCTATCACACTGGACCGGACTTTCAGATTCAGCGTTCTGTTAGAGAATATGAGATTATTGATATCTTCAAGCCTTTTCATGAGGAGCCCTGTGGGGGGAACTTCACAGATAAGAGGATGGGGTACAAGGTACTCTCAACAATGTACCATTGGCCACTATATTCCGGGATGCCAAGAATTTTGTGAAAGGGTGTGATAGCTTCCAAAGGATGGGCCAGCTACTGCAATCAGATGAGATGTCATTACAACCTCAAAGTGTTAGAACCCTTTGAGAAGTGGGCCTTGGATTTCATAGGGCCAATTAATCCTTCATCACAGCAGAGGTCATACATATTGTTCTGTACATATTACATCACAAAATGGGTCGAAGCAAAGGCACTAACTAGAGCTATAGAGTAGCACGTTTAAGACTTCCTGTTTGAAGATATTTTGTTCACTTCGAGATACCCAGGGAGATAGTGAGAGATGGAGGGCCCTAATTCACATCTCATATGATTCAGAAGCTGGTTGAGAAGTATGGAATTCATCACAAGATCACTTCACCTTATCATCTACAAGAAAACATCCAAGTGGAGAGTACCAAAAACGTTATTGAGGGAATTTTGACAAAGACAGTAGCTATCCACGGGAGAAATTGGGCCGAAAAATTCCATAAGTACTATGGGCTTACAGCATAACATGGAGAAAGACTATGAGCTTCTCACCTTACGAATTAGTGTACAGTAAGAACCCTTTATTCCCCTAGATATATAAATAAAAACACTAAGAACAACATTACAGGTAAATCTTGATTTAATCACATCAAAACAACAAAGGTTGAATCAACTCAATTAGTTGCAAAAGAAACGACAGGCTGCCATTCAACAAAGAGAGATCATTAAGTATCAAAGAGCTAGATGGCAAGAAAATTTCATTAAAAAGAAGTAATTTAGAAAGGAAATTGGGCTTTCTTTTACGATTCCAGATTCAAGGATTTCAAAGGCAAGCTCTGCACCAAATGGCTAGGTCCTTAAAAAGTAGATACAGTTTTTGACAATGGGCCTGTAAAATTGGTTACCATTGATAGTGCTAAGACACCGTTACTGGTTAATGGGCACCGTCTGAGGTTATATCATCAACCTACTTCAAAGAATTCTTTTATTAACATTATCACAAACTCTGATCTTCATGTCATAGCAGCAGGGGGGAATTACCCTATGCTGCCTGAACTTTGATTTTTCAATAAGTGTAAGAGTTGAAAACCATTTTCGTGGCGCCTGTTACACCTATTTAAAAAAAAGAAAAAAAAATTAAAATTAAAAATAATAAGTAATTAAAAACAAAACAAAAAATATGATAATAAGAATCTGACTATGAAAACCTCTTTCACGGCGTAGTCAGACAATCTAGTATTAGTTGAAAACCACTTTTGTGGCGGCTATTACACTCATTTTTTTTTCCAGAACATCATCCTTTCTCCTACATATTTTACATGATGGTGTTCCACGTTTGTTTTCAGTATTTTATTTTTCTTAACAATAAAATTTTTATGAAGGATAGCACATTGGTTGTCTTGGTGTTACATATGTAACAGCTGACAACTGTCAACAACATTTTGAAATCAGCTGTTGTCCTGACACACAGCAATTATTACGATAGCTTGAAGGTGACCACCACAACCGCTGGAACAATTGTGCCATCACATCAATCTCTTCCTTCATGTATTTTCAGGTACGTCACCAAAAATGTAACATTATCATCCTCTAATAATTTATGATTATGAAAAATTAATGACAATCCTTTTGACAGCCGTGGACTGCCGTCATCATTAAACTTGGGGGGGGGATGAATCTTGTTATAATCATGAACAATCTGTTAGCCTTTAAAGCCGCCATTAATCCCACGACTTACCGAATTTAATACCATATCAACTAATCATAACCAAATCTTGTCAAAAAGGGGATTTGTACTTGAATTATGAAGTTCTCCATAATTGGACATTAATAGAAAGAATGTGTGGGTGCGAACCGTCAATTTAAAACCCTTTTCACCTCTCGACCATCGTGATATTCCATCATCTCCCTCAGCTGGAAGTTCTTGCACCCTTGCTCGAAAATTCTCAACCCGGAGATTACAGAGCAGGTTGTTGTAATACAATGAGTAATGCATTGATACCCTAGCTAACTAAGCTAAAGGAAGTAATAAGGGATAACAACACAAGATGGGGGGACCTGCAGTGAGGTACGAACCAGATTATATTGAGGCATTGCAGAATTTCCCGGAGGCATATCAGATATTCAGATATGTCGGGTGGCTCAAGTATTTTTAGAAGTTGAAAGGTTCAGATGAAGCAATTGTAATGGAGTTCGCCATAAACCTGAAAAAATAGCAGAACAAAGTCAAGGGCTTGCATATTGAAGTAACAGAGGAGGTTGTTTCCCGAGTAACATCACTGTCAGCCGAAGGCAGAAGGTGGTTCAATAGAAAGGTCAATGATCCTTCTTTGAAAGAGGTTTTCCTTGAAGGAGAGGAGAAACTTGAGAAGAAAGGAAGAGGGGTCGACAGGTTTTCATTTCCCCAACCTTAGGTGGATGTTTCTCTGAACATGATAAAATATATCACTTGTGAAGGGAGGTCCATTATTTTTTTTAACTATGATTTTACCTTATTGAACCATGTTCGGCATCAACAGAGAATTAAACTTCCATGTTTCCTACTGGGAAATATCAATCATATGGTTGCAGAAATCAAAATGGTAGCACACCTGGAAGCTTGTGTTACCAATCACGGTCTCATAAATTTAATTTTGTTGGATGCTTTGAAACAAAAAGGAAAGAGATTGGAGGAGTTCAAACGAAAGAGGCCCAGAATTATCCAAGGAAAACAGGTTGGGACTTCAGGAGAAAGTCAAGAGGAAGCTAGAAGCCGAACTCGGTCTTCGAAGGTCACAATTGAGAAAATTCCCCTTGATAAGTTGATTGGAGACAAACAACCAATGAAAAGGGTTAAAATCAGCGTGCCTATGCAACCGCCATCTACAGATGAAGATCGGGAGGAGGTGGAAGAGCTGAAAGAATAAGAAGAGAAACCTAGATCAGAGGAACCCCTCTCGTCAGGTAGGGACAAAACTCAGACCCTGCTTATAGAAATTGAGAATTTAAATAAATAAATTGAGAAGTTGAAGCAGGAATTAGCTGAAGTTAGGAAATCAAAAGCCTCGGGGTTAGATACCCTAGCTAAAACTGTTAAGAAATTTGGGGGGGGAGAAAATTCCAGGATCAGTATGTGTGGCATGTTCGCAAGAATTAGCAATAGTAGGGTAAAAAATTTGTCAGGAAAGCACTTGCTCAAGGGAAACTCAAACAAAACCTAGGGAGGCTACTCCACAAGAACCTTCTGAAGATACTGTTGCTCCGTAAGAACCAGCAATTAAAGCAAAGCCTCCCATGGTAATCAACCTGGAAGGCGACACACAAGAACCTGTAGAAGCCACTGTTGTTACAAAGGAACTAGCAGTAGATAAAGAGTTTGAAAAAGGCTAAAATAGAAGGACTGCTACACAAGAACCCACCTATGACGTTGTTGTTACACTATAACCAACAACTGAGGTGGAGAAATCTCACCTCAGAGAGGCTATCACACCCATAGTTGGTATTGCATGTAGTGGAACATCGGGCTCCGATGTGAGATGGAGCTCCGAGAAGACTTTATTGATCTATGTGTTGCAGAAGTGGAAGCGGGAGGCACTCTCCCTTCAAGACGGAGTGATCTCACTTAATGTACATATGAAGAAACTAAATGCCCCACGGGAAAAATGGGCAGAGAAAGAATTGAAAAGGAGCTGGGGGGAATGGAAACAAAGAGAAGCTGCAAAGAAACAGGAGAAACGGTTGATGTTGTTACAGTAGCAGGTTAGGGATTTGACTATTGATAAACATAAGCTTCATGGTCTTTCCCTCAACTTGTTGGGGTGAAGGAGGCCTTCCCCATCCTACCCTATTTTTCTTTGGGAGTGCTATTATTTATTTCAGTTGAAGGCTATCATGAAAGGTAGACCATATGCGGCTACTTCTACCTGCACTTTTCTTGATGTTTTTTGCGCGAACGATTTTGATGAACAGAGCTTGTTGTGCGAGTTCTTTTTGCATAACTTTATTTGTGAGCATGCCAGCATGTAGATGGTGGAAACTGTATCCTCATATATGGGAGACCTACAATTACATGCCTTCATTTCATTCATGAGAAATAAAATCGAGTGGCATTTGGCCACGAAATCAACGGAGAATAACGAAAATAATACACCTCTATGGATTATAGCAGAACTAGGAAGGGCTGCTGAACTAAGGCGTCAAATTAACAATTTTTTGAGTACTTCAGGGTTGAGAGGACCAGCTGCTACCAATAGAAGAAGAATCATGGAGTTATGTCTCAATAAATTTGCACAAATGAAGAGCCGAGCACTGAAAAAGTGCCTCAAATGCACCGAAGCAAGTAGTGTCGAGTTACAAGAAGGGGATCCTTTTTTATTCCAAAATTTCATATTTGTTGTTACATGTATACCAGAATATGCCCGAATGGTAAAATCCAGTGGCGCCTTCTGGATTGGATTGAAATTTATATTTCCTTTGATATGGTTTCCAGTGGAATAATACCAGGACCACTACGCATTGAGCAGTCATGAAGAATATTCCTGGCCAAGACAATTGTTTCCTACTCAGGGGTATAAGTCTCTAGAAGAAGACACAGTCGGTGCCTACGACTTCACCGAACTGCATAGGAGGTATAATTTGGGGAGATGAGATTTTTGCATGAGGACATGCAAGCACTTAAGCTGGGGGGAGATGTTGGGTGTCATTTTTATACTCATTTCCTACATTTTCTTCCCTCATTTCTGTCTTTTCGACCTTCAAACTAGGGACTTTACTTACCTTTTTCCTTTCCTTTACCTTGAAACAACATAATTGTACCTTGTTTCATTACTTCACCATTATCGTTAATTAGTACGATGTATTGTTCTTTTTTGTGGCTAACTGATATGAACATTGGGAGATGTTATTTGGCCTTTTTCCTATTCTTTCAGATACTATTTCAGGCACAGGGACATGGGACATACAGGCGCACAAAACCAGTTGGAAGCATGTTGTTACATCGTGCAGCGTTGCTACAACACATAGCATCAACACTTTTGTTGTCACATATTTTGTTGTTACACCATGATGCTGTTATAGATCTGATGCTAGAGTTGCGTTGATGTTTGTGTATTGCTAGCTTCTAGATCCCGATCTGTCTTTGAAATTTTTTACGATAGAACTGTCATATTCCAACGAAAGTTGTAGGATTTATCATGTATTTTTGTTTATAATAATAGCTTCAGCCAATTTTGATTGAAATCAATGCTTTCCCATTCAGGATTTTCATTGAGGGAATCATTTGTAGCTATATTTACTTTATTTCAATCATCATGAGAATTGGGATATTCTCATGACTGATCTTTTCCTCATTTTTTGGAAATGTGATTATTATATAAACACTGGGACCTTCAAGGTTAGGGAGTTAGTACGAAACAATATCTCAATTTTGACGTTGTAAATTTTGATCACCATAACACAGAATATCGTGTTTTTCTTGTTAGATGTGTTGACTAATCTAATTCTCATTTAGTTCTCAATTCTTCTTGTGCCTTGCTAGGGAGGAAGGGCCCTCCTCTTTAACAGGGATTGGAATTGTAAGGTAGTTGTACTATATCTTATGTTTTTGCATATTGATGGAGTGCTATTGTTGTTGTGTCAATTATAAGTAGATCTGCCTCAATTCCAGGTATTTATCATATTCCTACACATATCCAATTAGAGGTACCAGGTGGTGTAGTTAGTGTGTGGCGCACTAGATACTGGTTTATTTGAAGTGTGGTTACATTCTTGTAGATCCTTTTTATTTCTGCATGAGTGTCAATTTCAGTAATTGGTTCAACAACGATTTCTTCTTGTTTTATTTCAGCTTCTGGCATGATCTATCGGCACATACATTGAAACTACCATTGAAATAAAAGACGTTCCTGGTCGATAATGTAGGTTTTAACCCTGAACAGAAATTATCTACACACGAATCTTATAACAGAAAATAAACAATAGAGAGAGCATAAAACATAAAATAGATAAACACAAAATATTTTCCCCTGGATCCCAAATCGAG
The DNA here is from genome assembly GCA_034641835.2 of Pinus albicaulis. NCBI lineage: Eukaryota > Viridiplantae > Streptophyta > Pinopsida > Pinales > Pinaceae > Pinus > Pinus albicaulis. The sequence continues at coordinate 1,012,933,535 of CM076574.1, read as the reverse complement.
ACAACTAGCTTGATTTTTCATTATATTCCTTTTAGTGTTACAACACATATATATACATGCCAAAGCATACATGAACCCTAATCCATTAACCCTGGATTAGAACATAACCGTAGTTCCCTTGACTAGATCTACAAAAATACTAGGGGCCGAAAACCATCGTACCCCAAAACCATGCACAAAACCATGGGCGCGAACTACCCACTAGAAATTAAGGACCAAAAAAATTTTGTCGAGGCGCTGCCCCAGACCCCTTGCACCTAGCGCAAAGGGGGGGCTATCGCCCCCCTCTTACCCCCTCGCGCGTGCTTAGTCATGGAAAGAATATAACACATACCCAACATTCTCCCACTTGTTGTTTTCTTTCCACAGGGGGGCACAGGAGAGCTTAGTCATTGGCCCAATTCTTCAACACCCATTACACCAAGAGAACTTTTGAGTGCTCACAGACTTCTTCAATGCATCTGCAACATTCTTCAAAGTGTCCACCTTTACCAGTAACACCCTTTTAGCCTCAACCATATCTCTAACAAAGTGATATTGAAAATCAATGTGCTTTGTCTTTGAATGATAAGCAAGGTTCTTAGCCAAGAAAATTGCACTTTGGCTATCACAGTCTATCCTTATAGCTTGTTGTACCAACCCCATACTTGAACACAATCTCTGCAACCAAACTGCTTCCTTGCTTGCATGAGTAGTTGCTATGTATTCTGCCTTGTAGTTGAAAGAGCCACTACAAACTGTCTTTTACTCATCCAACTGACTGCACCTCCAAATAGGCTAAACATATACCCACTTGTATATCTTCTTTGGTCCATATCTCCAACCCAGTATACATCGACAAAACCATGAATGTCCAACATTATTTCCAATCCTAGTCTTCCCTGGTAGCACAAGCCATAATCACTAGTGCCACGTAAATATCTAAAAACTCGCTTCACTGTTGTCCAATGCTCCTTCCCTGGGTTTGACATAAACCTGCTCAATATTCCCATTGCATGTGCAATTTTTGGTCTAGTACAGACCATTGCATACATCAGGCTACCCACTGCACTTGCATATGGAACATGAGACATATCCTCCTCTTCTTCTTGTGTCTTGGGACATTGTTCAACAGATAGCTTTACACCTACAGGAATAGGAACATTCACCGGTTTACTATCCTTTATATTGAACCTCTACAATATAGTCTCGACATACTTCCTCTGGTTTAACCAGAGCTTCCTCTTTGCCCGATCTCTCTTAATTTCCATGCCCAAAATATAGTTTGCAACACCAAGATCCTTCATGTCAAATTTGGAGAATAGTTGGGTCTTCAAATCTTGGATAATTTCTTTGTCATTTCCAATCAACAACATATAATCCACATACAAGACCAAATAAATAACATGGTCACCAATTAATTTAAAATAAACACAGTGATCCTCCTTGCTTCTGGTGAAGCCAAGTCCCCGTATATAGGTATCAAATTTCTAATACCACATCCTTGGTGACTGTTTTAACCCATACAGAGACTTCTTCAACCTGCATACCAGTTTTTTCTTACCCTTCACCATAAAGCCTTCAGGTTGCTTCATGTAGATCTCTTCTTCTAGATCCCCGTGAAGAAATGTTGTCTTCACATCCATCTGTTCTATCTCAAAATCAAATGCAGCAGCAACAGATAAAAGTAATCTAATAGAAGTAACTTTGGCAACGGGAGAAAAAATATCACCAAAATCAATTCCCGGCACCTGGGAATAACCTTTTGCTACCAACCGAGCTTTGTATTTCTCCACCTTGCCTTCTACATTCATATTCTTTTTAAACACCCATTTGCTCCCGATGGGCTTCCTTCCAGCCGGCAACTCCACCAGATCCCATGCCTCATTTTTGTGCAAGGATGCCATTTCATCAACCATGGCCTCCTTCCAGAGTTTTCCATCCTCTGAATCTACTGCCTCCCTGATAGTTCTAGGATCATCATCAGTTATAGTTAAGGCAAAATTTGAACAGAAAGCAGATGGACTATACCTTTCTGGTTGTCTTCTTTCCCGAGCTGATATTCTCACAGCTGGAGTTTGTGGCTCTTCCCCTTCTGAGTCTTCTTCTGTTGGAGAGTCTGATTCATCCTCCTTTAGCTCAAACCCTATCTTCTCAGGTTCGCTTGGTATGACTTCATGTTTAACAACATATTTCACCTCTCTAAACACCACATCTCGGTTGTACACAACCTTTCGTTTTTCCGGGTTCCAAAGCTTGTAACCTTTTAAACCATCCTTATACCCAATAAAGATGCACCTTTCAGATTTATTATCCAACTTGGTCCTTTTCTGCTTTGGAACATGTACATATGCATCACATCCAAATACCCTTAGATGTGAAAGAGAGGGTTTCTTACCAGTCCATACCTCATGTGGAGTCTTATCCTCCAACACTAATGAAGGTGATCTGTTAACCAGATAGCATGCAGTCTCCACTGCCTAGAATTCTTGTCCTAACTCGGTACCACTAAGCATGTTTCTTTCCTTTTCCATCAGTGTTCTATTCATTCTTTCTGCAACTTCATTTTGCTGAGGTGTATAGAGTAGTCTTCTGCTGTGCTATACCACATTTCTTACAAAACTCTTCAAATTCCTTCTTGCAGAACTCCCCACCATTATCTGTCCTCAGCACCTTTATCTTCTTCTCTGTCTGGTTTTCCACCAGAGCCTTAAATTCTTTAAATCTGTCAAATACTTAAGATTTCTTCCTCAAGAAATATATCCATGTATTCCTTGAGAATTCATCTATGAATGAAACATAGTACACAGACTTTCCCAGTGATAGAACTGACACAGGTCCAAACACATCATTGTGCACAAGTTCTAATATCTTGTTCACCCTCTTAGCACCAGAAGGAAAACTCACCCGATTTTGCTTCACATATACACAATGTTCACAGAAATCGAAATCCAGAGAGCAATTAGACATACCATCTACCATACCATTTCTATGCAGTATCCGAAGGTCCTTCTCTCCAATATGTCCAAGCCTTTGATGCCATAGCATGGTCTTTTCTCCAGAGACAACTAGGCTTTCCGCCCCACTTTCAGGAACCACAGAACTGTTACACCCATCAATAACAGTGCTACCTTGTAACTTGTACAGAGTTCCAATCCAAACTCCCCGCATTAATACCAGTGCTCCCTGAACCATCTTGCAGGCATCTTTCTCGAACACTGTTTTTACATCGGCATCATCCATCTTGCTTACAGAAATCAGATTTCTGGCCAATGCAAGAATATGCAGAACACCAAGAAGTTTTCTAATCCTTCCACCTTGCAGCTTCAGCTTCACCTTTCCACGTCCAACAATTCTGGCCTTCCTATCATCCCCTAGGAAGACATCACCACCATCATATTTCTCATACTCGCAGAACCACTCCCAATGAGGAGTGAAATGAAAGGATGCACCTGAGTCAATCAACCATGACTCATGATCTACACGTGTATTTGAAGAAGAAGCCAAATACACATCCCCACCTTCATCTGAGGTGTTTTTTGTCTCTGCAAAAAGGAGCATCATCAGATCCCTTTCCTTTCTCAGGAGCTTTAGATCTGCACTCCCTTTTGTAGTGCCCTTCCTTTCCGCATTTCCAGCATACCTTTACAAACTTTCCAGGAGATTTAGATCTCCCTCTAGATTTAGATCTCCCACTCGAAACCTTATTCTTGTTTCTATTTTGGGACCTTCCTCATACAGATAAGGCATCTCCATTCTGGCCCTCCATATTTCTCCGTCTCATTTCCTCCGACAACAAGGCTGAGATAATGTCATCAAAATTCAAGGTAGTTTTATTTCTACCTATTGCAATAACCAAACTGTCCCACGAGTCTGGTAGAGAACACAAAAAACTGATGCACGTATCTTCATCTAATATTTTAATATCAACAGATGACAGCTGACTTACCACAGTATTGAAGGCGTTCAGATGCTCTGTCACCGAGTCTCTATCCTTCATCCTCAGGTTATATAGCTTTTTCCGCAGGAACAATTTATTCACCAGAGACTTAGATTGGTACAAAGTCCCTAGCTTGTCCCAGAAGGTCTTTGCCGTAGCTTCCCCAGATACATTCAACAATACTGAATCTGAGACACACAGCTATATTGTGCTCTTAGCCTTCTGATCCAGTTTCTTCCAGTCTTCATCTGACATTGTCGTTGGTTTAGTACTTGGATCTACCGCGATCCACTGATCTTTATCCACCAGCAAATCCTCCATCTTGAGCTTCCACAACTCAAAACTCTGACCATTAAATTTCTCTATCTCTATCTTTCCGTCGCTCGCCATCTTCTTTCACCAAAAGAATCGATCCCACAGATCTCCCACTGAACAGGGTCTACCTCAGGCCCGAGCAAAAAAACCTCAGCAGCAAAGGCGTCCCCTTGACACCGAAACAGCTCTGATACCAAAATTAGGTTCTAACCTTGAACAGAAATTATCTATACACGAATCTTATAACAGAAAATAAACAATAGAGAGAGCATAAAACATAAAACAGATAAACACAGATATTTTCCCCTGGATCCCAAATCGGGACGACCAGCTTGATTTTTCATTATATTCCTTTTAGTGTTACAACACATATATATACATGCCAAAGCATACATGAACCCTAATCCATTAACCTTGGATTATAACATAACCGTAGTTCCCTTGACCGGATCTACAAAAATACCAGGGGTCGAAAACCATCGTACCCCAAAACCATGTGCAAAACCATGCACAAAACCATGGGAGCAGACTACCCACCAGAAACTAAGGACCAAAAAATTTCCGTCGGGGCACTGCCCCGGGCCCCCCTCTTACCCCCCCCACGCGTGCTTAGTCGTGGAAAGAATATAACACATACCCAACAAATAATTTATGTGTACCGTTTTAGTCAATTAAAAGTGATTAATACGACTCAACAGATTCTTCCCTCACAAGTTTTAGATCATTTTCCAATATTCTTGGTCTCGACATCTTTAACAAAACGGAAGCTCACTCCCTTTAAGTTTAACAATTTTTGGCTGAAAGAATATGAATTTACCACTTTATTCATGGATTTCATGACTGAATACAATCAGAGTGTAGGAAATTTGGCCATGGAGAACCTTTGCGTTGAGCTAAAAAACCTTAAACTAGCAGTTTGAAGATCGGCCCGTCAACAAGATTTCACCAGGATTAGAAAATTTATTCAAATAGATGCTGAAATTAAATATCTGGGGGATCCCCAATCCACTGAATACTTCTTCTAGGTTTCCAAATAGAGATTATCATATTTGGACAGGAAAAAAATATAAATCCTCTTGTGCCAAGCAGAGTAATGGAAATAGAAGAGTCGCCAGATGTGGGTCGCCAAAGGGGATAAAATTACTAAAAAAATTCATAATAACAATTCCAGGAATCAACAAAAAATTCAATCTGGAAAATCAAGAATGACGTTGGGGAAACAATGTATGGGAAAAATGAGATCCAAAAGGAAGCATTCATATACTTCCAAATTTCCTTGCGAGCTAGAGATATTTCTTCCTCACTGCATTATATGGACTCCCTTTCCCTATTCCCCAAAATGGTTGATCTAGAGACTTGCTCTCTATTGGAATTCCTTGTTGATAAAGACAAAATTAGTTAGACTCTTAAAGAGATGGCCAGGGGAAAGAGCCCTGGACCAGACGACTAAACCATAGAAATATTTCTACTTTTTAGGAAATAATGATCGATGAAATCACTGACTTAGTGGAGGAGTTTAGAAGACATGACAGGTTATCCTGGGTGGTAAGCAGAAATTTTATCTCGCAAATCCAAAAATCGATAGATCTGAAATCGTTCTCAGATTTTTGACCGATTTCTCTCGGCATCGTGATATGTGAACTAATTTCCAAAACAATTTATATCCATATCAAGAAACTTCTTTCCAACTTCATCTCTCCGGAACAGTTTGGCTTCCTTTAGAAGTGATAGATCCATGATGAAGTGGGCATTGCACAAGAGTGCATTCATTCCATCAAATATCAATATATTGATTATTTCCTGATGAAGATCAACATCTCCAAAGAATTCAACTATGTTTATTGGTAATGCTTATGGATGATTTTGTCATATATTTACATTGGTCCAATCATGTCAAATTGGATAAAGGCCTCTATATCTTTAGAAAAAATTTCCATCCTAATCAATGGTAGTCCCATGGATTTATTCATTGCATCAAGAGGACTTCGTCAAGGTTTTGCCTATCCCCTATTGTCTTCCTTTTGGTTTTATATGGCCTGAGAAGAAACATTCTTGAAGCTAGGACACAAGGCAGATTCTCTGGCTATTGTATCAGAACAAACATAGAAATTTCACACCTAACTTTTGTTGATAATTTCTTGGCCATCGAAAAATAAAACATTAGTGAGTGGATGGTGTTGCATGACATCCTCCTTAATTTTGGGCAGGTAATTGGATTGCTCATGAATAAGGATAAATATGTCTTGATATGACTGGACCACAAAGGGGAAATAATTAAATAAATAACAATGATCCTTGGATTCCATTCCATCCCTTTCGATGGGGCTTTCAGTTACCTGTGTTTTTACCTGAAATCGCTAAGATATGGGAACATCATATAGTCCTAGCCTATTGACAAATTGGAGAGGAGACTCTTCACTTGGTCCCACAAATGGCTCTCTTTGGTGGAGGACTCATCCTCATAAAATATGTCTGACAGAGCACGTAAATCTATTATATGCACATTTATTAAATCCCCAAGGGAGTCATCCATGATATTAATAAATTATTTTCTCGATTCCTTTGGTCTAGATCTCGTGAAGACCGTAAGAAAATTCATCTTGTCAGGTTGTATTTTTTGTCTATATTGGTTGAGAATGGTGGATGGGGCCTCTGTCTCTGTCATTATGCCATAGTACCTCCCATTACCCGTTATCAATCCCCTCCATCAGTTCACGCACTCCCCGGGGATCATTCTCCTATATTAATACCTAACCCCTGTCCTCGAACTCCATCTTCCTTGTCACGTCTCAGCCTCATTTTTCTTTCCCATTTCCATCCACATTCTCCATGTCACTCTGCTTCTCATGCTTCATTTCACCACCCAATCCTCTTTTCACCCTTGTATCACTCAACTTTCCAATTTCCCCCCTGTCTGCAGGCTCCAAGACAAAACTTAGGTCGCAGTCGTGATTGTGCAACCTCCTGCTAGAACAACCTATGCATCCCCCCAATTACCAGGGTCAAATCCAATTCCAAGAAGATTTCCCTTTCCTATGAGGTGGTCGTTAATCCCAAAACACAGGTCCACATTGAAAACTTGAAGGGTCAAGCAAGGGCTTTGAGGCGTCGAGTGACCACAAAAAGTGTGGACCAATAGTTCGAATGGATCCCTGACTCTGGTTTCACTCGAGCCAGGGAGAACCTTTATAATAAGTCGATTGAGCTCTACTAGCATCTCAAAACCACCCTTGGTCTAGCCATGCAGGAATAAGCCTAGATGGCTAAAGTTCAAGAGAATAAAATTGACATGCTTACTGACAAATTTGTGGTCTACGTGGAGGAAATTCACCACTGCAACTTTATAACCAGGGATTCTCACCGTTTTCTATGCAATAAAATCACACTCATGCGGACGGCCTCTCTCCAAGCATCAAAAAAGAAATGGCAAGGGCCTCCTCCTACAATCCTCTCAAGTCGTCCAAATGTTTTGGAAGCACTAACAAAATGACCATCAATTTGGATGACGACCCAACTGTTGTCTTAAGAACTCGACCACGACTGTAGGTTGGCAACCTCATCGGAGATTATCGACGTGAGTGTTACAGAACACTGGTTTTTCCCTGCTATTTTTCTTTTAAATTTCATCTACTTTTCAATATTTTTCTACCATATTCTCAGTCAAATGGTTTCTCTTCGTCGAGTTTTTATATGTAGCTATGTTTCTGGTCTTAGTTTGTCTTTTGCTATGAATCTCAATTTGTAATGTTTCTCTTATCCTTTACTGCTCTGGTAATAGTAAAAAGTTCTTTCGGATGGAAATAGGAGGGGTTTGTTTACTTAGTGTTGGATCAAGGCCTCAATAAACTATCATGTAACTAAGGTTTTTTGTTTATAATATATAATATCTTGCGTACAAAAAAAAATCTTTTTGACTTATAATTATTTAATTTATGTATAAAATATATTTAATGGATTATGTATTGAATGGTACAGGTAGTATATTTATAAAAAATGTCTCAGAAGTTGTCAATTAATAGAATATTGATCGACACAATGATAGAACTTCCAAAAAAGCAGAAAAGACAAGTTCTTTGTAAATTCTTTACAAAATTAATATGTTTCAACTATATGTAAGTTTAGCAAATATGTATTGGTTAGTGTGTGTCATGTGGAGCCACAAAATGAATACGGTCGATAAGATTATTTCTAATCTAAGGGAAAAAGAGTGTAAAACCTTGACCGAAAAATGCAAAAGGAATAATCAGGTGAATGAAAAAAAACTATTCAATATGAGTTTTTTTTTTTTTTGAATTTCTATTAATAATATACTTAATAATACTAGATAAAATATTCCAAACAATCTATTAATTCATAAATGTTTAAGTTTCTACAGGGAGAAACAACGAAGGAAAATATCAATGTCGTTCAAAGAAAAGAAAAATTATGGAACATGTAAATGACGATGAATTGGTCCTTAGCTCATCAGGAGTGGTGTTGGAGGTTAATGAAAGGGGGGGATTTTTTTACAAAACTATGAGGGAAATAGTGGAATAAACATATAGACGTACTTTCCACTTACAATAAAAAAATCAATCCAATGATTCAAAGGACCAAGTTATAACTAAACTACATGAAGCATTTCTCAAGAAATGGCCAATAAGACATGTCAAAATTGCAATAGAAAAACCATACAATAGCAAAAAAGAATCATTCAAAAGGTAATATACTAATTAAAATGATTTTCTACAATTATATTTATGTATTACTAAAAACCATTAATTTATTAATATCATTTTTCTTATATTTAGTTTTCATATATCAATATAAAATTAATTTATTAGTTGTTTCAGGAAGATTATGAAAATCCCAAAGGATCTATGAGCTTATATGTGAAACATGCCAGTAGGAATGTCCAAAATGTGTCCAGGGAGATGGTCAAAGAAATGGACATAATTGCATCACAGGAGGAGTCATATCAACAACAACCTGCTTCAAATGTATGTAATCATTGACTTGTACATATAAAAAAATAATTTATCATTAAATATTATTTTTCAAGTATTTTATTGCAAAAAATAAAAAAAAATGGAACTCATTCAGCACATAAAACAAGACAACAAGGAAGAAAATGGTTGATATCAAATTTTTTGAGTAATTGTTAGTATTTCCTTCTAACAACTCAAGGTTTCATTTTAGTATATTTTAAGTTGTTTTACAACAACCATCCTTGAGTGTCTTTAAATAGGTTCTAACATACAAATAAGAGCCATCAGAAGAATTGATTGACATTGGGTTAAATATGCATTGTTACTATATTTTGGCATATCAAAATTAATTGTGGAACTTGTAAGTATCTATGTTGCTTTACTTCCTTGATTTTATAATTAATATAACAAGAAAATATTTTATATTGAATCTATGATTTATAATGGGGTATAAAACTAGCAAGAAATAAAGTGTGGAACTACGCCAATAGAAGAGTTGTTGCAACAAGGCATGAGACTTCATTTTTAAACCATGTGTACAATTCATGAGTCACATCTTGTTATGATACATTTTTATTCGATTTACACTTATGTATATTATTTATTTTAGTTTTCACTATTCTCACCAATGTAGATACGCTCATTACAATTTGCTTTTATGTTTGCATATGGAACAAGATCAAGAAGACGAAAACAATCAATGCAATTAACAAAACATTCGTCCAAATAACCCAAGTGATGGAAGTAGCTTGAGCATTGATAGAAATTATAGCGAAGAATGATGATCTATTTGAATATCATTGCAAGTTGTTGTATTTTTTGAAATAATTTTCTGTGAAAATCAAACATTTTTTTAATGTAATGGACATAGTGTCCCAATTGAAAGAAAATGGGTTACCAATAACTATCCCATTTGGTATGACAAAGAGCCTCTTATTGATATATAATAAAATACATTTTAATTTTTTTTATTGTGTTATCCAATGCCGTTGTGAAATGCTACACCATTGGTTAAATATATGGATGATTAAATATTCTAATGAAGAGATGTGAAATTTGATAATGTAAAAAATTAATCCAAACATCAAATACAAATTCACTAATCAAAATTTAATTTATATGATATTGTTATAAGATATATGTTGATTTTTTTTATGAATATCAGATTTTAAAAATCACAATAATTGCACTATAATAAGTCGAAGTTTCTAAAAAAGAGAAAACCTCATACGAAAATTCAATGCCTCTATAACATAAACACGCACATGTGCGTTATTTTATCTAAAGGCATTGTTACGGTAATATTTTTTTCATGGTCGGAGCCTTTTCTGAAAATGACAACATTCGGGCATTATATTCTTCAAGCATCAGTATTTTTTGCATTTAATGCCCTGGTGCATTGTAATTCTTAAACCACCAGTGCTTTCATAAAACCAACTCCCCGATGCAAAAGTATTATTTCCATCCCTGGTGCATTATTCAAAATAATAGCGCCATTTATTTTATATCAAGAGCACATCGGTGCTTTTATACAAATCATACACATCAGAGTTGCAAGCTTAAATCAAAGTACCATGTCTGTAATATTTTTTTCCTGTCCCAGTGTTGTTCCTGAAAAGAATTCCCTACGGCATTTTTTAATATATGCACACATGGTTGGTATACATTTCAAGCACCAGTGTAGTTTTCATTCAACGCCTTGGGGATTTTAGTTATGTATACAACCCTAGTTCTTTAATATATTTATCAAATTCATGTTATTTTTCCATGAAGCACACCGCTAAAAGCTTCCTCTGCATATTTGTTCAGCACGCCCCCCCCCAACCCCCCCACTCGCTTATGAAAGGGGCTTGGAACCCATCAATTTTGGCATCATTGGAAAGATTAATAGTAGTGTCTGGATTAAAAGTTTCAAATCACTCACCGAAAAAGTGACCATGCATAAATCAACCATTTATGTCCATTAGATAATTTAGTTTTCATTAATATGGTGGTAAAATGTTGTAAAGGGATTTTAGATTCTTTGAGATATCTCAATAGTATTTTATTACATACATAATGGTTGTATATAATTTCTAATTAGTGAAACTAAATTACATATTTAAAGATTGTATTTTTTATAAAATAAAAAATGTATTCTACATAGTTTAACCTTAATCAAAAATTATATTTTAATTGTGTTATAGGATTCTTAAGGGTTATATTAGAAAATATGACTTTTGCAAAGGGCACTACATTTAACTCATAATTAATGGCCAAGTTATTATTGGGAGGGGCCAAATCTATAGATATTGAAACGTATTATGGGGGAGAAAGGGTGAATGTGGGCCATGTTATGGTTTTGATAATTGATGTCATTTAACCATGTTTAAGTGTGAAACATGTCGATGAAGAGGACACACATACATGGAAGATTATGGATAAAGACACAACATAGATAAATAAAAATATTGGTAGAATGTTTTAAATATTATTGATAATGAGATAAATATTTTATTCAAGAAATTACTTACTTTCTTTAATTTGGCGTACAAACATGAATGTTTATCTACATTCTCTATTGGAGACAAGGAACATCTTCTATAACATGGAGTTTAGTTGGATGGTAGATTCATATTCAATACAAATATTAGATATAAATGTCATGGAAATATTGTAAATGAAGGATGCATATTGGTTAGAATTGGAAAGGTGTTAAAACGTAATCCATCCCTACCACATCTATTTGGATTTGAGGATAAACTTGAGGGTGCAGTGTAATCTTGTGAGGTTTGGGTAAAAAAAAAGGTTGGGAACTTAAATTCATATATTTCCCCATAAATATTCACCCTAAAAGAAATACATTCATACAAAGGGATCGAATTAAACCCCTAGTTAATGTCCTAATTTATTAAGCTAAAAAGGCCTGAATTTAAAAAGAAAAACAAATTATGGAAATTATGGATGAATGCAAATTGTGTTATGGTTTTGATGATTTTTATCTATTAGTCAAATGTAATTATAGATGATGTTCATGAAAAAGAAATTGTAGAGATAATATTTAATAGAATACATTTTAATGAAAAAATAATATGAATCTAATTAAGTAATGTGTTTGAATTAATAGGACAAGCCGCACATCATACATAACATTTCAATTGTGTCTTTCATTTCTTGAACCTCGAAGGATTATTAAGTTTTATTAGTGATAGAGTAACAAATGTAGAATAAATTATTCATGTGAAAGAAATGTAGAGTGTTGAATCTACCTAAAGTTTTGACCCAAAATACTATAAAGTATAATTCATTTCAACATCGAGTCCATAATGTATTTATATAATGAAAAAATAAATTTTAGGATATGTCTCGACTTACACACTCAATATTGTTATAAGTTACATTTCATTAAAATTTTAATTTTAGCACTCATTGAGACATCAAATTGGTGGATATCATGTATGATACCCCTTTGTACTCAGATATTAAATTGGTGTATATTATTCCTTTGTTTTTGTATGATATCCATTTTTTGTGGGACAAGGGACCCCTCTTTATGCATCGATTTTTCCAATAAAGTCCATGAAAATACATACTCTACTTCACTTTGGATTTGAACTCATGACCTCTTTGGAGGAAAGGCATGCTCTTAGTCATTAAAATTATTGAAGTCTTTGATAGATACACTACCATTGGAGTATCTTAATCGATCTAAGCATGCTCTTATTACAAGTTTTCTTCACATTATCAAAGTGTTCCATGCTATCATCATATGTGTCCAACAAAATACTTATCCTTGTGTATTACCTTGACAAAGTCTTCCAAATCCACTCCAAAAATCCACATGTTTATATGAATTGGTGTTTGTTATTTAAGAAGTTCTCCAAACTAGGATTAGATATTACATCACATCTAGGAAAGAAGTTATGTAATAAAAGTAAACAAATGGATCTAAATCGATTCCAATTCCAACTTTGACTATACCCTTGCCATGGAAAAATTCATGTAGTGATTTTGCAAGCAACAATGGGTCCATTAAACCATCTCAAACGTAGAAATTATACAAACAAAATGTATATCAATGGATTCAATCCAATCATGAGATATTCTAAATCAAGATATTGAATCCTTCTACAAATCAATTTGCGGAAAATAAACATGATCATCAATCACAACAAGTAAAGAAAGAAACAAATCAAACCACAACACAAATATTTTCTCGGGGAAATATTACTGCTCAAAACCTCTCTATATTCTATTGTATATTCACCAAGGAATCATGAAACAATTACAATTAATTATTCTCACAAGAGTCTCATGCACTCTCACAACTGTCACACACTGATCCGGACAAAATCGACCAACACTTAGCCAGTTTTTAGCCTCTACTCAGCCTGCTTTGCTTCCGAAATTCATGAGGAATGCAATCCATATTCTTTAGGAATTTCAGCCTTCCAAAACTGCACAATGCTCATGGGCAATCCTATGGTTGTCTTACTACATGTGAGCAACCTACTAATGATACAACTGGTAGTTGACATCCCTTTAACCTTTGTCTCAATTGGGTCTCCACTAGAACTGACATGCATGCAACTATTAATAGTAAATAATCAGTTGCATGACAGATCGCTGCATTTGAATTAAATATGATTTAATTCACTTGACCTCTCACTAGTGCAACAAACAGTTACAACTAGTTCAATTAATTTTAACTCAATAAATTGAGTTAATTGATTTCTCATGCATTAAACTAATGCACTAACTGCAATTCCATGAGCTAACTCGAATTCCATGAGCTAACTAAGTTTATCACACTCAGTTAACTATTACAAGTGATTATGAGATAAGATTACATTTTATTGTCCAATTTAATTAAGGGAAAATTAAATTAGACACACATTTCTTGTTGACTTTTCAACACTCCCTCTCAGCAAGAAAGGGATTATCAGCTACCCCGATCCTGCCTCTATGGTATTCAAATTTTCTCCTGGTGAGCGCCTTCGTCAGAATATCTACATCATGATCTTCCATGGGAATGTACTAAACTAACATAATGTGCCTCTGAACACAATCTCTGAGATGGTGGTACTAGATGTCTATGTGCTTGGACCTATCATGCAATACCGGATTAACTGAGAATTTAATGCAACTCTGGTTATCACAATGTATCACTGTCGGATCCATATAAGAACCAAACAAACCAACCAGAATATTCCTCATCCATATGGCCTCACATGCAGCCTAACTAGCTGCCGTGTACTCTGCCTCAGCTGAACTGAGTGAAACAAATATCTGCTTCCTGCTGTACCAAGAAACTGTTGTCAATCCTATGTTGAAGGTCCCTCCTGATGTGCTCTTTCTGTCTGATGGACTTCTTGCCCAATCTGCATCGGTGAGGCCATGAAGATTCACTCCCTCTATTCGTTTGTACCACAATCCATACTATGCAGTGCCCCTGAGATATCTCAAGACATGCTTCCCCGCTTTCCAAAAGAACTTGTTCGGCTTAACCAAAGCTTGTCTCAAATGGTTAACTGCGTAGCAAATGTTTGGTCTAGTGTTCACCAAGTACATCAATGAACCCACAAGTTGCCTGTAAATAGTAGCATCCACTACCTCACCTAAAGTAGTTCCCTCCTTCCTTCAGTTTCCTGGAAGTGGAGTCTCCATGGTTTTACAACTCTCTATGTGAAACTTACTTAGAATATATTTGGCATTATTGTCTTGAGAAACAAATAGCTCACCGTCTCGCTACCATATTTCCAATCCAAAAAAAATAGTGGAGTCCCATGTCCTTCATCTCAAACTCTCTTGCAAGATCCTCTTTGCAAGAAGTTATGATTTGCTCATCACTTGTCAAAATTATATCATCAACATAAAGTACAATAATCAAGAGCTTAACATCAACCACAATTTGGTACACGTTTTCATCTACTTCACTCTTTGTGAAGCCCAACCCAGTGAAATAGTTGTCAATCCTAGTGTACCAATCACAAGGTGCTTGCTTCATCCCATATAGTGCTTTCTTGAGTTGGCACACATGCGACTCACTGTCAAAGATCTCAAAACCTTCTGGTTGCTCTATGTACACTTCTTCCTCAATAACTCCATTGAGAAATGCAATTTTCACATCCATCCAATGTATTTTCCACCCCATCTATGCTGAGAATGCAAGGATAGATCTAATCGATGAGTATATCGCAACCAGTGTGAAAGTCTCCTCATAGTCAATCCCCTCAACTTGTGAGAATCCCTGGGCTACAAATCTAGCCTTGTAATTCTCCACACTCCCATCTACTGCCTGCTTCACCTTATAGATCCATCTAGATCCAACCATTGATTTTCCAACTGGTCTTGCGACAACTTCCCATGCACTCTTCTTGATGATGGAGTCATACTCCTCAACCATAGCGTCAACCCAAATTGTTTGTTGCACTACTTCCTCAAAGGAGGATGGTTCTATTAGAATACACTTTCTCATAAGAGCCATGTATCCAGTAAACCTATCTAGAGACTATCTATGTTTATGCAATGAAGTAGGTTCTCCTACATGTTCTGTCGTATCAAGTCTCAATCTATCAGCTGTTGTGGTGCGCCTTCTACCATTTATGGTAGATGGATCTACATGAGTGTTTTCTTCCACTCCATGATCCTCCGCATGTGGCTGCTCCACATCTTGAGATTCATCCTTTGGAACCAAGAGTTCCTCATCTACATGCAAATCCAGCTCCCTCTCAAGAGACAATCGCATGGCTTTCCCCTCATAAAATTTTATATCCGGTTTCACAATAGTCATCATGTTGTTTGGAAAATACACCTGATAGTTGTGGGGAGTATCAATGTACCCCACAAATATTCCAATCTCAGCTGTTAGTTCGAGCATTTTCCAGGAATATTTGGTCACATGGAAATAGACAGATGAGCCAAAAATTTTAAAATATGAAACATCAGGTTTCGTACTAGAAAAAGCCTCCTCTAGTGTACTCATGCCAAGTATTCGATGAGGACTATGGTTTTGCACAAATACCGTTGTGTTGCATGCCTCCATCCACACATTAAATGATAGGCCCTGATCATGCAACATCGCTCGTGCCACACCCACAATTGTTCTGTTTTTTATTTCTACAACCCCATTCTCTTGTGGGTTACGAGGCACAATCAACTCTCTCTGAATTCCTTCTTTGCTAAAGAATTTCTTGAATTCATTGGAGATGTAATCACCACTATTGTCACTCCTAAGAGCCTTCACATGCTTCCCCGTATCTTTCTCAACTAGTGCTTTGAAATCACAAAATTTTGAGAACGTCTGACCTTTATTCTACATGAAGTAAATCCAACAATTTCTAGAAAAATCATCAACAAAGATCACATAATACATGTGCTTTGTTGTTGAAGCTGTAGAGAATGGTCCACACACGTTTGAGTGAACTCTCTCAAGGATTTTCGTTGCTCAGTTCTCCTTCTTGTGAAAAGTGGATTTTGCATACTTCCTCATGGTACATCCCTTGCATGTGTCTATTTACGCAATAATACCCTTGGAAAGTCCAGTATAAATCTGTTGCATGACCTTCAAGGTTCCGTGGTGTAGATGGACCAATCTCATGTTCCATAACTCACCCTCATCTTGGCTCACCACTTTTTCTGCCTTACCCATCATTGTTGCACAACCATCTACATAAATTTTATAGAGATTATTCACATGAATCCCAATATTCTTGGCTTTTATTGTGGCTTTGTGTCGAAGGAAAGCTTTCCCTTCACTGAAAACTACATCTTAGCCTCTATCATCCAACATTTCAACTAAAACTAAATTCTTTTTCAATCCTGGTACATGCATTACATATTTTAACAAGAAGGGCTTACCTGGCTCTCTCTGGAAGGTAACTGTACCAATCTTGGTAGCACTGTACCTCCTGTCATCACCCATTTCGATATGCATATGGAGGTCCTTCTTCTCTAAGCTACTGAAAATTTCTTTGTCTCCCATCATGCGGAAAGATGCACCACTATCCAAGAACCACACTGATCCCATCGCACTTGACACCATACATGCAATGAGCGAGAATTCCAACTCAAATTGCGAGGCAAAACCCTCACCAGTTGTAGATCTTGAAGTCTTCTTGCTCTTCTTCTTTTGTGGACAATTAGTGGCATAATGTTCATGCTTGTGACAGTGAAAACACTTCACTCTATAAATGTCGCGCTTCTTGCCTTCTTTGTCGGTCTTAGATTTGGAATATGACTTCTTTCCCTTTCCCTTCTTCACCTTACAATCCAACGTGCAATTTTCTTCATCGTCTGTCTTAGATGAAGATCCATCCCTGGTATTCCACCTGAATTCTTCTTGCACAAAATCCAACCAAAGTTGTTCCCAATCTGGCAGCTTCTCCCTCCTATTTATAGAGTCCTAATAACTATGCCAACTCTTGGGAATGCCTAGAAGAGCTAGGCTCACCAAGTCATCATCCACTACAGTAATTATGATGCTCCCAAGCTCATCTCAACATTGGACGAACTTGGTTAAATATTTTGGAATAGTGTCGCCTTTCTCCATTTTGATTTTCTTGAGCTTGTCTTTCAATGCCAATTTTCTGTGGTCATTGCTACTCTGAAACATATCTATCAAAACCTTCCATATTGCATATGGATTCGCTTTTCCATGGAGACTTGAGACAATGTGGTCTCGTACTCCCTCCAGTAAGATCCTCCTCGCCTTTGCAACCTTATTTTTCCAAGCATCAAAAAGAGCGACATATATTGTTGTGGGTTTGGGAATGTCATTATCAATGAATTCATTAAACCCGTTTTCCTCTAGAACTGCCTCCATCTTGTCTTTCCACGCAATATAATTAGAGCTACCCTCGAGTGCATACTCCAATATCAAGCCATTAAAATCCATCTTGATCTGTTGTCGCACCAAAGAATAATTTTACAAATTCGAATGTTATTCAGTCATAAACTCAATTTCTTCTCCACTATAGTGATTTCTTGGGCTCTAATACCATGTAGAAATTAGACAAACAATATGTATATCAATGGATTCAATCCGATCATGTGATATTCTAAAGAAAGATATTGAATCCTTCTACAAATAAATTTGCGGAAAATAAACACAATCGTCAATCACAACAAGTAAAGAAAGAAGAAAATCAAACCACAACACAGATATTTTCCCGGGGAAAGCTTACTGCTCAAAAACCCTCAATATTCTATTGTATATTCACCAACGAATCATGAAACAATTACAATGCACTCTTCTCACAAGATTCTCCTGCACTCTCACAACTATCTCACACTAATCCAGACAAAATCGACAAACACTTAGCCAATTTTCAACCTTTGCTTAGTCTGTCTTGCTTGCGCAATTCATGTGGAATGGAATCCCTATTGTTTAGGAAATTTAGCCTTCCAAAACTGTGCAATGTTCATGGGAAATCCTATGATTTTCTTACTGCATTTGGGTAGCCTACTAATGATACAACTGATAGTTAACATCCCTTTAACCTTTGTCTCAACTGGGTCTCCACTGGAACTGACATGCATGCAACTATTAATAGTAAATCATCAGTTGCATGACAGATCATTGCATGTAAATTAAATCTGATTTATTTCACTTGACCTCTCATTAGTGCAACAAACTGTTACAACTAGTTCAACTGATTTTAACTCAATAAATTGAGTTAACTGATTTCTCATGGATTACACTAATGCACTAACTGCAACTCGAACTCCATAATTAATAGAATCACTCTGCAAGCTTCACCAACCACCCTCAACTCGAATTCCATGAGCTAACTGAGTTTATCACACTCAGTTAACTATTACAAGTGATTATGAGATAAGATTAAATTTTATTGTCCAATTTAATTAAGGGAAAATTAAATTAGACACACATTTCTTGTTGACCTTTCAACATCAAATGTATGAAAAATATACACTTTAACTTATTAGAAACCATATGTCATATTGAACACTTATTCCTATTATATGAAAAACTCTTTAAAATCACAAAATACATTACATACTCATTATGTTAATTCCTAATTATTTCTTTATTATTGTAATTTGTTGATAATAATAATAATAATAAAATACCAATTATTTTAACATGGCATACTATAATAATGTAAATACTTTTTAAAACCTTAACCATTCTTAATATTTGAAATGATAAATCCAAATAAGAGGCCCAACGTTCTTCTGCCAATTCGTAACATCTTAACATGCCCTTATCATGAACATTATGATAATAGATATTTTTCATTTCTTGAATGTGATTTATTTACTTTGTTTATGTAAAAATTGTATGTTTTTCTTTTTCCAACCCTTGACCTCAAATACTTATTTTGTAAACCAGAAACTCGTGGAGGACTTTATTATAACTTTGACTCTATCACAACTTGATGTGCAATAATTTTACATCAAAGCACTTACCTGTAGAGATTTCTTACTCGAATATGACAAAAGCAATATTCATTTAATGCATTAATTTTTTTACATAAACCAAAAATATATTTATATAAAGTAATGAAATTATTCAAAAAGGAATTATGTTATATGGCCTCCACAAATTCAATATATTTTTATAAGATATTAAAGAATATATTTAATTTTATTACCCCATATATATATATATATATATATATATATATATAAATATAAATTAGTGAATTCTTTTTTTCTTTTTTCTTTTTTTGGGAAATATCAATAATATTTTATAGTATTTGTAATATTTTTATGATAATTTTGATTTTTTTTTATAAAATATTTATTTATTTTTATAGATTTATCAATTTGAGAGATCAAATTTTTTGATGTACAATTTTTTTTTTTAATGTAAAATTTGGAAAAAAAATTACATATTAAAAAATTTAAGGTCTCTCTATATAAACAATGTGGATTTTTTTATTATAGATATTTTATATTAAAAATTGAATGAATTTTACATTTCTCTCTTTTTAAATAATAACTAAATTATTTTACTTTTAATTACTTCTTTTAGATCTTTTATATTAAATCTATGATTTATAATGGGGTATAAAACTTACACGAAACATAGTATGTAATTACGCCAATAAAAGAGTTGTTGCAACAAGGCATGAGACTTAGTTTTGAAACCATGTGTACAATTAATGAGTCACTTCTTGTTATGGTACATTGTTATTCGATTTACATTGATGTATGTTATTTATTTCAGTTTTCATTATTCTAACCAATGTAAATACACTCATTACACTTTATTTTTACGTTTGCAAATGGAACAAGATCTAGAAGACGAAAACAATCGATACAATAAACAAAACATTCGTTCAAATAACCCAAGTGATGGAAGTAGCTCGAGCATTGACAGAAGTTCCAGTGAAGAATGATTATCTATTTGGTTATCAATGCAAGTTGTTATATTTTTTGAAATATTTTTTTATGAAAATCAAACATTTTTTTTAATGTAATGGACATAGTGTCCCAATTGAAAGACAATGGGTTAACACTAACTATCCCATTTTGTATGAAAAATAGCTTCTTATTGATATATATTAAAATAAATTATAAGTTATTCGATTGTGTTATCCAATATCATTTTGAAATGTTAGAAAACTGATTAAATATTATAATGAAGAGATATGAAATTTGATAATATAACAAATTAGTCCAAACATCATATACAAATGCACTAATCAAAATTTAATTTATACAAATATTGTTATAAGATATATTTTGATTTTTTTATGAATAACATATTGAAAAAATCACAATAATTTCACTATCATGAGTCGGTGTTTCTAAAAAAGAGAAAATCTCATACAAAAAACTAGTACATCTATAACATAAACACGCACTCGTGCATTATTTTATCTAAAACTTTCATTACGGTAATATTTTTGCATCTTTTGTGCCTTTTATGAAATGACGGCATCAGGGTGTTATATTCTTCAAGCACCGGTATTGTTGCATTTAACGCCCTGGTGAATTAGGGAAAATTTTAAGGATGGAAGTTTATCTTAAGTTTAGAAACATTGGCGAATCTTACTAGTCCCTAATATCCAAATTTTAACATGTTTGATGATAATTTTGTAAAAAAAATATATTTCTAATTATTTTATATTATACAATATGTAATATTGGCGATTTTTAACGTAAAATAATTGTATACTATAAAATTTGGGCGAATTCATTTTTATAAAAACAGGAAATTGGCGAATCTTTTTTTTGGAAAAGCATGGAATATTAGCCCACCTGCGAATATTAGTCCCTAAAATTTTCCTTGTGTCACTGAATTGTAATTCTTAAAGCACCAATGCATCGATAGAACCAACACCCCTATGCTACAAAGTATTATTTCCATCCTCGGTGCATTATTCAAATTAATAGAACTATTTATTTTATATCTGTAGCACACTGGTGCTTTTATACAAATCATACGCATCAAAGTTATGAGTTTAAATAAAAGCACCGTGTCTACAATATTTTTTTCCCTACCCCAATGTTGTTCCTGAAAAGAATGCCCCGAGGCATTTTTTCAATATATACGCACATGATCGATATACATTTCAGGCACCATTGTACTTTGCATTCAATGCCTTGGTGATTTTAGTTATGCATACAACCCCAGTTCTTTAATATATTTAACACACTAGTGTTATTTTTCCATGAAGCAAACCGCTAAAAAACATCCTCTAAAACCTTCGATGGCCTAGACTTTTTCAGTTGTGATGAATTTTCGCTATAATCTCCACCAAAACGTCGCTACCGCAAATGGATGTATTAGTGGGTTTTTTTTTTACAATTTTTTCCAATTTTATAACGCTAAAACCCTAGAAGGTATTTTCCTGGTAGTGCTAAAATGAAAAACAAGAAACTACATCCAGGAATTAACTTAGTTCATATTATGTATCCAACAAACTTGAATAATTAAACACTATAAATAGAAAAACTAATGTTCCAAGATTTAAAAACACTTACAATATGTGAAAGCATAGGCTATGATTGATTATTTGCTAGCCTCTGAAATAAGAGTGGATGATTAACTATGTGCATTATTATGTGGATGTGGGTGTGTTTTATTTAATAACCTCTGAAATAAGAGTGGATGATCAAATATGTGCATTACTATGTGGATGTGGGTGTGTTTTATTGAGATGCACTGGAGCTCTGGTGAAGTTCCTTTACGATTGGACTGATGTTTGGTTCTCAAAAATATGTTTGGTAGTTCTTATTGTGGAAATGAAATATTCATCCGCACATCCATATTAATTATTAAAAAATAAAATTGTTCAACTAAATTTGACAGTTACTTCAACCTATATTTCCTTATATTGTTATTTTTTAATTAATTTTTAATTTTACCATCGCTTTCACTTCTGCACTCCACACAATCAAAGAGGTAGATGTATGGTATATGTGTGTGGGAGGGGAAAAGTTCATATTGCTTGTTTCGCACACACGTTCTCCCGCACAAAACTTCTTTCTCATACACATTACAAAGACAAATCAAACATTCAGAAAAGAATATATGGATACCATAGTAGAAAAATGGAAACCTCAAACACTCGACAACATTGGAAGAATTTGTAAATGAAACTAACTAGCAGTAGTTCTTAACAAGCTTATTAAAGACAGATGTGTGGAGTAATTTATTAAAATTTTAAAATATACATTGTGCAAAGTGCAAAGGGAAAAAACTTGACTTGAATAATCCTTTCTCTTTAAAAAAATCCCACACACACAATTTCTTTGCACACCCTTTCTCCTGTACTTCATGAACACCACACAATTTCTTTGCACACCCTTTCTCCTGCACTTCACGAACACCCTTTCTCTGCATAGTGAAATATTATCAATTTCATATTAAATTAATATATAAAATCTTCCTCTGCATCTTTTTTCAACCCCCATCCTTCCTCCACCCCCCCCCCCCCCCCCAAACACCCCTCTTATGAAAGGGGCTTGGAACCCCTCAATTATGGAATCATTGGACAGATTAATAGTAGTGTTTGGAATAACATTTTTAGATCAATTACTGACATCATGACCATGCACAAAATCAACCTTTTATGTCCATGCCTCAACTTTGCGTATTAAATTATATTTGTGTGAAGTGAGGAGGAATAAAGCTTTACTTTATACAGTCTCTGCTCTTTAAGAAACTCCCCAACACACAATTTCTCAACACAGCCTTTCTCCTTCCTCCACATAACAATACACCCCCTCCTCCCCCTCCCCCCCCCATACATAAGGGACCTGGAACCCCATCAATTCTGGCACCATTTGGTAGAGTAGTAGTAGTGTCAGGCATAACAATGTTAGAGGACTCACTGAGAGAATGGTCACTCAAAAAATTAGAATATCTTTTAATGATTTGTTGGGCACTAAAAAATACACAAAATAAATTTCCCTCCCCAAGGGAATTATGTTGCATCAACGTTCGCCCAACCAATGGATAATTAGAAATTAGATTTCCATAGATTTGAAAACCATTTTTGAATTTATAGGAAAATATAAATATTCATCATTTTCCCAAAACTTTGGTTAAAATTGCAAAAACTCGAAAAAATAATTGAAATTCAATGGAATTTGATCACAAAGCGAGTACTATAGCCCCTGGCAAGGCATGGACTAATAATTCAGAATCTAAACATGATGTCTACATTAAGGCATTACAATACTTAAATGAATTAAATAAATGAAGAAATAACATATTTTTAGGTTAGGGTTCTATATAAAATTGGAACCTATCTCAATAATATAGGATAATTATAAATAGATGGAAAAATAGATAGTTTAGTTTTCATTAATATGATGGTAAAATGTTGTAAATGGATTTTAGATTCTTTGAGATTTCTCAATAGTATTTCATTATGTACATAATGGTTGTATATCATTGATAATTAGTGAAACTAAATTACATATTTGAATATTGTATTTTTCATTAAATAAAAAATTTATTTTATGTAGTTTAACTTTAATCAAAAATTAGATTTTAATTCTCTGTTATAGGATTCTTAAGAGTTATATTAGAAAATATGACTTTCACATAGGGGATTACATTTAACTCATAATTAATGGCAAAGTTATTATGTGGGATGGGTCAAATCTATAGATATTGAAAAGTATTATGGGGAGAAAGGGTGAATGTGGGCTATGTTATGGTTTTGATAATCAATATCATTTAATAATGTTAAAAAGTGAAATATATCGAATGATAGGACACACATACATGGAATATTATGTGATGCAGCACGAAACTACAAATTACACATAATAGCGTGGACCTGTGGGTTATGGCCCACATAAACTCCTTTTATTGCAGCGGATTACAATATCGAAGTATTATTAAACATACATAAAGAAGCAATCAAACAACGGTTACTTTATCACAGGTTCCAGATTTTTTAAACAACATGCATACATGCGGAACTTTGGTTGTAGGGTCCCACAACACGGTGACCAATCAGAAGTAGATCGCATATCGAAACTTTTACGATACCACAGATTGCAACATATAACAAATACCTTTAACGTTAAACAATAATAATTTTGATTCAAAGTTGCGATGACGATGTCACATCACAACATCACAACTTTTACAACTTATCACAAATCGATGCCCGCAAGTTTAACTCTTTACTGATAATGGCTAAACCATAATTCATGCGATGTGCGCTAATACGCAATGCCAACACATGGTCCTTCTCCTCATATCATCGCTATCCAAATAACATATCGTGCAAAATCTTAGTGGTAACCTCTAAAATCTGCAATTTGCGAAATCGTGATTTGTCATCCACCGTTGATCTGTGCCCAGATCTAACGGTCCTCACTGTTCGCCCTCCATCGCATCGCATCTTTCCCAACTTATCTTATGATGTGATCTCATCCATTCATCTCTCACCTTCGCATCTTCAATTTGATCATGACCGTCTGCTCACCTTCACGTGACTCTTCTTCGTCTCTTCCACCTTTTGTCTCTACCTAGCTTTTTTCTACATGAATTTCATAGGAATTTCGTCTTGACAATCACACTCGTATAGACTATTAATTTACAAAAAAAAAACACACGAATATATTGATAATTCGAATAAAAAACACACAAATACTGTAAGTTCCAGATTATCTTGGATACTTAAAAATGCACAAATTTCATTATTGTTCGAACTCGAATATAGGCTAAGGCCACTTTGGCCTGACTCACAAATTTCTCCCTCAAGCTACATCATGCTTTTCCCTTTCCTATCTAGACATACAGACTCACATTTATAAATAAGTTACAAGAGAGTGGATCATCTAAGATCCATGAGTTCTTCTCCCACAATCGCTCAACTAAACCCCTAAATATCTATGTTTGATTACATGGCAAATAATTACAATTTATCAAGTCTTATAGAGACTTATCGATTCCATAATTTCATCTTTGTTTCACGGAATTTTCCCATGTTTACAAACGGTTGTCCACATCTTCGTCTTTCATGGCATTAAATTTTAATTTTAATTAAGGTGCTCCAATGCTCCTGCATCAGAATCCCAAGGTACAAAATTTTTATGACCTCCTGGTCATATGCCTTCTTCATCTCTGTAACAAGTCTACTACTTGCTATCAATACCAAATATTCTTCTTCAACAAATTTACCCACATCATCTGTGGAATTTCCTTTGTGATCTTACCGTGAGTTGCAACAAAACCTATGTAGTAGAAATTCCTCCCTGCTACATGACACCTCACCAAGCTTCTCTCCTCTAAGCTCAGTATTTCGGCATCTCTCTGGTTCTCTCTTGTCTGGAACCATTTGAGCACTCCTAACTCCAGGCTATTGCAATCTTCTCACCTTCCTCTGTCGCTACCTGCACAACAATATAAAGACCACAAACTTACCAATATTTTACATAATTGTACCTACTTCTTCCTTCGCATGCAAACTCTTTCTCGTAGGAAATATTTCCCTGCTCTGATACCAAATGATGCAGCACGAAACTGCAAATTACACATAATACCGTGGACCTGTGGGTTATGGCCCACGAAACACCTTTTATCGTAGTGGATTACAATATCGGAGTATTATTAAACATACATACGGAAGAAATCAAAGAGCGGTTACTTTATCACAGGTTCTGGATTTTTTAAACAACTCGCAATCTTCCCCAAAAAACAGCCATACAAGCGAAACTTTGGTTTTAGGTCCCACAACACGGTGACCAATCAGAAGCGGATCACATATAGGAACTTTTACGATACCGCATATCGCAACATATAACAAATACCTTTAACGTTAAACAATAATAATTCCGATGCGAAGTTGCGATGACGATGTTGCATCACAACATCGGAACTTTTACAACTTATCGCAAATTGTCATCTGCAAGTTTAAACTTTACCGATAACAACTAAACCATAATTCATGTGATGTTCACTAATGTGGAATGGTGACACATGGCCCTTCTCCTCATCGCATCGCAATCCAAATAAAATATCGTGCGAAATCTGAGCGGTAACCTCTAAAATATGCAATTTGTGAAATCTCGATTTTCCCTCCACAGTTGATCTGCGCCCAGATCTAACAGTCCTCATTGTTCACCCTTCATCGCATCACATCTTTCCCAACTTATCTTGCAATGTGATCTCATCCATTCATCTCTCGCCTTCACATCTGCGATTTGATCATGACCGTCTGCTCACCTTCACGTAGCTCTTCTTTGTCTCTTCCGCATTTTGTCTCTGCCATAGCTTTGTTCTATGTGAAGTTCATAGTAACTTCGTCTTATCACTCATACTCGTACAATATATTAATTTATAGAAAAAACACACGAATATATTGAGAATTCGAAATAAACAACACATAGATATTGTAAGTTCTAGACTATCCTGGATACTTAAAAACACAGAAATTTCATTATTTCTCGAACTCGAATACAGGCTAAGGCCACTCCGACCTGACTCACAAATTTCGCCAATTTCGCCCTCAGACTATATCATGCTCTACCCTTTCCTATCTGGACATACAGACTCACATTTATAAAGAAATTACAAGCGAGTGGATCATCTAAGATCCATGAGTTCTTCTCCCACAATCGCTCAACTAAACCCATAAATCTCTCTGTTTGATTACATGGCAGATAATTACAATTTATCAAGTCTTCTAGATACTTATCACTTCCATCATTTCAACTCTGTTTCACGGAATTTTCCCCTGTTTACAAACGGTTATCCATGTCTTCGTCTTTCACAGCATTAAATTTTAATTTTAGTTAAGGTGCTTTGATGCTCCTGCATCATTATGGATAAAGACACAATATAGATAAATAAATAAAAATTGTAGAATGTTTTAAATATTATTGATAATATGTTAAATATTTTATTCAAGAAAATACCTATTTTCTTTAATTTGGCATACAAACCTGAATTTTTTTCATCATTCTTTATTGGAGACAAGGAACATCTTCTACCACATGGAGTTTAGTTGGATAATTAAAAATCATTTTAATTTGTGTGACAAAATGTCTAGATGCACATGTGATGTAAAATATTTTAATGTAAATTAAGTATATATTATATATCATTAAAAAAATGATGTATATATCATTAAAAAAAAAAAAAAAAATTTGATTAAAAGTTTATTTTGTCCTATATAAATTCTATTTAACATTTAAAAATTAAATTTAAACAATGAAATATAACACCTTGTATTTTATCTCTCAACTTATATTAAATCTGTATTTAAAATAAATTTATACTAATTTTAACGTAACATACTATAACAACCATTCTTGATATTTAAAATGATAAATCCAATTAAAAAGCACAACATTCTTCTGCCAATTCGTACCATCTTAACATACTCTTATCATGAAGATGATGATAATAGATATTTTTCATTTCTTGAAAGTGATTTATTTACTTTGTTTTTATAAAAATGTATTTTTTTCTTTTTTCCAACTCTTCACCTCAAATACTTATTTTGTAAACCATAAACTCTGTGCAGGACTACATCATAACTTTGACTCATCACAACTTGATGCGCAATAATTTTACATCAAAACAATTACTCGAGAATATGACAAAAGCAGAATCCATTTAATGCATTAATTTTTTTTTAAATAAACGATAAAAATATATTTATAAAAGTAATGAAATTATTCAAAAAGAAAATATGGCATACGGCCGCTACTTATTCAATGAATAAGATATTAAAAATATATATTTAATTTTTTTAAATTATATATATATATATATATATATATATATATATATATATATATATTATATTATATTATACATTTTTATAATATTTATAATATGTTTTTCACAATTTTAAAATTTCATTTTATAAAAGATTTATTTTTATTACAAATTACAAATTTACTAAGTTTTGGGAGAGACTTAATTTCTTGATATACATACTTTACTTTTTTTTAAATGTAAAATTTGAAAAAAAAATACATTTTAAAATATTTAATCATTTTTAATGCTTTATAAATCTAATAATTTTCTATATATAAACCATGTGGAATTTTTTTATTATTAGTACTTTATATTATAAATTGAATGAATTTTACATTTTCCTCTTTTTAAAAATAATTAAATTATTTTACTTTTAATTACTTCTTTTAAATATTGCAATATTTTGCTAGGTCAATATTTGTGTATGTATGTGTGTATATATAAAAAAATATATTAGTTAATATAAATATTCACACAATATTTGTTATTTAAAAAGTTCTTCCTTCGCACACAAACTCTTTCTCGTAGGAAATATTTCCATGCTCTGATACCAAATGATGCAGCACAAAACTGCAAATTACACATAATACCGTGGACCTGTGGGTTATGGCCCACATAAACTCCTTTTATCGCAGTGGATTACAATATCAGAGTATTATTAAACATACATATGGAAGAAATCAAAGAGCGGTTACTTTATCACAGGTTCTGGATTTTTTAAACAACTCACAATCTTCCCCAAACAAGATGCATACAAGCGGAACTTTGGTTTTAGGTCCCACAACACGGTGACCAATCAGAAGCGGATCACATATCGGAACTTTTACGATACCGCATATCGCAACATATAACAAATACCTTTAACGTTAAACAATAAGAATTCCGATGCGAAGTTGCGATGACGATGTCGCATCACAACATCGCAACTTTTACAACTTATCGCAAATTGTCGCTCGCAAGTTTAACCTTTACCGATAACGACTAAACCATAATTCATGCGATGTTCACTAATGTCAAATGGTGACACATGGCCCTTCTCCTCATCGCATCACAATCCAAATAAAATATCGTGCGAAATCTTAGTGGTAACCTCTAAAATTTGCAATTTGCGAAATCACGATTTTCCCTCCACCGTTGATCTGTGCCCAGATCTAGCGGTCCTCACTATTCACCCTTCATCGCATCACATCTTTCCTAAATTATGTTGCAATGTGATCTCATCCATTCATCTCTCGCCTTCACATCTGCTATTTGATCATGACCGTCCGCTCACCTTTACGTAGCTCTTCTTCGTCTCTTCCGCCTTTTGTCTCTGCCATAGCTTTGTTCTATGCGAAATTCATAGCAACTTCGTCTTATCACTCACACTCGCACAATATATTAATTTACAGAAAAAACAGACGAATATATTGAGAATTCGAAATAAACAACACATAGATATTGTAAGTTCTAGATTATCCTGGATACTTAAAAACACAGAAATTTCATTATTTCTCGAACTCGAATACAGGCTAAGGCCACTCTGGCCTGACTCACAAATTTTTCCCTCGGACTACATCGTGCTCTACCCTTTCCTATCTAGACATATAGACTCACATTTATAAAGAAATTACAAGCGAGTGGATCATCTAAGATCCACGAGTTCTTCTCCCACAATCACTCAACTAAACCCCTAAATCTCTCTGTTTTATTACATGGCAGATAATTACAATTTATCAAGTCTTCTAGATACTTATCACTACCATCATTTCAACTCTGTTTCACGGAATTTACCACTGTTTACAAATGGATATCCATGTCTTTGTCTTTCACTGCATTAAATTTTAATTTTAATTAAGGTGCTTCGATGCTCCTGCATCATTATGGATAAAGACACAGTATAGATAAATAAATAAAAATGGTAGAATGTTTTAAATATTATTGATAATATGTTAAATATTTTATTGAAGAAAATACCTATTTTCTTTAATTTGACATACAAACGTGAATTTTTTATCATTCTTTATTGGAGACAAGGAACATCTTCTACCACATGGAGTTTAGTTGGATAATTAAAAATCATTTTAATTTGTGTGACAAAATGTCTAGATGCACATGTGATGTAAAATATTTTAATGTAAATTAAGTATATATTATATATCATTAAAAAAATGATATATATATCATAAAAAAAAAATAAGTTTTGTGATTAAAAGTTTATTTTATCCTATATAAATTCTATTTAACATTTGAAAATTAAATTTAAACAATAAAATATAACACCTTGTATTTTATCTCTCAACTTATATTAAATCTGTATTTAAAATAAATTTATACTAATTTTAACATAACATACTATAACAACCATTCTTGATATTTAAAATGATAAATCCAATTAAAAAGCACAACATTCTTCTGCCAATTCGTACCATCTTAACATACTCTTATCATGAAGATGATGATAATAGATATTTTTCATTTCTTGAATGTGATTTATTTACTTTGTTTTTATAAAAATGTATGTTTTTCTTTTTCCAACTCTTCACCTCAAATACTTATTTTGTAAACCATAAACTATGTGCAGGACTACATCATAACTTTGACTCATCACAACCTGATGCGCAATAATTTTACATCAAAACAATTACTCGAGAATATGACAAAAGCAGAATCCATTTAATGCATTAATTTTTTTTTACATAAACCATAAAAATATATTTATAAAAGTAATGAAATTATTCAAAAAGAAAATATGTCATACGGCCTCTACTTATTCAATGAATTATATATATATATATTAATTAATTAATTAATTAATTAATGAAATATCTATATATTTTATATTATACATTTTTATAATATTTATAATATTTTTTTCACATTTTAAAATTTCATTTTATAAAAGATTTATTTTTATTACAAATTACAAATTTAATAAGTTTTGAGAGAGACTTAATCTCTTGATATACATACTTTACTTTTTTTTAAATGTAAAATTTGAAAAAAAAATACATTTTAAAAAATTTAATCATTTTTAACGCTTCATAAATCTAATAATTCTCTATATATAAACCATGTGGAATTTTTTTTTATTAGTACTTTATATTATAAATTAAATGAATTTTACATTTCCCTCTTTTTAAAAATAATTAAATTATTTTACTTTTAATTACTTCTTTTAAATATTGCAATATTTTGCTAGGTCAATATTTGTGTATGTATGTGTGTATATATAAAAATATATATTAGTTAATATAAATATTCACGCAATATTTGTTATTTAAGAAGTTCTTCCTTTGCACACAAACACTTTCTCGTAGGAAATATTTCCCTGCTCTGATACCAAATGATGCAGCACAAAACTGCAAATTACACATAATACCGTGGACCTGTGGGTTATGGCCCACATAAACTCCTTTTATCGCAGTGGATTACAATATCAGAGTATTATTAAACATACATACGGAAGAAATCAAAGAGCGGTTACTTTATCACAGGTTCGGATTTTTTAAACAACTCACAATCTTCCCCAAACAAGATGCATACAAGCAGAACTTTGGTTTTAGGTCCCACAACACGGTGACCAATCAGAAGCGGATCACATATCGGAACTTTTACGATACCGCATATCGCAACATATAACAAATACCTTTAACGTTAAACAATAAGAATTCCGATGCGAAGTTGCGATGACCATGTCGCATCACAACATCGCAACTTTTACAACTTATCGCAAATTGTCGCTCGCAAGTTTAACCTTTACCGATAACGACTAAACCATAATTCATGCGATGTTCACTAATGTCAAATGGCGACACGTGGCCCTTCTCCTCAACACATCACAATCCAAATAAAATATCGTGCGAAATCTTAGTGGTAACCTCTAAAATTTGCAATTTGCGAAATCACGATTTTCCCTCCACCGTTGATCTGTGCCCAGATCTAGCGGTCCTCATTGTTCACCCTTCATCGCATCACATCTTTCCCAAATTATCTTGCAATGTGATCTCATCCATTCATCTCTCGCCTTCACATCTGCTATTTGATCATGACCGTCCACTCACCTTCACGTAGCTCTTCTTCGTCTCTTTCGCCTTTTGTCTCTGCCATAGCTTTGTTCTATGCGAAATTCATAGAAACTTTGTCTTATCACTCACACTCGCACAATATATTAATTTACAGAAAAAACAGACGAATATATTGAGAATTCGAAATAAACAACACATAGATATTGTAAGTTCTAGATTATCCTGGATACTTCAAAACATAGAAATTTCATTATTTCTCGAACTCGAATACAAGCTAATGCCACTCTGGCCTAACTCACAAATTTTTCCCTCAGACTACATCATGCTCAACCCTTTCCTATCTAGACATACAGACTCACATTTATAAAGAAATTACAAGCGAGTGGATCATCTAAGATCCATGAGTTCTTCTCCCACAATCACTCAACTAAACCCCTAAATCTCTTTGTTTGATTACATGGCAGATAATTACAATTTATCAAGTCTTCTAGATACTTATCACTTCCATCATTTCAACTCTGTTTCACGGAATTTGCCCCTGTTTACAAACGGTTATCCATGTCTTTGTCTTTCACTGCATTAAATTTTAATTTTAATTAAGGTGCTTCGATGCTCCTGCATCATTATGGATAAAGACACAATATAGATAAATAAATAAAAATGGTAGAATGTTTTAAATATTATTGATAATATGTTAAATATTTTATTCAAGAAAATAGCTATTTTCTTTAATTTGGCATACCATTCTTTATTGGAGACAAGGAACATCTTCTACCACATGGAGTTTAGTTGGATAGTAGATTCATATTCAATACAAATATTAGATATAAATTGCATGGAATTATTGTAAATAAAGGATGCATATTAGTTAGAATTGGAAAGTGTTAAAACACAATCCATCCCTACCACATCTATTTGGATTTGAAGATACACTTTAGGTGCAGAGGAATCTTGTGAAATTTTGGAAAAAAACATTTTTGAACTTAAATGTAGATATTTCCCCATAAAAAAAAATACATTTATAAAAAGGTATTGCCTTAAATCCCTAGTTAATGTCCCAAGTTATTGAACTAAAAAGGGTTGAATTTACAAAGTGAAACAAATTATGGAAACTATGGATGAATGCAAACTGTATTATGATTTTGATTATTTATATCTATTAATCGAATTTAATTATAAATAATGTTAATGAAAAAAAATTATAAAGGTAATATTTAATAAAATACATCTTAATGAAAAAATAATGAATCTAATTAAGTAATGTGTTTGAGTTAATAGGATAAGCCACACATCATACATAACCTTCCAATTATGTCTTCATTTCTTGAACTTCGGAGGATAATTAAATTTTATTAGTGATAAAGTATTGTGATTCGTATGTAGAATAACTTATTCATGTGAAAGAAATGTAGAGTGTTGAATCTACTTAAAGTTTTTAATTTAAAATACTATAAAATATAATTCATTTCAATATCGAGTCTATAATGTGTCTTGATTTACACACTCAATATTGTTACAAATTATATTTCATTAACATTTTAATTTTAGTGCTCATATTATATTTCATTAACATTTTAATTTTAGTGCTTATTGAGAAGTCAAATTGGTGGGCATCATGTCTGATACCCTTAAAATTAGTATATATTATTCTTTTGTTTGTGTATGATATTTATTTGTTTTTGGGACAAGGAACTTGTTTTTATGCATCTATTTGTCTAATAAATTTTATGAAAGTACATACTCTACTTCACTTTCGATTTGAAATCATGACCTCTTAAGAGGAAAGACATGTTCTTAAGAATTAGACCCATTGAAGTTGTTGAGAGATAGATTACCAATGGAGCATCCTAATCAGTGTAAGCATGATCTTATTACAAGTGTTCTTCACATTATAAAATTGTTTCTCGCTATCATCATGGGTGTCCAATAAAATCCTTAGCCTTGTGCATTCCCTTGACAAAGTCTTCCAAAACCACTCAAAAAATCCGAATGTTTATATGAATTGGTGTTTGTTATTTAAGAATTTCTCCAACATAGGATTAGATATTACATCAAATATAGGAAACAAGTTATGCAAGAAAAGTAAACAAAGGGATCTAAATCGACTCCAATTCCAACTTTGACTAAACCCTTGCCATGGAAAAATTCATGTAGTGATTATGCAAGCAACCATGCGTCCATTAAACCATTTCAAATGTCTGAAAATATGCACATTAACTTATTAGAAACTTACTTTTTCTATTTTCAATTGTCATACTACCCATGAAACACCAAAAACACACAACCTCTTTTCTTTTTCTTTTTTGGCATTGTATGCAAATGAAATTACTTGTAGCTTCATCAATTTTTTAGAAGGTATGTTAAGTTTATTGTCAAATATATATAGATCCATCTTGACTCTAGATTTATCAAGTATTAAAAGAAATAAAATAAATCAAGATTTAAACCTTCCTAAAAGTTTATTCCCTAAAAAGTGTTCTATATGTCATATTGAACACTTATTCATATTATGCAAGAGAATCTTTAAAATCACAAAATACATTACATACTCATTATGTTAATTTTTTCTTTATTATTGTGTTTTGTTGATAATAGTTCAAAAAAAAAATACCAATTATTGAGCCGAGAGGCTTATTCCACATCCCAGTATGAGTGGCTGTGTAAGTTTTCCGGTCAGTAAGTTCACCTTTAACATAAAAATAAAAAATAAAAAATAGTGTTCTAAATAGAAAACTAACATCTGCTAAAATAAAATAAAATAAAGATAAAATAAATGTATAAGTACTATGTTTAAATCTTATAATTTTTTAAAATATTTCAACAATAAATTTAAATAAACTATTCGAAGAAATTAACTATTTTATTTAGATATCAACTTCATATATATCTATACATAGAAAAAAAAATATTAAAACAAAACATTTTAATGTTTTATATAAAAAAATATTTAATGTGGGTTATCAATAAAATATTTTAATAAAAATTAATATTAACATATACTTAAAAATATAATAATAATAATAAAATCATTTTAATTTGTGTGACAAAATGTCTAGATGTACATGTGATGTGAAATATTTTAATGGAAATTAAGTATATATTATATATCATTAAAAAATTGATGTATATATCATGAAAAAAATAAATTTTGTGGTTAAAAGTTTTTTTTCCTATATAAATTCTATTTAACATTTAAAAATTCAATTTAAACAATAAAAAATAACACCATATATTTTATCTCTCAACTTATATTAAATTTATATTTAAAATAAATTTATACTAATTTTAACCTAACATACTATAACAACCATTCTTGATATTTAAAATGATAAATCCAATTAAAAAGCACAACATTCTTCTGCCAATTCGTACCATCTTAACATACTCTTATCATGAAGATGATGACAATAGATATTTTTCATTTCTGGAATGTGATTTATTTACTTTGTTTTTATAAAAATGTATGTTTTTCTTTTTCCAACTCTTCACCTCAAATACTTATTTTGTAAACCATAAACTCTGTGCAGGACTCCATCATAACTTTGACTTATCACAACTTGATACGCAATAATTTTACATCAAAACAATTACTCGAGAATATGACAAAAGCAGTATTCATTTAATGCCTTCATTTTTTTTTACATAAACCATAAAAATATATTTATAAAAGTAATGAAATTATTCAAAAAGAAAATATGTCATACGGCCTCTACTTATTCCATGAATAAGATATTAAAAATATATATTTAATTTTCTTAAATTATATATATATATATATATATATATATATATATATATATATATATATATGAAATATCTATATATTTTATATTATACATTTTTATAATATTTAGAATTTTTTTTCAAAATTTTAAAATTTCATTTTATAAAAGATTTATTTTTATTATAAATTATAAATTTACTAAGTTTTGAGAGAAACGTAATCTCTTAATATACATATTTTACTTTTTTTTAAATGTAAAATTTGAAAAAAAATACATTTTAAAAAATTTAATCATTTTTAATGCTTCATAAATCTAATAATTCTCTATATATAGACCATGTAGAATTTTTTTATTATTAGTACTTTATATTTATTATAAATTGAATGAATTTTACATTTCCCTCTTTTTAAAAATAACTAAATTATTTTACTTTTAATTATTTCTTTTAAATATTGAAATATTTTGCTAGGTCAATATTTGTGTATGTATGTGTGTATATAAAAAAAAAAATATTAGTTAATATAACTATCATTTGCATCACATGTTGCAAAAGAAACGCCTTAAGGAAATAGTATGGGAAAGAGTAGCCTAGAAGAAATAAGATGTTGTAGAGAAGGAACCATCATGAAGGAATGAAAGGAAAATTTTCCATCGTGAAGAAATGAAAAGAAAATTTAGCTTCCATGGAAATAGGTAGTGGAGGTTTCAAAGATATTGTTAATAAAAGTTATCAAGGAGAATTCTTTTTTTAGATATTGAAATAGGCGATTGGAGATGTAAACCACATATATATATAATTTGTTATAGATATTGAAATAGGAAATTGGGGGTGAAATCCTTTGTTGATTAATAATCATCGGAAAGAAGCATGTAACTCAAATAAGATATTTTAAATACATTCAAGTACAATCTATCTAGCATAGATGTAAATAAAGAGATTTTATTAAAGAAAAAGAGTTTACTCCAAGTTCATCTACATATGTCAATTGCATTCACCACTTAATAGCAGTAAAAAAAGTTTATTGAGAAAACAAATCCAACACATTTGTAGAGAAAATTTAAATGCTACTATATGCAACAAGGATGGATTTCATCACTTAGAGCAATAAAAACATGTTTATTGAGAAAACAAATCCAAAACATTTGTAGAGAAAATTATAACACACTATCACAATTTTCTTATCATAACTAAATTCTCTTAGCTTATTCTTAATTGATGAAGAGTATAGAATTTTTAGGGTGTTGTTCTATGTGCACTAAAATTCCGATGATGTCCATCACAATGTATGGGGTTCATTTCAACCATGGATATATTATGTGAGTTGTTGTGATTTTTTTTCTTGTGGCTAAAACTTAGTTTTGGTTGTCACCTAGTTATCATGGTTCAAAACTTTGTTATCATCTCAGATCCTTATATAATTAGATATATTATGTGAGCTAATGTGATGTTTTATTTGTCACAATGATTCAACAATCAATTATTATACCACAATATTGACTTTCTCACTCGAGAGTAAATTGAGCGAAGTAAATTGAGCGGTTATTGTTAGAAATTGTTGTATAACATGGAAAATTATGGATGTCATAACAGATATCTATTTTGAATTTTTTAGTGTCTCTTGCCACCATGCATCTAATATGATCCATTTCAACTGAGAACATCAATAGATCACTGTGTGAATGATAACTTGTGGCATCCCTAGCCATTTTCTTTGATTATGGATGAGGTTGCAAACTAATAACTTGTGAAATCCCTAGCCATTTTTTTTTAATTGTGGATCATGTTATAAACTAGAATACTCTCTCTGTTCATAAGGCTCTACAGTATATATTGGATAGAGGGAAAGGTTATGATAAAACTTGTACAAAAAACCTAAGGACTGAGTGGGTTTTTTCTTTTGTAAGTTTTGTTTGGAATTGAAAAATAAATAAATAAATATAAAAGTTAAAATTATGTAATGAAAATTTTCTTTAAAATTTCATAATAAAAGGTTGAGTAAGTTTGACATCATATAATATGAAAATTGTTTATGATTATAAAGTAAAAAACATGTGATATTTTTTAGCTACAATTAGGCAATTAAATATATGTATATAGTTTGTTTTGAATGGAAGAAATTTGATATTCATTAACAAACAAAAAATCTAAAAGAGTATGTATATAGTTAAAAACTATTACAATTAAGTAATTAAAGGTAAATTTAATGTTATTTAAGAAATTAGAAATGTGAAATAATTTGGAAATTTTAAAAAAATCACATATTTAAAAAAAAATCATTATTAATTTAAGTTTTTATATATTTAGAAATACTACTAATGAATAATAAAAAAGTTTTAACATAAATAATATATAACAAAAAAACGATGTATTTTTGGAATAATAAATAGTTGTCACAAAAATAACATAGAACAAGAAAAACCACATTATGCTGATCCCTCATGGCTCTTGGTATATCCATAGTTAAGATTGATCTAGGCCATATTAATTTCCCCCTTTAAATAAACTACATTCCACATGAATACCATGGATTGTTTTTATAGTTTATTATTATTTTATTATTTTTATTTTTTAATGTATTTTGACTTAGTTAAAATGTCCATTACATTATGTCAATCATTTTATTTAATTTACTTTATTTTTTTGTAATTTGACATAGTCTTACCAAAACCTAAATTCAATCTAACTTATTAAAAAGAAAAAAACCAACATTATAAAAAACATATATAAAACTATTTACTTGTGGATGTAATGGCCTAAAACATTTCAATCATCTAACATTTAATCCAATGGCTCAGACATGGACACAATGGCAGCTAGGAGAGTTGTTTTCAAATAGGCCATTGGGGATGTAAACCACATATATAAAAAATTTGTTATACATATTGAAATAGGAAATTGGGGGTGAAATCCTTTGGTGATTAATAATCATCGGAAAGAAGCATGAAATGAGCATGTAACTCAAATAAGATATTTTAAATACATTCAAGTACAATCTATCTAACATAGATGTAAATAAAGAGAATTTATTAAATAAAAAGAGTTTACTCCAAGTTCATCTACATATGCCAATTGCATTCACCACTTAATAGTAGTAAAAAAAGTTTATTGAGAAAACAAATCCAACACTTTTGTAGAGAAAATTTAAATGCTACTATATGCAACAACTATGGATTTCATCACTTAGAGCAATAAAAACATGTTTATTGAGAAAAAAACTCCAAAACATTTGTAGAGAAAAGTATAACACACTATCACAATTTTCTTATCATAACTAAATTCTCTTAGCTTATTCTTAATTGATGAAGAGTATAGAATTTTTAGGGTGTTGTTCTATGTGCACTAAAATTCCGATGATGTCCATCACAATGTATGGGGTTCTTTGCAACCATGGATATATTATGTGAGTTGTTGTGATTTTTTTCTTGTGGCTAAAACTTAGTTTTGGTTGTCACCTAGTTATCATGGTTCAAAACTTTGTTATCATCTCAGATCCTTATAGCATTAGATATATTATGTGAGCTAATGTGATGTTTTGTTTGTCACAATGATTCAAAAATCAATTATTATACCACAATATCTATTTTGAATTTTTTTGTGTCTCTTTCCACCATTCATCTAATAAGATCCATTTCAACTGATAACATCAATAGATCACTGTGTGAATGATAACTTGTGGCATCCCTAGCCATTTTCTTTGATTATGGATGAGGTTGAAAACTAATAACTTGTGAAATCCCTAACCATTTTTTATTGTGGATCATGTTATGAACTAGAATACACTCTCTCTTCAGAAGGCTCTACAGTATATATTGGATAGAGGGAAAGGTTATGATAAAACTTGTACAAAAAACCCTAAGGACTGAGTGGGTTTTTCTTTTGTAAGTTTTGTTTGGAATTGAAAAATAAAATATAAAATATAAAAGCTAAAATTATGTAATGAAAATTTTGTTTAAATTTTCATAATAAAAGGTTGATTAAGTTTGACATCATATAATATGAAAATTGTTTATGATTATAATGTGAGATTTTTTAGCTACAATTAAGCAATTAAAAATATGTATATAGTTTGTTTTGAACGAAAGAAATTTGATATTCATTAACAAACAAAAAATCTAAAAGAGTATGTATATAGTTACAAACTATTACAATTAAGTAATTAAAGGTAAACTTAGTGTTATTTAAGAAATTAGAAATGTGAAATAATTTGGAAATTTTTAAAAAATCACATATTTAAAAAAAAAAACATTATTAATTTAAGTTTTTATATATTTAGAAATACTACTCATGAATAATAAAAGAGTTGTAACATAAATAATATATAACAAAAAAACGATGTATTTTTGGAATAATAAAATAGTTGTAACAAAAATAATATAGAACAAGAAAAACCACATTCTGACTGAATACCATCAGTCAATACCATGGGTTGTTTTTATAGTTTATTATTATTAGACATTTGATCCCTCATGGCTCTTGGTAGATCCATAGTTAAGATTGATCTAGGCCATATTAATTTCCCCCTTTAAATAAACTACATTCCACATGAATACCATGGGTCAATACCATGGGTTGTTTCTATAGTTTATTATTATTTTATTATTTTTATTTTTATTTTATTTTGACTTAGTTAAAATGTTCATTACATTATGTCAATCTTTTTATTTAATTTACTTTTATTTTTTTGTAATTTGACATAGTCTCACCAAAACCTAAATTCAATCTAACTTATTAAAAGGAAAAAAAACTAACATTATAAAAAACATATATAAAACTATTTACTTGTGGATGTAATGGCCTAAAACATTTCAATCATCTAACATTTGATCCAATGGCTCACATGGACACAATGGCAACTAGGGGAGTTTTTTTCAAATAGGAACGCCTTAAGGCGTAAATATTTTCTCTCTGTAAAGTTGATATAAAATTACATTATTTAGCATAGACATCCAAATATTTTATTTATAACTGGAAGAGTGAAAGTGAAATATTTTTACCACATCTCTTTCATATTGGGTTGTAATAGTAACAACCAATCAAGTTATAACAAACAATGGAGTGAACACAATGAGAATGTGATTGGTGATGTTTCACAATACTTTTAATTAAAACTAATCAAATATGTAAAATCATTTCTGATTTTATTATAGCACGCAACAAACATTATTTTTTATATAGAGTATTTTTTTTTAAGGGATATGTGTCAACTCCAAATTGACTACTACCCACGGAATCAAACATCGCTCATGGAATTGAGCAAATGAAAGTAGGTAGATGGCTTAATGTTATCTTCAAGGAAGGCATGAGTGAAAGAAAATGGATGAGACAAAACTACACATGGATGCAAAAATGGAATATCTACCTCAATGCTTGTCCCACAAATATCAAGGAGCTAAAGAATTTTGTTATGGAAAAAAATGGTAAACTGGTATGGGGAAAAGAGTTGGGTAGAAAGAAAAAGTACTACATTGAAGAATTCAATCCTAGGTGTGATCTCCAACAAAAAGAGTACATTGGAGCTAACGAACAAAATAGTACATTGGAGCTAACATTTCGTGGAGGGAAAAGGTTCGTATTGCTCGATTAAGAACCAACTAGTATCAAAAATGTGGACAAGGCTAATGTGATGCTTTCAAAGACATCAAATAAAGTTATGGAATATGTTAGCATCAGTTTCTTGGCATTGTCTTTTCAGCAAGGGGATTGTTGGAAGGTTATGCCAACTCATCATCAATTTGAATAAGAAAATGATTGAATTGCAAAACTTATACTAGATTGTAGAAAAAGCTTCTTCTGCAATTAATGCCAGCACAAATCCATCTTAATTAGGGATCTAACATGAGACTAGAGGGATCAAATTTCTTCACTTGCAAACTACTTCTTGAGAGTGCAAATACAATGTGTAATTTTTCATTATTTAAATTATATTTTTGAATGTTTAACCATAAAAGTTTATTATATATATATATATATATATATATATGAAATGATATATAATATATACATAATTTTCATGAAAATATCTTCTTCTTTTTTGTAATTTTGGTAGGACTACATCTTTACATCTTCATCAACTTCATGAAAATATCTTACATAACATGTACATTTAAATATTTTATAGGCTCAAATTAAAATGGTTTTTTTACTATTAATATATTTTAAGTATATGTTAATATTAATTCATATTAAAATATTTTATTGATAATCCACATTGAATTTTTTGTTGGCCTAGTCTAACTTATAGATGAAATAACTCTTTCTAGAATTCACCAAAATCTGACAATACAATTTCAAGTTTTTTTTTGTTATTTAAAATATATTTTTTAATGTATATATAGTTTCATCCCCTGAAAAACCTCTTGGACACTTTAATTATGCAAATTAAACAATTCAAACTCAAGTGTTTGTAAATCTTACTAATATGATTTCATCATGTATTATTAACCAAAATTTAAACATAAATAAAGAAAATAATACCTATTCCATCCAACCACTCAAAATAACCTCAAACAATAATATTTTATTTAAATATGATATAAAAATACTACACTAAAATTTTAGAATAATATATCTATAAATATAAAAAGCATTTCAAAACCCAAAAATGTTTGGTTTTCTATGCTCATTACATCTATATTATTATACCTTAGTTTTCATCTGATTAAAATGCAAGTAGAAATAGAAATCGATGTGCAATGGAATCTATCACTACTGATTCCAGTTTTACCATCATACCAACATTATAGTGTTTGTACACAGAGGTACAACCATGTCGAGAGTGGTCCTGCAAACAAACATTGATTAGTAGGGACGAAGCTTATTCTGGTGCATGCTTATCAGCAGATTTTTTTTTTTTCTTTTTAATAACTGCATATCATTAAAGTTGCAAAACTTTTTTCTTTTTAATAACTTCATATCATTAAAGTTGGAAAACTTCGAATTATATTATGAAGGAAAGGGAATCCATCATTGAAATTAAAACTATATATCCTTCCATTCAGTTATGTTACAGATACCTCCATTATTTTAGAGACTTTTCGATTATAGAGGCTTTTCGTATAACAGCCACACACAGAGCGTCAGAATATGTTAAATATGATAAATGATATTCACAGCGTCTTTATGTGGCTTTAAGTCCCAAAGGAGACTAGATTTACCCATTAGGAATTTTAAATCTGAAGTACTCATTAAATTTGAGCGTTTTGCAACTTTAATGTTTATGTCGATCATTTTGTAGTTAATAGGAATGACGGTATTTAACAAACAAATAATTCTGATAAACCATTTTCTAGTGAATTGGTCTATGTTTAATAAACAGAATATTTTTAATAATTCTGATAAACAATTTACTAGTTAATTGGTCTATTTTTAATGAATAGAATATTTTTTAAAAAGTATGTGATTAATTTTTAGCTATTTAAAATGTATTTTTGAATTTATTATGATTTTAGTTTTAAAAGACTATATAGATTACATTTATAGTCCACTTGTTTAGGATTATTGTGGAGGAATGTCATAATGATAAATTCAATTATTTTTGTTGTTTTGTGAGCTTTAAAAAGGCTTTCGGTACCTAAAAACAGCCTATGGAATAGATTAGAAGAGCTAAAGGTTCTTTTCGAGTTGAGAGCTACCGCTATAAGGTTATACAAGAATGTAATTGCCAAGTTAAAGAGAAATGAGGGGTGGTCGAAAGATATTAAGTCTAATATCGGGGTTAAACAAGGTTTCCCCCACTCCCCTACCCTATTTGGTATTTACATCGACAAGCTAGAAAGTTGTTTAGTTGAAGCAGGTTGTGCTGACATGATCTTAGCTGGAATAGTCATCATCCTTCTTCTCTATTCTGACGATATTGTTCTTCTGGCAAGATGCCCTTTTGAGCTTGATAAGCAACTTAGACTTCTTAAGGATTTATGCTCTACCATGGGTATCACTGTTAGCATTGACAAAACAAAAGTTATGATTATCAAATCCAGAAAGGACACTTATGCTAATTTTGTGTATGACAATAGCAACTTGGAGGAAGCGGCTTCTTACAAGTACCTAGGAATTAATATTCATCACAAGTTCAACTTGAACCATAGCATTGGGAAAAGGATTAATGGAGGGTGGAAAGCTTATTTTGGTCTTGAAAATAATTGTAAAACAATAAACCTTGTGATGTGGGATAGAAAGAAGCTCATCTTTGAAGCTTTAGTCACTCCTATTATCTTGTATG
This sequence comes from Pinus albicaulis, assembly GCA_034641835.2. Classification (NCBI taxonomy): domain Eukaryota; kingdom Viridiplantae; phylum Streptophyta; class Pinopsida; order Pinales; family Pinaceae; genus Pinus; species Pinus albicaulis. The sequence continues at coordinate 1,012,889,197 of CM076574.1, read as the reverse complement.
GATGTGAGGTTTGGGGTTGCAGCATCTCTAGAGAATCCTGGAGAAAGATTGAGCAAATCGAGAAGCGTTTTACAACGTATAACCTCAAAATTAAAAGCAATACACCCTATCCTATTCTCCTTATAGAAGTGGGTCTTTCCCCTATCGAGAGCCTAGCTATTACTAGGCTTCTATTGTACAAGCACAAAATCAATAACATGGGAGACCATAGACTTCCTAAGCTAGCTTTAAATTCCAACCAAAACAACCTAAGGCTCAAACGAGGTTGGTATAAAAATACCAGGGCCTGGTTAAACCATTGGGAGATTGACGAAAATGTTGCACTACAAAATAGTAATAACATTAAAAATATTGTTACTTCTAAGTTTAAAGAGAAAATGTGGTGTGAGAAAGATTTAGAGGCTAAAAGAAAATTAAGATATTATAAGGAGGTCATCAACCTTACTATAGAAGATCAAAAGTATCTCTCTATTTTAACTAGGTCAAAAAAAAAAATTAATATAGCCAAGATTAGAACGAACTCTCATGAGCTCCATAATGAAACAGGTCGTCGGGCAGTTCCTAAAACACCATGGGTGGAAAGGATCTGCCATCTCTGAGAGAATATGAACATTGAGAATGAAAATCACTTCCTCTTAGAGTGCCCAACATACACCCACATTAGATCTCAGTTTCATAATCTTTGTTGCAATACTAATCTTCCTAGCCTTTTAACATGTCAAAATTATAGTGAGCTTCAGACGCTTCTCTCCAAGTTCTTTGAGCATATGAGTACAATTTTAAAACAAACTAAATAATCCGTTGCTGTAGGTCCTATAGTCCAAAGTTTGGTCTCACCACCACCATCATCATCATCAATTCAATTTTGTAAAACTTAAATATTAATCATCATCAATTCAATTTTGTAAAACTTAAAACATTAATAAAAACTATATATCAAAAAATTATAAATTATACAACTCAAACTTATAATTCCAATAAATTAACAAAAATTTGACAAAATTCTAAACCAAATTTATAAATATTAAATAACAACCTCTTACGTGGCTTTAAGTCGCAATCAAATTTGCTTGGTAAAACTATGGTGCATTTTCAAAGCTCGTGGGGCTAAAATGATTGAATTGAATTGAATCCAGTGACTAAAGAGATCCGATCGTTCAATTATTTTATTGCCATTCTCTCAAAATCATTGAATTGAATTGAATTCATTGACGAAAGACCCCCTCGGCTCTGATCATCCATTATTTGATTGGCATTCCCATGTGATTGCAGGGACACAACGAATAAAGAGGATGTATGATAATAGTCAGACCAACTCAGTAATAATGACAGTGCTCTTTGCATTGATGACTCTCATTAAGGGTGGCAGCAGTTACAGTGTGTGAGAGTCAAAATAAATAACTCGGTCACTGAAAAATTGGATCCTTCACTGTGATGTGAAGCTTCACATGGGCAGAGAGACCGAAATTTCCGAACAATTATCCATAGACTTTCACTGTTACACAGATGTCAAAATATGAAGTCAATACATAGCAATAACTGACCGCCATTTACTGCACTGAAATGTTGAAACTGCCATTTATTGCACTGCCATGCTAAAAGTTTGGGGAATAATTTCCAAATGCAGAGACAGTCTGATCATTGCAATTTTTCACTGTCCAAACCAAATACCAGGAAGGTCAAGTATGGGTTCCTTCCCTTACACTATGTCCAGTTAATTTTCTCTATCTTAAACAGAAACAAAATTAATTGTCATGGGCTAAATTTTCTAAGTTTTAGATGGTTGCTCTTTTTTAACATGAATTTTATTTGAAAATAGGAGAACTATTTATTAAAATGATAAATTTGAGCAATTTGAGCTGTGAAATTTATATCATTCAACTGTTACAGAATGCTTAGGGTATGTTTAGTTACCCTTAATTTATTTGTGCATTCAAAAATATATTTTTAAGTACAAAACAATGATTATCTTACAAAAAGTCGTATTGTGCTTGAAAAAATAAATATATTTTATAATTTTGTGGACTATGATATTTTTTTAAACAGAAACTAGAATTTCTGGAGAATCTACTACTACTATTACACTAGATACAATTATTTCATAAATATCAAATATAACTATTTTAAAAATGCCACAAACAGATAGGCTGTCACTATTACGCTGGATACAACATATATATCATAAACCTTCACTACTACACCAAACCACTAGAGCTAAAATTTTAAAAACCATATTTATATAATTTCAAAAAATAAATAAATTTCAATAATTCAATTAATCAAATTTAATCTAAATTAACCTTAAAAATAATGATTAAATATTTAATAATCATATTGATTATTCATATTTAATTTAAACTTAAAATATGTATTTTTAGTTTTAAACTATATTATATATTTAATAAATTCCATAATAAAATAGATTTTAAGATATTCAATTTTCAAAGAAATAGTATACTATTTTGGAGATCATTCAGTGTCATTATAAACAACTTTTAGATTTATTTGGTTTTCTTTCCTCTTTTATAGATCTGATGGGTGTATCATCAACTGAACTGTTCACAACATTAGTTATTTTGTTATTTACAAAATAGACAAGGAACTCATTCTTTTATTTAAAAATCTAGATAATGAATTTTGATACTTCAGATAAAGAAATGGACTAATTCTTAAATATACAGTGTAAAAAGAAAAGCTGATTGCCACTGATATCTTGATGGCAGTAATAAATAGTATGACTGCTGAGCAATTTTTTATTTACTTTAAAAATAAGCATTAACATAACAATTACATGTAATGGAGTAAATTATTAGAATTAAAAGATGTTGTCAACACTGGAAGAACTGTTCACCATCTTAAGAATGTCGTTCCAGTAATCTTTTCCAGAGCCAAGATTAGCAATGGAGCTCTGGTCTTCTGGAGCAAGTTCTGAACATACTGCAGGCTCACAACTCGGACCTTCAGATAAATACTGTTGGAGCAAATCAGTGTTCAGGTCGACATGGCTGCTTATTTCGGAACTCAGATCGCCATGGCTGCTGATTTCGTTGGAGACAGAGTGTGTGCTAGAATAATTGCAGTGTTTGCTTGAGAATATCACATCATGGAAGCTAGATGGAATGAGGAGATTTGGGTCGCCCGGATTCGATCCCCCGTCAGTTTTGTTGTCGTTGTTGATATCGATTCCAGTAAAGTGCTCGCACAAAGGCTTCTTCTGTAGATACTCACAGAAGGGTTCTTGGTGGCTGAGCGGAATCGAATGGTGAAACAGAGGGAGCATGTCTGAGGACTCAACGAAGCTCAGAGACGACGTAGGAGACTCGATCAGGTGATCAATGTGAGAGGAATTGTTAGTCGAAGCACTACTTATGGTGCTTTTGGTGTTATTACCGTGTAACATTATCATGTTAAGCACGTCTGAGCCATTGTTGTTGCCCGTCATCCATAAACCCTTGGAAGCTCTAGGGTTAAGATTCGTCTCCCGGTGGCGGGCTTCGGCTTCTAACCGGGCGTTCTCCCACTGTTTCTTGTGGTCCAGGGCCCTGAACTCCTTCGACTTCTGACCGTCGTTCAAATTCAGAGGGTCGAATGTGGCCTTGTGGGTCACGGGATCGATTCCCATTTTCAGCAACCGCTTCCTTAGATGCGTGTTCCAGTAATTCTTTATCTCGTTGTCTGTTCTCTTTGGGAGATGAGTAGCGATGGTGGACCACCTGCACATAAAATCACAGTACTGTAATTTAAACAGAATTAAATAATTACTTGCATCTTAATCCATTCATTTGCTACAGCGATTATGAAATATTCGTATCAAATAAAAAGTAAACGATTGTTTAATTCTGGTGATATTTATCAGAGAAGGCCCGCTTTGAGCTTTGAACATTTTTCCTAAATCTTGTCGAACTAATTAAACGAGTGTTTAATTGTCGAGATCTTTATCAGGAAAGGCGAGCTTTGAGCATTTTTTTTCGAAATCTTGTCTGGACCATTAGAATGAAAAGTTCCTGCCTTTTCACAGAACGCACTCCTCAAAGAAAAAGGTCTTCCAAAATTTCTTGCTTTGAGTATTAAAGTGAGAATTCCTTACTCGAAACCTTGTAAATTTGCAAAATTGATCTGAAATTTTGGGGAAAAACCATTCACTACGCCATATTAACAAAATTTTAAAGAAATTTTCCAACTTTATAGACAGAATTTTCAAAATTCCACTAACTGAAAAAAATTTAAAACTTCTTTGAAACTCATACTCAAAACGAAAAATTTATGCCTGAAATCCTGGCAAATTTACAAATTATTTAAATTTCTTGATTCAAGGCATAATTAGCCAGGGTTATTTAATTTCTGCGCGCTCTGAACATAAAGATAATCATTAAAAGAATCCCTCTAAAACAATCCATTAAAATAAATCTATATGCAACCCGGTTTATGCACGTAAGAAAGCAAGTCAGACCAGGTAAATCAATTTTTTCTTTAACAAAATGAACGTGCAATATGTATTGGATAAATCTTTCTGCCTGCCGGAACCAAAATTTCATATAAACTCTATAAATTCTGCTCAGAAGAAGTTTTATTAAAGAAAACCTAATTCGCCTTTGTTATAATCAAGATTTCTGTGCATTAGATCCAGAAAGAAGGGATCTTCGCCATTGATGTCCGCTCTCACCTGTTTCCCAAGAGAGCGTGTAGCTGGATAATAGTCTGCTCTTCTTGCAGACTGAATTTGCCTCGCTTGATGTCCGGTCTGAGATAATTCGTCCACCGCAAGCGGCAGCTTTTTCCACACCGTTGCAGACCTGCAATACAACACAATAAAGCCCGACGAGCAAATTTGTGAAACATCCTTCTGTTCCAGAGAATTGACTGCTAACACAGATCTATGCACGGAATTTGTTACCTGCATTGACTGGAACGGATCTCCAGTTGCCAAGGCCGTGTTGCTCGATGTATGCCAGCAGCTTCTTGTCTTCTTCGGGAGTCCAGGGGCCCCTCTTCACTCCAGCTTTGTCGCAGCACGGTGCACGGCCCATGCTTCAAATTTAAAGAACTGAATGAACAAAACGCAGTTACACAGTCCCGGAGCCTGGCAGCGCCGCTGCGGGATTCGATCGCGTGAGGGAAGCAAGAGAAGCAGAGCAGAATAGAGTGGCGAATGGGCAGTGGAGTGGTGCGTGCATAGAATAAATAGAAGAAGGGAAGTAGCAAGGAAACCGGGTTGATTGATTAGGAGCTACTGGCAGTGACAATCCGGACTCCGCACGGACTGATGACAGCCGGGCAGCCCTCCCATTGTTGTAATCAAATACATCAGTCAGCGTCGCCCTTCCTTTCGTCGTTTTCTAGATGTCAACGACACGCACCTTATTCGAATGCCACGAGAACAAATCAAAATTATTTTTATTCAAAAGATAAACTTAACTCTGAACAAACCATATGGCGCTGCAGCATTGCCACTCATATGTTCCGCTTCTCAGCCATATTTCAAGATAGTTAAAATGGCAGGATCTTGATATCTGGTTATCTGCGGTCCAGCAGTGACAGGTTCTTATTTCTGGACCAGGTTCTGGTTTTAGTTTTGGAGTAAAAGTGTTTTTACTATTTAAAATTCATGAGGAAATGCGGTGTGAACATTAATTTATTATTTCCAAATCTTGAAGCGATAAATTTTTACAATTCCAAACATTAAAACCATTATTTTGAAACTAAAATCAATTTATTTTTTTAATTTAAAACTTAATAATAGTTTAAATTTACACCCTTTGTTTCAACCATATGAAGAAGAGTGTCCTTTTTAATTTAAAACTATAATAAATAGTTTAAATTTACTTCCCTTTGTAACCATAGGAGGAACGGTGTCCCATGCTATTACTCTAACCTAATATTTGACCTTACAAGCGGTGAAGACTGTCCTATACTCATTCTCAGCCACTCATTGAGTTTCCAGAAAATGTGACTTTACAATAAGATAAGACCTGTCTTTCAATCGAAAAATTAGGACCACACATAAGATAAAATTAATCTTAAAAAATTTATTAATATTTTTAAATAAAAGGAAAAAATATTTGTTATTTTTTTTAAATCACTAGTATAGATAATTAATTAGAGTAATTAGTAATTTAATGAATTTATTTAAGTTAGACACAAGATCTTTGATTATTATTATAATCTAAAAAGATTTAATAGTGTGTAATTTAGATATACTAATAACCTGTGATTTAACTAGGGTTAGAGCATCTTAAAAACATAAAAGTGGACCTCTATTTTAGATGGCGTTTATTTTTTTAATTTTATCACAACAAGTTAATATGGTATTTATGAAAATTGCACTCAAACAGAAAAAATATGTGTTTATATTGATTATCATTATAATCCAAAAATATATTTAATAGCTTATAATCTAGATATACTAATAATTTATAATTTAACAAAAATTAAAACATCCTAAAAACACATAATGAACCTTTATCCTAAATAATATTTATCTTACCTTTATAATAAATAGTTTAAATTTACTTGCCTTTGTTTCAACCATATGAAGAAGAGTGTCCCAATATGCTATTTCTCTAACCTAATATTTGACCTTTACCGCGGTGAAGACTGTCCTATACTCATTCTCAGCCAGTCATTGGGTTGCTAGAAAATGTGACCTTACATTAGTCTCAAGATAAGACCTGTCTTTCAATTGAAAAATTAGGACTATTCATAAGATAAAATTAATCATAAAATAAAAGGAAAAATTATTTATTAACTTTTTTAAATCATTAGAATCGATAATTAATTGGAGTAATTAGTAATTTATTGAAGTGATTTAAGTTAATTTAAAATCTGGATTATTATTATAATTTAAGAAGATCTTCTTTGTAATTTAGATATACTAATAACTTGTGATTTAACTAGGGTTAGAGCATTTTAAAAACATCAAAGTGGACCTCTAAGATCTCTCTATTTTAGATCTTATCAGAAGAAGTTAACGTGGTATTTATGAAAATTGAACAAGTTAACATGGTATTTATGACAATTGAACTGAAACTGAAAAGAACATGTGTTTATATTGATTATATTTAATAAATTGTAAGTTAGATATACCAATAATTTATGATTTAATAAAGATTGAGACATCCTAAAAACACATAATAAATCTTTATCTTAAAAAATATTTATCCTTTTAACTTTCTCACAACAAACCAACATATAATTTATAAAAATTAAACCTAAATAAAAAAATATGTTTTCTCTTAAAATATCATAAATTCAAATAGTAAAAAAACAAAGTAAACGTTCACACTAGTAAACATTTTGCTTTAAAAACCATAGGAATCAATAACAAATTCATGTAATGCATTGAGACAACGTTCAAAATCAAAAGACATCTTCATATATACCTTTTCTTTTGTTACTGTTATTTTTTAAATTAAGGACTTAAAATTTTTAAAAATACATTAAATATATTTATGAAATAAGTTAAGTATAATATTTATATTTTAAATTTATTAAAAATTATATGTTTTTGTTAAAATATAAAATATTTTTTGTCTATTGGTTTTGGATAGATGGTTATTAGATGTTTTGTTAAGGTACTCATTGATGTGAAGTAATTGATATTGGGGCGATATATTGGACATGATGAAAATGTGGTCCTGCCAAGCTATATATTGAACATGATGAAAATATGGTCCTGCCAAATTTACTTAAATACTTACTTTAAAAAAAGAAAAACGTATAAAATAATAAATATTCATTAATTTTTAGAAAATGATTGATTATTAATTTTGATGTGATTTCATTTATTATTGGTCTAATGTATTAAATTAAAGTTTAATGTAAATTTAATTAGATTGCAATTTAGAATTTTATAATGGTTAATATTTGGTTTTATTTTTACAATTTCTCTTATATAAGTATGGATTTTTATCATATAATTATGGCTTTTTATTAATTTATTTATAATATTATTTGACAATTGTTTTGTTTATTAATTTTTGATGTGATTAGGAATTTATATAATTTACTATCTTTTAAACAAATTTATTTTTTATTATATAATTAAGTATGTGGTATCGGGAATATAGGTATTTTATTTTATATAAATATTTAATAAGTGGTATTGTTATTTATATTAGTATAGATTTATCTTAATTTTGGATTTATTAAAAGTTTGAAAGTTATCAATTTTTTCAAAATGTTTTTTTTTTTTTAAGTGTATAACTTGAAAAGAAAAATTGAATCTAAGAAAATTTCATCCCTCTTAAATTTAGTAAATTCAAAGTTAAGAAAAACCTATATTTATTTTTTATAATGTACTATTTATATTACATATAAAACAAAAATATCTATACACTAAAATATTCTTATTTTAAGAAAAAACTATATTTATTCTTTATAATATACTATTTATATTACATATAAAACAAAAATATCTAAATAAGAAAATATTCTTATTTTTATTTTATTAAAATCTTGGCTATATATATATATGAATGATTATTATTTTTTATGATATCATAATTAATAATATGAATGACTATTATTTTAAATATAGTTTTTATATTATAATTTGTTTTTAAGAAATTGTTTATAATTTTATTATTAAAAAGAAAATTTCAATGTAACAAATTGAATTTAGTTGTTTTAAAAAATTTATTACTAATTTTATTATTTTTTTTTTTTATTTTTTTTTTAATTAAACGGTCTCTTACCTTGACGCTTTCATTCTTTGGTTAGCTTGGAATAGGAAAGCCTCTCATAGGGGTCTTGGTGGTATAGCATTTGATATGAATAACATTGTTTCTTCTCACACCTAACTTCATAAAATCGACCGCTTTGATCAATGCATTTGGATTGAGATCTCGGATTCTAACACCAATATGATTTTTCTTGCAATCTGTGATTTTAGTCCTATCAATTCTACATCCTATAAGAAAAACAACTTGGATACAAATTTCCTTTCCAATACCTTAGAGAAAGACATCCACAATGTAAGGAACGAAGGTAATATCCTTTTGCTTAGGGACGTCAACGCTAGAACTGCTACTAACCAAGCTATTATGTTAAGTCACAACTCTAACCTTAACCCCTTGTGGCTTGATGAAGATGATCACTTAGCTAATATATTCGCAAGAAACTCTAAGGACATAACTAAGAACTTATACGACATCGAACTTCTCAATATTTGTAGTTCCCAAGACCTGATTTTTTGTAATGGTATTAACAAATGACCTACCTCTAGCCAAATGACTTGTATCCATGGGCTTAGTAGTAGTGTCGTGGATTATCTGACCTCTGATACCCATGTCTTCAATCGTATTGCAAACTTTGAGCTTCTTAATGATTACGAGCTTGACTTTGACCACAGGCTTTTGTCTTTAACCCTCAATATTGTTATGCATACCAGCCACATGTGGGAGAATGGTGAAATTCAAAGACACTCGTTTCAATAAAAGTAATGTATACCTTTTCTTAAAATATTTAAAAATATATTTAGGCTTCATAACTTATAATAAAAACATTGATCAAATTTATTACAATTTTACTACTACCCTTTTCACTACCATTAACAAGTTCTCTACTGAGGTTTTGTATAAAAAGAATAATAAAACTTCCAACCCTTCGTATGACAAGGACTGTAAAAGTTCCAGGAAAGTGATTAGAGATTCTCCTAACAAAAATATAAAGCTCTAAAATATAAGTATATATGTAAAGATTTTATCAAAGGGAAGAAGAGTTCCTATATTAATAAGAGACAAGAGAATCTTCTTCAGCTCTCTAAAGTTGCACCCAGAAAGTTTTGATGAAATGTGCTTGTTCGTAAAACAAAACATAATCATTTAATCCCCTTAGAGAATTGGGACATCTATCTTAACAATTTATATGACTCATTGGATACCATGGGCACCATCCTAAATACTCTTGTTAAGGAGGATATGTTTTCTCTAGAATACATTGAGTCTCAGATTAATAAGCTTGCTAATGAGAAAGCTAAAGATATTGAAGGATACCAAGCTAAAATATAAAATGGGAAGATCTATCCCCATCCTTCATATACATGAGCTTCTCAATTTGGTGGTAAAACATAGCTTCCCTAAGCCATGGACACAAAGCCTTATTGTGCATATCTTTAAAGGTGGGAACAAAAATGTCCCCTCTAACTACAAGACCATTATGATTAGCCACATCTTAGCCAAACTATATGGGATCATTTTGGAAAATAAGATTAACCTTCGGCTTGAAATCCATGGTAAAAGAGTTAAAAGGGAAGCTGGTTTCAGAAGACTTCACTCAACTATCGACCATCTTGTCACTCTCAGGATCATTGTTGAGGAATGTTACAATAGTAAATTTGATCTCTTATGTTGTTTTGTGGACTTTAGAAAATCTTTCGACAGTGTTCCTCGGGAAAAGCTTTGGAAATACTTGAAGAGATAATGGTTCCTTCTGAGTTGAGGATTGGTGTCATTCACATTTACGAGACTGTTGTTGCTAAGCTTAAGATAAACGAAGGGTGATCTAAATATATTAAATGCAATATCGAGGTTAAGCAAGGGTGTCCCCTGTCCCCTATCATTTTTAGCATTTACATCGATAAGCTTGAGGATTCTTTGGAAAATGTAGGTTGGAAGGGCATCGAGCTTGCTGGTATAATCATTAAATATCTCCGTTATGTCAATGATATTGTTCTTCTTGCCAGAAGCCATGATGACCTAGACAAGAAACTCAAGACTCTTCATGATTAGTGCTCTAAGATGGATATGATTGTTAATATCGACAACACTAAAGTCATGATAATTAAATCCAAAAATATCACTAATGGTAATTCAATATATGATAACAATTACTTAGAATAGGTGTCTTCTTATAAATATCTAGGTATTGACATTCCTCAACAACTCAACTAGAATTATAGCATCGAGAAAAGGATTATTGGTGACTGGAAAAATTATTATGGGCTAGAAAACAATAGTAAGTCAAGGATAATATTTGTATTTGGTTTAAAAAAAGGTTCCTCTTTGAGACTCTCATCACCCCTGTTATCTTATATGGATGTGAAGTTTGGGGTTGTAGTATATCCAGAGTCATGGAGAAATATTGAGATGATTCAAAATAAATTCATGACCTACAACCTCAAGATCAAGGGAAATATTCCCTACCCTATCCTCCTTATCAAAGTTGTCCTTTCCCCCATTCATAGCATGTCTATGTTTAGGGATATGATGTATAAGAATAAGCTTTACAATATGAAAAGCCAGAGGCTTTCCAAAATTTATTTTAACTCTAGTCAAAACCCCCACCTCCGCTCAAGCTTGGGTTGTTGAAAAGCGTAACTAGGTCGGTCTTCATGTTGACTATGTAATTAAGAGTCATGAAAATGAAGTGTCTACTCTGAAGAATGTTCTCCAAGACCTTACACTCAAGACTACCCACATATACGTTGAATGATCAACTCCTAAAGTCGGCCTCCAACATCTTGGCAATTCGGCCTACATACTAAAGGTAAGGTTGGCCTTAACTTAGAAACAAAGCACTATATATATAGTGTTGAAGCTGCAAATCGAGTGAGAAGATGAAGCATATATATCTCTGGTCACGTAATAATCGGAAGATGAAGCGTATATATCTTTGACATGGTAACCGAAAGATGAAGCATATATATCTTTGACGTGATAACCAAAAGATGAAGCATATATATCTCTGACGTGATAACCAGAAGATGAAGCGTATATATCTCTGACGTAATATAGAAAAAGAAAATGCGAATGTCTCTAATGTAATACAACATTGGTATAATAAAAAAGGATTGTGATCATACTGCGTTGGTATAAGTGAATGTCTCTGTTAGGAATCTGTAATTAGCAATATTGGCAAAGTCCAATCATAGAAACAACATTATTTCAACCACTTTGGGACTCTAGGATCTAGCCCTCCTGAATCTGGAGAGGGATCTCTCCAATAAGTGTAAAGATTGGATTTATCTTTGAAAGTTTGGGTAATGATATTAGGCTAGTTGTGAAGGCCAAGGGTTTTGTTTTTTTTTTGGATGGTTGAGCATGATTATTGGTTGAGAGGAAAGTCCTAAAAGGAAAGAGATTCAAAGGCGTGAAGTTGCAAGCGATCAAAACAAGGTTTGGCTAAAAAGATAGATATAACGATGGTTTCTAGTCCATTGGGCTATGGAGTCATAATAGGGCTTTTAATTGTGTAGCAATTCAAGAGTGATCCAAGGGGAAAGTCATCTATATCACAATATCTTTTGAGATAAAATGATGGTATGGAAACAATAAAGTGTTAGAGGGGTGGAAACTGATAATAATTTCAACAAGGATTTATAGTTAGTCCAAACAATAAAAAGCCTTTAAGCAACTGTTTAAAACCAACCAAAGGGCAGGGTTCACCATAAACCTCTTTGGACAAGCTTGTATTAAAGATAACTCAAGAGACAAAAAATCCAGTAATCCGCATAATTACCTTCAGAAAGTATGAAAACACATAAGGTAAACAAAGTGCAACTTAAGCTCAGATAAGGTACTTTAAAACCTAGTCTGCTTTCAGCAAACACTTAGGAAAACTTTCAGAATCTACCTTTGGAGCAAGAAGCTAGAAAAAAGGGCTCACCATCACTTTTCTAGTCCCACTTTAATAAGAAAATAATGGAAATCACATTCAAGAACCATGTTTAAAGAAAACAGTAGGACTAGGGAACGCCAGCATTCCTAACTGCCTAGACTGTATTGAATCATTCTTAAATAAACAGATCGGAGGAAAACATTGAGATAAAGCTTATCAGTCAGAGAAGGGTACTGGTAAATAGTAATTTATAACTCTATGCTCGATGTTATTTATCAGAAAATAATGGACAATGTGGCATACATGAAAACGGAAAACAAATAACAAAGAAAGAGGCACTTCACCAGTGACATAGACCAGGATCCCAAGAAACAGCTTGTATATTGAAGTCAAACCAATTACATCTTCAAGTCCAATGTTTCAGTTCAGCAATCATCTTCACTTCTCAGCCTAACTTATCTAATCACAAACAGAGCTTCAAGAGCCAGTGAACACTATTTACAAGTAGGAGTTTCGAGAAAGTTCAGCAACCAACAATTTCTCATCTTCTACGGAAGTATTTATAGAAGAATGAGGAGGTGAGATCTAATAAAAGATCTCCCAAGACAATTAATACAGATTAATGACTTCTCGGCCTTTGAGGGGCTCGATGGAGAAATTTACAAGTGTTCTGTCTATATTAATGTTTTACATTTAAGATTTAAGCTCGGTGGGAGCTTTTGTTGACTTTTAGGCTCTACGTCATGCTATAGTAACTCTGCTGATATTTTTGTCAATAAATTCTTTCAGCAGAATTAACTGTTCGGCTACGTTGGGGAAAATATCTGATTTTGAACAATAACTTCGGCCTCTGTTTGAATGCTTTGAGGCACAGGTGGCTTTGTGGTAGCTAGGAGGAATCAATTTGCCTCTGTTGAGGCGGTGGAGGCCTTTCTGTCTGATAAAACACTTATGATTTTCTTTAACTATGTTTTTAATTTGTAGGATTAGGCTTTTGATAATCAATCTTAGCTGTAATCCCCCAAATTGTCTTCAATCTTCTGTTTTGGTGTGTTTTTCCTTCGACACTGATACTCTTTGATTGTGATTTTATTCACTATGTCTTGTTGATGTGCAATGTTGCACAAGGCTCATGAGGCATCAATGCCCAAGAAGCGTTGACGAGACGTGGAAATTGAACCCATGGATGGCTTCCTTTTATGAATCGAAGGCATGAGAATTGTCATTCCCAGCCTTCAGCTTTTTCTTCATTATAATGGACAAAACCATTAATCACCTGCAAAACATGAAACTAATTAAGAAATCCTGCGTTATTTGGGGTAAACTGCTTCAGAGGTTCAATTTAAGAGCGTGGCCGTTGGATATGAAATATGAATGGTTAGGATTAAATCTGGGGGTTAATGGAAATAATACAATGGCGGAGGAAGGGCTGACGAGAGTCATTGATCTACAGAGATCAACGGCTAAGATTCGCTGAAAAAAATTAGAACGCGAGGCGCATGATTTTAAATCAAAATCGGGAAAAGCATCCTGGACCATCCGATCCGGACACGTGGACGGTCCAGATGCAATCGGAGGCAGAGGCATCGGCGGGTCAAAAGACATGGAGTGCGACGGAGAGATTGAGCGTTGGTCGTTGGTCTGAGGATCAGATCAACGGTGGGGAGTGAATCAGAGGGATGTCAATTGGAGGTGGAGAAATGTAAAGGCGCAAAAGACATCTCCGATGTGATTGCGCGATCGGGGAAGGCCGATGTGATTGCGCGATCGGGGAAGGCTGATGCGATTACGCTATCGGGAAATGGCTGATGCGATTATGCGATCGGGCCATCGCAATCGGAGTTTTTTGTTTAACGCAAACAACAGCGCTTTGTGATTTGCTCCGATGCGATAAGCGCTTGGGACCTTTAGCACTTGGTTCCAGCGATGGGGCACATGGAGGGGAAGTGGTTTAAGACTTAGCCCAAGGGGGCTTAAGCCTGTGGTAAACAACGTATTTTTCATGAAATTTTCCAATTTTTTCAATGGATTTCGGGGTTTCGATATAGTTTAAAAATGAGTTTTAAACTATGTAAAAATGATTTTCATGATGGAAGAAGGGGAATCATGAAAATAGAGGAGTTTTATGGAGAAAAAGGGGAGCAAAATGAAGGTTAGTTTTTGAGTGGAGGAGGGGGGAAAAAGTCCTTTTTAGCAGTATTTTCACTTATGGAAACAGCAGAATTTCAGAGTTTTAAAATGGGAACAGCAGTGAAGATATGAACAGAGGCATGAGGCCTTCAAGAGTCTTCAAGAGATAACATTTTTTATCAATAAAACTTGTTTCTTGAAGACTCCAAAAATGTTTTAGCCAGCATTTGGTATAACAAATTTTATAGTTGGCTAACAGTGGCTCCACTTGGGGATGGTGCCTTCTTGAAGGCATCAAGAACTTCAGACTTACATTCTCTCGGAGGCTGATTAGTGCCTCATCCATTGGGCTGCCCTTCCTTTGCTGCGATGATCTTCTTTGTTCTGAAAACATATCAGCAACCATAAAAACAATGGATCTTTCATCTACAAGCTTTCTACCTACCTAATCCTACTGATCTAACATTTTTTCTTCTTTAGAGTGCGCTTGGATTGGCAAACTCTTTTCACAACATTTTATTCTTTTGAAAGCAGGAAATATAATCTGTTTCCACTCCTTATTTCTCCATGAACTCAGATTAAACAGTTGAGTCCATATGTTTATCTACCTAATCTACTAATCTGTTAGGATTAAACAGTCTAACAGATTTTTATTCTCTAAATTCTACAACAGAAATTTAAAAGCATACAAGTCAGGATTGAACAGTCCAACTTGATGCTGATCTATGGCATAAAAAACAAGTTGCACATAGATATTATTTTGCAGAAAATTTAAAATAGAAGTGGAAGGCTTAAGATCTGAAAGTTCAGAGCACTTCCTTCATCTTTTCTTCAACTCTGTTTTGACTCTTGCTTGAGCTATTTTTCTTTTATCAACTGGTCCAGATTTTGAGCTAATTAGAACCAGTTTTATCTCTTTTTTGACTCGAAATTTTAAACATATTTGAGTCATTCTCTTTGGAAACTTAGGTTTAGATTTTGAGCATGTTTGAACCTTAAATTTCTATCCTAATCTATCTACTGATAAGCCAAGATTAAACAGTTTGGCAAATCGAATTCACTACCCTATCAGCAGAAAATTTAAAGCTAATTAGTCAAGATTAGGTTGTATGACTAATTAGAAGTGTGTTTTTTCAGGAGTGGCATTTAAGCTTGCATTTGTTTCTCTTTTTTGGTATGGGGCTATACCTTTCTTGTTTTTACAATATGCCCTCTTTTCTTTCTTTCACTGTTTTTGTATTTTTGAATTTATAAATTTGAATGCAATGATGGGAGAAATATTTATAATGGAAAAAAGATAAAAAAGGCTTCAACACATGGCATGGATCAAGAGAAGTAATGTTTGAGCATCCTTCCATTGACAGGACCCCCAAACAGCTCCGCTCCATTCAACTCTTGTAAGAAAAAGGCATTATTACCAGCAGTTGAATGAATCAGGTAAGGGCCAAGCCATAAGTTGTCAAATTTTCCATGCTTGCCCTTGTCTTCCCTCCTTGAGTTCCACTTCAAAAAAATTTCCCGAACCTTGAAATTGTTGGCCTTTGTTCTTCTGTCAAAAAGCTTTTTAATGCTGTCCTTCTTTTGTAATGCTTTGTTATAAACCTCCTCCATGGTTTGTTGAAGATGAATTGTTTGATTGATCCTTCTGATCATGTCATTATCTTCAGTTTGCAACTCTTGAATCAACTTCATAACTGGCACACCAAGGCTGGTAGGAAAAATTGCATCAGTGCCATACACAAGTTGGTAGGGTGAAATTCCAATAGATTTCTTCAATGTCAATCTGTCGGCCCAAAGTGCATGCACAAGCTTTGTGTGCCAAGACTTCTTGCTGTCCTCCAACAGTTTCTTGATTATGTTCACTAAACTCTTGTTTGAGGATTCTGCAAGTCCATTACCTTGAGGGTAATAAGCTGTGGAATGCCCCAATGTTATCTGATACTTGCGACAGAACTCAACCATCTTCTTTGATCCAAATGTTGTTGCATTATCAGTGAAGATCTTGGTAGGGCAGCCAAATATAGAGAGAATATTAGTCTCCATAATTTTATGATAACAAAATCATTGGCATGCCTACAAGGAATGGCTTCTATCCATTTAGTGAAGTATTCTATGGTAGTGAGAATCCATCTATGCTAGGCAGAAGATGCTGGATGGATTTCAGCTATGAAGTCAAGTCCCCACTATTGAAAAGGGGCTTCAACAGTGATTGAATGCAGAGGCAAGGGTAGCAGCTTCCTTTTGCCTTCAAAAAGTTGGCACTTATGGCAGGCAATGATCATTTTGTGTACATCATGGAAAAGAGTAGGCCAATAGTAACCAGCCCTCAAGATTTTGTTGGCTGTTGTTTTACAGTATAGGTGGCCTCCACACTCCCCTTCATGGAACTCGTGCTTAACCTTCTCTGCATCAAACTCAGGCAAACATTTAAGCAATATACCACTTGCATTTTTCCAATAAAGACATCTATCTATAATGCAATAGTTTACAACTTTCAACTTCAGGAACCTTGCCTTTGTTTTTGTCAAACCAGGAGGTGTATTCAAATTAAGCAAAACATAAAGAATATCAGCATACCAAGAGGAACTCATAAAATGGTTTTCAATAATGGAAGTTGAGATTTCCTCTTGATCATCTAAAGCATTAATCATATTAATATCAAGGATTTCAAAATTGGATTCAGCCATTAATCTAGCCAGACCTTGGCCTTTGATAAGTTTAGTGGGTTTTATCTCTAAATCATATTCAAGGATAACAGCAATCCACTTACCTCTCTTACCATCTGGGTCCTGTGTTAGAATGTCTTTCACAACTGAATTTGGGACAAAGGCAATGATGTGTGAGTGAAGGATGTATACTTTGAAGTCTTTCAAAGCCTTAACCAAAGAAAAGGCTTGCTTTTCCATAATGTTATACTTCAAAGGAGCATCTCTCAAAGCCTTGCTAAAGAATGCAATAGGCTGCTCTTGTCCTTGTGGATTTTTCTGTAAAAGGACAGCAGCTATGGTATATTCTGATGCAAACAAAAAAATATAAAAATCTTTTGAAAAATCAGGACTTATTAGAACCGGTGTTTTAGTTAACGCTTGTTTCACCAGCTCAAAGGACTTCTTTGCTTCCAAGGTCCATTTTACCCCTTGCTCCTTCTTCAACATGCTTGTGATATTTCTAAGGAGCTCAGCCAAGTTGGGGATGAACCTTCTCAAAAAGTTAACCTTTCCAATGAAAGATTGCAAATCCTTGATGTTTCGAGGATGAGAGATCTGCACTATGGCCTCAATCCTCTTTGGATCTATCTTTATACCCTCCTCAGAAATAATGTGCCCAAGAAGTTTACCTTCTTGGAGCGCAAATAGTGTTTTCTTAGGGTTTAAATATATCCCAAACTTTCTGCATTTCTCGAAAACTCTTCTTAAATGTTCTAAGTGCTCTTCATCTGTTTTTGAAAACACGGTAACATCATCAAGGTATATAATGATGAAGTAGCCCAGTTCTTCCGAGAATGCTATGTCCATGGCTCTCTGAAAAGTTGCACCAGCATTCATTAGACCAAAGGGCATTTTCACATACATGAAAGTGCCCCAAGGTGTAGTAAACACTGTCTTTAGTTGATCATCAGGGTGGACTAAGATCTGATTGTACCCTGAATAGCCATCAAGCAAAGAAATTCTTCTAGACCCTACTACCCTTTGTAAAATATGATCCATCTTAGGTAAAGGGTAGTTGTCTTTCATTGAAGCTTTGTTTAAGTCTCTAAAGTCTATACAAAGCCCGATCTCTCTAGTTTTCTTCCTAACTGACACCAGATTAGAAACCCATTCAGAATATCTAATAGGGACAATAATACCAGCTTCATACATTTTCTTAATCTCCTTCTCGACCAAAGGTAACTGGACAGGGTTTATTCTGCGCAGCTTTTGTTTGAATGGTTTTTAGTTTTCCTTGAGATGGATTTTGTGCTGTATTATTTCAGTGTCATAGGATTTCGGATACTCATAACTCCACGCAAAAACATCAGAAAATTATTTAAACAGCTTTATGTATTTGAGTTGAATGTGAGCAGGTAAAGTCTTAGACAGTTTGATCATCATAGGTTTAATTTGACTGCCTATATTGTACTCCTCAACTTCAGTCTCTACAGGTTCCAGTTTTGGCTTCTTGGCCACATCTTTAAAATCGAACAACTCTTCTAAAGGGGCTAGACCCTTAGGCAAACTTTCATCTTTGGACTGCAGGGTTTCTAACTCTTCTGTTTCTAACTCTGCAGTCAGTTCTGTTTTGTTTTCAAGTTTGCCAGTCAGTAGATTAATATTAACAAGTTCAGGAGACGGTTCTTCTTGGCCAAGAAAATTTTCTTCACTGCAGTCTGTATCATAATCTGAGTCCAAACTGTGTAGTTCGAATTCATTTCCGAATTTCATGAAGTCTTCTATTTTTTTGTCCCCGTCGAACACCTGCCAATATTTCTCGTTATCAGGAACGGATGGTCTGAATTTTATCTGAGTTGTGCAGTCTTTGGTTTCATATGGCGTTAAGCATGTTCTGGCTGCAAAGGCTAAGTTGTGGGCCGCAATATTTCTTTTCCTTGGGACAAAAATTATCTGGTACTCCTCAAAAGCGTTTAAAAGGTCCACGACATCATTTCAGTAGGTCCTAAGTCTGGGATGATTAGCATTATACTCCCCATTGACTTGTCTAATGATTAAATCGGAATCCCCATGCACTTTGATTCTCTTGGCTCCTAACTTTTTCAACAAACGTAAGCCTAAAAGCAGGGATTCATATTCCGCTATGTTATTCGAACACTGAAATTTTAATCTATAGGAAAGGCTTGCTGTGTGGTTATTCTCAGTGTTGCGAATCCAGACCCCTGCACCAATGTTGTTCCTAGTGCAGGATCCGTTGAAGTTCATACTCCACAGAGGATCAGTTTCGGGTTTAACAGTTTGACTATCCTCCTTGACTAAAGTGCTTTCAGATGTTTCTTGAAGATCAGCACTTGGTTGGGCTTGTTTTAATTCCTCAAGTTTTTCAATATGTTGAGGAACGAGTTCTTGACTGCTAAGGTTAAAAAGTGATGGACGCATGATTTGTGGTTCAAGACCTGCGTTTGCTTCGATAAAGTTCACGGGTTCAACAAACTATTTAGACATTTCTATGGTGTTTACCTCCTCCTTTCTATTGGCCATTAACTCTGTTAAAGTTACTTGTTCATCCAATATTTCATCATTAAAAAGGATAAATGAATCAAGGCCTGTGTTTACAGAATATAGGGGAGATTTTTGCAGTCTGTCTTGACTAGTAACCATGTACTGGATATGGGACTCCCTGTAAATTTTTCTTGTCTGATTAAATATAGGGATGGTCGCATAGGTCATGTCCATCTGCATAGTCCCCTGTAACTTAGCCCCCCAAGACCTTGATAATAACATTCCATACTTTGGGGGCACATCAGCCACAACAATATCCATGACTAAGCATTTGGCTGGAATCTGGGCTAAGTTAATGCAAAGGTCTTTGATTAATCCTAAACATTTTACTCTGCTCGAGTCAAAGGAGTAAAGGTCTTTGTAAGGTCTGGTGATTTCTAGACCCAGGCTCTCCATTACAGCTTTTGGCATTAAATTATGACAAGCCCCTGAATCATGCACAGCGTTATGCAAAATTTTGTCATGAACATTTAAACTCACATAAAAGTGAGGAACATGTCCCTCTTGATATCTACCTTCAATCTTTGGACCAAAAATAAGCTCAGGCTGGTCATCATTAAGATTGACTGTGTCATTGTTATCCTCTATGTTTAAAGCCTTCAAAATTTGGGTCCTATATACATCCTGGGCAGCTAACTCAGTCAAGGGAATAGAGATTTTGATTGTTGAAATTTCTTTCTCTAAACTGAAAGGCATTTGATTCTTTGCAGAACTTGTTTCAGCCTTATTAATAGTTACCTTATCAGCAAATTCTGTTTGCTGATTTGTTCTATTTACATTTGACAAAATGGTTTTAACAGGAGTACTAGTTGAAATTTTAGTACTACTAAGGTCTGCACTCTGTTTTTCAATGTTTTGAGTGACTTTCTCTTCACCTTTATCAGAATTAACAGCTATTATCTTGTCTTTCTGTTTGACAACTTTCGGCTTGTTTACAGTGCTACTTTGTGAAGCTTTGTCATAGGTTTTGGTGTTGGGAGTTTGTTGACTGGTTTTACTTCTAAGGTCATATTCCCTTTGAGACTATATGATGACATTCTCCATGTCTTGATAATAATTTTCATCATCATCTCTTTTGTCATCATAAGGTGTGTACAGACCTTGTTTTCTATCATAATGGACCTCAAAGTCATCATCGTCTACTCCCAGCATATTGACATCGTCATCCTCTATTTTCTCATCTGTTTCCTCAACCTCACTTACATAGTTTTGCTGAAAGGGAGGAGTGATCTGTTGATCATCTTCCCTAGGTCTGTTTGGAGGTTGATTTCTTCTAAAATTCTGATTTTGGTTCTAGTTTCTATTTTGAGGAGCAGTTTGGTTTTGATTTTCTTGTGCTCTCTCAAAGATGCTCATTCTCTTCATCATTTCCTCCATCATTCTTTCCATCTTGGAGCTGGAAGTAGAAGGTGTAGATTCCTCTTTGAAGGACACACTCTTCTCATTTTTCATCCTTGCTCTTTTCTCCATCAAGTTAACTTCCATAGCAAGAGCCCCTTTTTTCATATCTTCAAGAGTTGTAGGGTCTCTTTCTCTCAGCTGATAGGCCATCTCAGGGTCTAACCCTTTAGGAAATTTGTTCAGTGCTACGCCTTGTGGATGTTTTAGATCTGGGGGAAGCGCATTATATATACTGTTAAATCTAGTACAATAAGCTTGTACACTTTCCCCTGTGTTTCTGTGGAGGTTCTTGTAATCAGAGAGGATTTGGAGAGGATTCTTCTTCACTTCCCATTTGTTTAGGACCGTTTGATGGAAGGTTTGTAGATCATTTATACTGTGGGGGGTTAAGCCCTTAAACCATTTTCTTACTTCTCCCCCTAAGCTCTGAGCAAATATTCTAAGTTTGACAGAATCATCATCAATTTCGTTTCTGTCAAAGTAGTCATTCATTTTATCCACACGTTGTGATGCAGTTGTAGCATTGCTAGCATCATATAATGGAATTTTGGACTGATAGTCCTATGGAAGATTGACTAAGGGTACAGGAAGGACTAAGGGAGCATACCATGCTGCCATGATATGTGGTGGGGGTGGATTTACAAGAGGCTGATTAACAAGAGGGAAGGTGGGTTGGAGTGGAGTGGTTTGAAAAGTGGATGATTGGTGAACAGATGTGGATGGAACAACAATAGATTGCTGAGCTGATCTTGGATGAGAGACACCTAAATTGTGAAGGAAATGTAAATCAGGAGGTGTTGTTTCCCTACTACCAGGATGTTCACTTGTTTCCGAGGATGAAAGTGAAGACTCAGAGTCTAGCTGAATTATATCATCAAATGACCTAGTTCTAAATGGATTTACTAAGTCATCTTGTGATTGTTGTAGAGATGACAGATTTTCAGGAACTGAATTAGCTCTCAAGGGTGATCTGAAAACAGTTGATAATTTAATCTTAGGAGACTCTCTAAGGATACTTTCTGGGTTATCAACTATCTCAGGTGGGTTCGGGTCAGGATAGGCTCGAGTATGAATCTTTCTAGGAGCCACTATGCAGTGTTTTTAGACCCAACTAAACAAGAAACGTTCAACCAAGTATGACAGTCTTTAAAAGGTCAACTAATCTGTTTACACAAATTTTAATCCTACAGTCCTCTAACTGAGTTTGAATGATATTACAATGATAAGGGTTCTTCCCAGTGGAGTCTTAAGGTCTGTTGAGGAGTGTGGAGTTGCCAAGTGGAATTTTATAGCTCTTTTGGAATTAAAAGGTTTTATGGTCCACCACCATGTTTATTGAATTCCAATCTAAAATATTTTTGGGTTTTCTGAGTTATTTTTCAGTTGTGTGGTTTCTAAGAGTGCCCCAGATCTGTTTCACAACTTAGCTACGGTTATGAGACAAAGACAGTCTACTCTTATCGCTAATCCAGCTGATTTTTCAAGTTTAGATAAAGACTTATGAGAATCCTAGGGTTTTCCCAGCTTGTCACTGATTCAAACAAGTTTTACCATGATTACCATTACTTGGTAGTGCTTGAAAAGGCTGCTTTTACTCACAAGGTTTTATGAAGTTTTTAAGGGAACCTAAGATGAAAATTCGACTCAGTCCCCAGCGGAGTCGCCAGAGATGTTAGGAATCTGTAATTAGCAAGATTGGCAAAGTCCAATCACAGAAACAACATTATTTCAACCACTTTGGGATTCTATGAGTTATCTCTCCTGAATCCGGAGAGGGATCTCTCCAATAAGTGTAAATATTGGATTTATGTTTGAAAGTTTGGGTAATGATATTAGGCTATTATGAAGGCCGAGGGTTTTGTTTTGTTTTTGGATGGTTAAGCATGATTATTGGTTGAGAGGAAAGTCCTAAAAGGAAAGAGTTTCAGGCGTGAATTTGCAAGAGATCAAAACAAGCTTTGGCTAAAAAGATAGATATAACGCTGGTTTTTAGTCCATTGGGCTATGGAGTCATAATAGGGCTTTTAATTATGAAAAAATTCAAGAGTGATCCAAGGGGCAAGTCATCTATGTCACAAGATCTTTTGAGATAAAATGATGGTATGGAAAAAATAAAGTGTTAGAGGGGTGGAAACTAATAATAATTTCAACAAGGATTTATAGTCAGTCCAAACAAGAAAAAGCCTTTAAGCAACTATTTAAAACCAACCAAAGGGCAAGGCTCACCATAAACCTCTTTGGACAAGCTTGTATTAAAGATAACTCAAGAGACAAATAATCCAGTAATCCGCATAATTACCTTCAGAAAGTATGAAAACACATAAGGTAAACAAAGTGCAACTTAAGATCAGATAAGGTACTTTAAAACCTAGTCTGCTTTCAACAAACACTTAGGGAAACTTTCAGAATCTACCTTTGGAGCAAGAAGCTAGAAAAAAGGGCTCACCATCACTTTTCTAATCCCACTTTAATAAGAAAATAATGGAAATCACATTCAAGAACCATGTTTAAAGCAAATAGTAGGACGAGGGAACGCCAACATTCCTAACTGCTTAGACTGTATTGAATCATTCTTAAATAAACAGATTGGAGGAAAACCTTGAGATAAAGCTTATCAGTCAGAGAAGGGTACTGGTAAACAATAATTCCTAACTCTATGCTTGCTATTCTTTATCATAGAATAATGGAAAATGTGGCATACATGAAAAGGGAAAACAAATAACAAAGAAAGAGGCACTTCACCAGTGACATAGACCAGGATCCCAAGAAACAACTTGTATATTGAAGTCAAACCAGTTACATCTTCAAGTCCAATGTTTCAGTTCAACAATCATCTTCACTTCTCAGCCTAACTTATCTAATCACAAACAAAGCTTCAAGAGCTAGTGAACACTATTTACAAGTAGGAGTTTCGAGCTCAAGTGTATTTCAAAGTTCAACAACCAACAATTTCTCATCTTCTACAGAAGTATTTATAGAAGAATGAGGAGGTGAGATCTAATAAAATATCTCCCAAGACAATTAATACAGATTAATGACTTCTCGGCCTTTGAGGGGCTCGATGGAGAAGTTTACAGGTGTTCTGTCTGTATTAATGTTTTACATTTAAGATTTAAGCTCGGTGGGAGATTTTGTTGACTTTTAGGCTCTGTGTCATGCTATAGTAACTCTGCTAATATTTTTGTCATTAAATTCTTTCAGCAGAATTAACTGTTCGGCTGCGTTGGGGAAAATATCTGATTTTGAACAATAACTTCGGCCTCTGTTTGAATGCTTTGAGGCACAAGTGGCTTTGTGGTAGCTGGGAGGAATCAATTCGCCTCTGTTGAGGCGGTGGAGGCCTTTCTGTCTGATAAAACACTTATCTTTAACTGTGTTTTTAATTTGGAGGATTAGGCTTTTGATAATCAATCTTAGCCGTAATCCCCCAAATTGTCTTCAATATTCTGTTCTGGTGTGTTTTTCCTTCGACACTGATACTCTTTGATTGTGATTTTATTCACTGTGTCTTGTTGATGTGCAGTGCTGCGCAGGGCTCGTGAGGCATCAATGCCCATGAAGCGTTGACGAGACGTGGAAATTTAACCCATGGATGGCTTCCTTTTATGAATCAAAGGCATGAGGATCGTCATTCCCAGCCTTTGACTTTTTCTTCATTATAATGGACAAAACCATTAATCACCTGCAAAACACGAAACTAATTAAGAAATCCTGTGTTATTTGGGGTAAAATACTTCAGAGGTTCATTTTAAGAGCATGGCCATTGGATATGAAATATGAATGGTTAGTATTAAATCTAAGGGTTAATGGAAATAATACAATGGCGGAGGAAGGGCTGACGAGAGTCGTTGATCTACAGAGATCAACGGCTAAGATTGGCTGAAAAAAATTAGAATGTGAGGCATATGATTTTAAATCAAAATCGAGAAAAGCATCCTGGACCATCCAATCCAGACACGTGGACGGTCCAGATGCAATCGGAGGCAGAGGCATCAGCGGGTCAAAATACATGGAGTGCGACAGAGCAATTGAGCGCTAGTCGTTGATCTGAGGATCAGATCAACGGTGGGGAGTGAATCGGAGGGATGTCAATCGGAGGTGGAGAAATGTAAAGGCGCAAAAGACATCTTTGATGTGATTGCGCGATCGGGGAAGGCTGATGCGATTGCGCGATTGGGAAATGGCTGATGCGATTATGTGATCGGGCCATCGCAATCGGAGTTTTTTGTTTAACGCAAACAACAACACTTTGTGATTTGCTCCGATGCGATAAGCGCTTGGGACCTTTAGCACTTGGTTCCAGTGCTGGGGCACATGGAGGGGAAGTGGTTTAAGACTTAGCCCAAGGGGGCTTAAGCCTATGGTAAACAACATATTTTTCATGAAATTTTCCAAGTTTTTCAATGGATTTCGGGGTTTCGGTATAGTTTAAAAATGAGTTTTAAACTATGTAAAAATGATTTTCATGAATGGGAGAAGGGGAATCATGAAAATAGAGGATTTTTATGGAGAAAAAGGGGAGCAAAATGAAAGTTAGTTTTTGAGTGGAGGAGGGGGGAAAAAGGCCTTTGAAGCAGTATTTTCACTTATGGAAACAACAGAATTTCAGAGTTTTAAAATGGGAACAGCAGTGAAGATATGAACAGAGGCATGAGGCCTTCAAGAGTCTTCAAGAGATAACATATTTTATCAATAAAACTTGTTTCTTGAAGACTTCAAAAATGTTTTAGCCAACATTTTCTATAACAAAATTTATAGCTGGCTAACAGTCTCTAATGTAATACAGTGTTGGTATAAGAGAATGTCTCAAGAAGGATTGCGGTCATACTACAATGACAAATGCAGAATTCTATATGGGTATAATACAGAAGTATATATTGATACAAGTAAGGGCTCCAAAACAGAAAAGGATGCAAATTGATAAGAAGGAAAATTTGTGGTCAATTTTGGAAAGATTGCGGTCAAACTATATCTAGTTCATTGTCTGGAAGAAATATATATTATGTGATAGAATGTGACATCATCAGGACTAAAATGCAAGCATAAGGGTTATGATGAATTCTGAAGTGTAAAGTAAGGAAGGTAAATCTGTGATTTACCTTCCCACAATAAAAGTGTTACTCCTGCCTAACATTTGTGTCCTGTGCATTTTGATAATTGACTTGATGAAAGATTAACTAAGAGAAGACATAAAGCAAGCTCACAAGTAATTATCAAGAAGAGAATTTGTATTAACCTTAAGCCCTCCAAATTCTCAACATGGTTTTAGAGCTTTGGTTACAAGAAAGGGCTATCAGTGATACAAATCCACTTCAGTTTGGAGGTTACAATCTCAGCTTGGTTACATTGCAGTGATTATAGCAAAATATTACGAAACATGTCACCTACATCACAAGTTCGGTGATACTTCAGTTCGGCATGCATGTATATGAGGTAATATTACACAATCATACTAAACACAGTCTTGGCATACATACATCCCCATAGTTCGGACTCAATCTTAGATTATCGATGGTATATAAGTTTGAAAAAGGAAGCATAACTTGGATAACACAGTTTCAGGTATATAAAGATATCAGTGAGCAAATCACAAAGATTACAAGTAACATTCTCAGTATGACTAAATAGACAAGACTTCGGTCATTAGTGCTACCACAGTAATAGAACTATGACACCATCATAATTCGGTATGGATGGTTCAATACTACACAGCAAGAGTTTGCGAATACAGATC
Organism: Pinus albicaulis; assembly: GCA_034641835.2. Taxonomy (NCBI): domain Eukaryota; kingdom Viridiplantae; phylum Streptophyta; class Pinopsida; order Pinales; family Pinaceae; genus Pinus; species Pinus albicaulis. The sequence continues at coordinate 1,012,862,167 of CM076574.1, read as the reverse complement.
AATGAAATGCACTTACAATAATGATTCAATTCTATATATATGATTCAGTGTTTCCTCCAATAAAGATAATTCTTATATATTTTTGAACTCAATGGAATGACCTCAACTTACTAGTGGTGGTCACAACCTTAGAAGAATACAGTCTGAAAGTTCAGCTATACGAATGGATGACATGTGATCTCAAGTCTGGAACAGCCTAAGAAGAAGATCATTCAAGGAAGAACAAGGTGAAGATCTCCTCTCCACTTTCCAAGTAAGTATCTTTCATTTTCATTTTAATTTTGGTTAAATGACTTTAATATACAAGGAGATACATAATGTGGTTGTATTACCAAAGATCCTTGCATAGTCATGGTCCTCATAGATAAATGAAGTCATAGATAAGGGTCTCCTTTGAATTCATGGAAAGAAACTCTTAAGGTTCTCTCACATGAACAATATTAGAGACACAAAAGAAGCTGAAGAATAATTATGAACAGTACAAGAAATTTCATGTCACCGGAAAGGATGGAAGGAGTGGGTGGAAAGAGGGAGTAAGAGATCATTAAGACTAGTCTCCCTCATAATAAGTTTCTTTATGGCTCCTAGATCCTAATTAATATTTGATGGGATATGACATCATGGAAGTATAAGAAACAAGAACTCATATGATCATGAGGGTAACAAAATCATGGGATAAGTAAATTACCTCACTCATCAACCTAGGGTTTCTACGGAAGAAGACAAGTTGAAGGAAATAGTTTCGCAGAACTCAAACATTTGAAGAAAAGGAAGAACCTGATTCAAAATAAATCTAAGAAAGAAGAAGCAAGGGATCTACATTATGATTGATATCATCCTCTTATTTAAAATGATTTATGTTGGTTATATGATAGGAAGCAGTGTAGCATCCTGATGAAAGCATGGTAGGAGCTCTTAGTGAATCAGCTCTAGGAAAACCTCTCTGATAACATTACAAATATAAAGCAATCATCAAGAGCAGGGTCATCATGGAAACATATTTTTGGGATATTGATGGAGCATGCCATGAGAATGAAGCTCTTTATTCTTGAAAATGACGTAAGGGTAAAAGGGTATGAGGTATGTATATATTTATATGCTAAACATTGGTTGCTGCGAAGTCATGTCATATGGTTGCACGTAATGAACTTCTGTATTTAGAAGTATGATCTACGGAGGAGTATCTCTCAGTGCACATACAGATTAAATCAACATAATATGTCCTCATGGAATATGAGGTGGTTTTATATGAACAAGAAACTAGAAAGATTGTAAGTTCCTAGGAATAAAGAATGTGCAAAGAGGAAGAGATCATGAAATGAAACCATGTCAAGAGGCAGTTACCATCCGAAAGACAAAAAGATGTGACTAATAGATCTCCTGGAAAGATATGTAGACTCTGACGGAATTCTAGTAAAGAATAAGACCTTTGGCAAAAATCATATCATTAGGAGATGTGTCAATCTATATGAAAGATGTCGATGCCTACAAGAAGATGTCATGGTGAAAGATCGTCACTAAGGTAAATTTTGTTCTAAAAGGTTCATATGAATATGTTTATCTGGAAGAATTTGTGCAGGATTGCTAAATGAGAAATGATGTATGATCCTTGGAGATGATTTGAAGGAAAGAAGCATGGAATAACAGTGGACCAGATAAGGTAATCTGATGAATCACTTTCTGATAGTTGACATGACTTAGGATGAAAGTGATGGATGATCTGTGCCCTATGAAGCTAAAAGTTGGAGATTCCTCAATATCGAAATCCATGACATCGAGGACATGAATTCTTCATAAGCAGTTGTGTGTCTCACCATTTCTGCTGGAGGTCCTTGGTTAAGAGGGAGCCTGATGATAAGTTTCTTACTTGGAAGAAACTTGGTAATTCCTAAGAATGAGCTTAGGTACATTCCTTGTATAGGAATGAATACATTCCCTTGTGGAATATGTCCTCCCTAGTTGAGAGGTAGAGATAGACACATCATTCTGGTTTTGGGAAGATAGAATGGAGTATTGGGTAATCATTTGGCATTCGATACTCTTTGAGAATGGGTTAGGGAATTCAAGATAAGAGTATTCAAGGACCGATATTCTTTGAGGGCTAGCTACCCAAGAGAAGAATAGTCCAAGAAGGTCATACTTTGGGAACACCTGGGTGGAGTATGTACCTTGGAGAGACAATGACGAAGGTGTCTATAATTCATGTGTCTCGCTAGCATTGTAGCCCATTGTCTCATTGAGAGCTAGGGCTGTTAGTCAAGGCCTTGCACAAGGACAATGTTGGTTGATACGATGCTATACATATGCGATTACCAATTCGATTCTTCATATGATATTCTTCAGTTTGAAAGTAACCATGTACCTGTATGAATACCTCCCTAGTTAAGAGGGAGTGTTGAAAAGCGTAACTAGGTCGATCTTCATGTTGACTATGTAATTAAGAGTCATGAAAATGAAGTGTCTATTCTGAAGAATGTTCTCCAAGACCTTACACTCAAGACTACCCACATATATGTTGAATGATCAGCTCCTAAAGTCAGCCTCCAACATCTTGGAAATTTGGCCTACATACTAAAGGTAAGGTCGGCCTTAACTTAGAAACAAATCACTATATATATAGTGTTGAAGCTGCAGATCAATCAGGAAGATGAGGCGTATATATCTCTAACGTAATAACTGGAAGATGAATCGTATATATCTTTGACGTGATAACCGGAAGATGGAGCATATATATCTTTGACGTGATAACCGGAAGATGAAGCATATACATCTCTGATGTGATGACCAGAAGATGAAGCATATATATCTCTGACGTAATATAGGAAAAGAAAATGCGAATGTCTCTAATGTAATACAACGTTGGTATAATACAGAAGGATTGCAATCATACTGCGTTGGTATAAGAGAATGTCTCTAATGTAATACAACGTTGGTATAAGTGAATGTATCAAGAAGGATTGCGGTCATACTGCAATGACAAATGTGGAATTCTATATGGGTATAATACATAAGTATATATGAATACAATTAAAGGCTCTAGAACAAAAAAGGATGTGAATTGATAAGAAGGAAAAATTGCAATCAATTCTGGAAAGATTGCAGTCAAACTATATCTAGTTCAAAGTCTGGAAGAAATATATATTATGTGATAGAATGTGACATCATCAAGACTAAGATACAAGCGTAAGGGTTATGATGAATTCTGAAGTGTAAATTAAGGAAGTTAAATATGAGATTTACCTTCCCACAATAAAAGTGTTACTCCTATCTAACATTTGTGTCCTGTGCATTTTGATAATTGACTTGATGAAAGATTAACTAAGAGAAGACATAAGCAACACAAGCAAGCTCACAAGTAATTATCAAGAAGAGAATTTGTATTAACCTTAAGCCCTCCAAATTCTCAACATGGGTGGCATAAGGATTCCTAGTCCTGGCTCAACCACTGGAGTATAAAGGGGCAGATCATCTCGGGAAACAAGGATAGTTTCAAAGGTATTATTACCTCCAAATTTAAGGATAAATTTTCGGATGATAAGGAGTTAGAGGGATAAAGGAAGCTAAGATATTATAAGGAGGTGATCAACCCCACCCTTGATAACCAGAATTATCTCTCTTTTCTAACTAGCACTAAGAAAAAAAATTACATCACTAAGATAAGAACAAATTCTCTTGAGCTTTGAAGTGAAATCGAGTGATGGTCTACTCCCAAAACTCCCTGCGATGATAGAATATGTCAACTTTGTGATACTAAGAAGGTGGAAGATGAAAAAAACTTCCTCTTATATTGTTTGGATCTTACTCACATCTGCTCTCATTTTCCTAACATCTACCACACTTCCAATATTCTTGACTTGTTAAGTGAGCCCAACTATAGTGGCCTTGTTTTACTTCTTTCCCTTCTTTTTTCTTATAGAAATAAGATTTTGAAGAACCATTGTTAGATTCATATTTTCTTAAGGTCCAATAGACCGCATTGGTCTTAGTCGATGTTAATCACCATCATCATCATCATCATTATGTTTTATCTAACGTATTCACTATAATAACTTATTTAATACTTCATTACAACATTTCCTCACAATAAAGTAGACAACATCATCATCATCATCATCATCAAATTTTAGATCTACACTACAATATCTCCCATATTAAGGTGTAGAGTGTCTCTCAACACAATAAAGATATTTTAACTTTATATATATATATATATATATATATATATATATATATATATATATTAATTCAAGAAGATGGTAAAAATAAAAAATAAAAATAAAAATAATTAAATATTATATTTTAAAGGGTTGGAATTGATATATAGATTAATTATGTAATTTTACTCAAATACATATTTTTTTTTACATTATAATTATTTTTTTGGAGGGTTTCCATAATTTTAATTTAATTATCAATAATTAATAGGTAGATAGTAAGGATTTTACCTCTACAAAATATCCCTTAAATATTTTGTGTACTAGTGAGGATAAAGGACTGTGATTTATCTCAAAGTTAGTTATGCCCTTTTTGCTTTTCAATTTAATTAAAAGAAAAAAGTTATAAAATAAAATTACAATAAAAGATAGCCTTGGTAACTCAATTGAGAAGTGTCATGAAAATAAATTGTTAAGTACTAAGAGATTTGAGGTGCAAATCTCAAAGGTAGTTATGCCCTTTTTTATTTTCAATTTAATTAAAAAAAAAAGTTATAAAATAAAATATTTAAGGGATATTTTGTGTATTAGTGAGGACAAAGGACTGTGATTTATCTCAAAGGTAGTTATGCCCTTTTTTCTTTTCAATTTAATTAAAAGAAAAAAGTTATAAAATAAAATTACAATAAAAGATAGCCTTGGTAACTCAATTGGGAAGTGTCATGAAAATAAATTTCTATGTACCAAGAGATTTGAGGTGCAAATCTCAAAGGTAGTTATGCCCTTTTTGCTTTTCAATTTAATTAAAAGAAAAAAGTTATAAAATAAAATTACAATAAAATATAGCCTTGGTAACTCAATTGGGAAGTGTCATGAAAATAAATTGTTATGTACCAAGAGATTTGAGGTGCAAATCTCAAAGGTAGTTATGCCCTTTTTGTTTTTCAATTTAATTAAAAGAAAAAAGTTATAAAATAAAATTACAATAAAAGATAGTCTTGGTAACTCAATTGGGAAGTGTCATGAAAATAAATTGTTATGTACCAAGAGATTTGAGGTGCAAATCCCAGATACTTTCCCATGTCTATATATATGTCCAACTCATACACTAGTGTAGCCATATAAATTAAATGGCTAGTAAATACACATAGGCACCAATCCATGATACACATCAAATCATATAAATTAAATGGCTAGTAAATGTGGATCAACATCAATCCTTAGTAATATCAAAATACTTAGCCCCACATTACCATGGAGATCATTAATTTAACGTTTAAAATATATACAAAATATTTTTCCTATGAAATGAGTTATGTCTTGTGGTATTGTAACAAATTATATTTACAAATTAAGAATCTCCATTGTAAAGTGGGAGTGAATCTCCATATATATATATATATATATATATATATTATATATATATATATATATATATATATATATGCATCCAATCATAAAAATTAACGAAAGTATAAATTTATTTTAAAATATTTCTAGCACAACCATATAAATTAAATGGTTAGTAAATGTGGATAGACATCAATCCATACTAAATATCAAAATACTTAGCCCCACATTACCATGAAGATTGTTAATTTGTAAATAGGATTGGTTACAATAGTGTGGCTTATCAAGACCACATGCCCAAAAAATAATAACTCCTTAATATGAGATTTTTTTTAATTAATCAATTTAATTAAAAAGGAAAATATAGCATTACTACTATTAAGAAAATTCCACCCTTTTATTTGTGTACACTACTATGAATATTCTAGAATATTGAATGGAAACCCCTACCATTCACTTAATAATTATTGATATTTAAATTAAAATTCTAAAAGACTTATTCTAAAATAAGCACACCTATAAACATAATTAGTTTTTTTTATAATTATTAATAAGAATAATTTAAAGTAAAGTCATATTTTAGTTATTTTTTATGATTTCTTTTATATCTTGGTAGTGTGAAATGTATCATAAGAGAAATGTTTTGATGTCTCTCAATGCTCCTATTCATTTAATTTATAATTTTTGTTAGTATACATTTATATCTACCATTTACTTATTTTTTAATTGTATTTTAAATATTTAAAAGACGTAAAATAGTTGAAAGATATGGAATTCTTAACAAAATTTCTAAAAGAAATAGAAATTGGTTGTAATTTTACTTTAATATAATATATATTTACACTATAATCAAGTTTGAATCCACTTCTATTTATTTTTTTGGGCTTTGTCTAATTATTAGATTTTTTGGATATTTTGGATAGAATAAAGTGAATAGTGTTTTTTTCACCTTGAAAAACTTGTGGGGTATTCGGATTTTGGAGAATTCACAACTCAAACTTATAATTCCAGCAAATATTGAATTCTAGACAATTTTGAGAAAAAAAATGTGTCCAAAAACCCTCCAATATTCTAACATATAACCACTAACATTTTGTATTATGTTTTAAATATATATATAGATAGATTTTTCCTCATACACATATACAATTCTTTGTTTCATTTAAATAAAAATAAATAAAAAGCTACTTTTAAAATTTTAAAATATATAAAGCTTGATTGGAAAAGAAACTATATAAATTAGATTTGAGAAAATGTATCATTAAAAATACCTTATGTAAAAAATTAAATTGATTTCCTTTATGTTTAAGTTATAAAAAACTAATATTAAAATATATTGAATTTAACTATGAATTATGAATTAGGAAAGAAATGCAAGTTGAATAGAATTAAACAACGAATTCACATTCATACATATATGGTTTTGAACAAAACAAATTTATACAATGAATTGCAGTCGTGCCATTAAGTTTTTTATTAAGAATGTAAATTGTTTTTTTTTTCAATCTCTCGGGTTGATGGTTCGCTCCTTTTAAAGGTCTTCTATGATGATTCGTATCTCTGAGCTTCAGTGCACCAGGGTATCACATTTTTATCTCTGGGCCAGCGGATAGCACTTTGTTTGTATTTCATGATGCTAAATTGATACATTGATACCTATGAATACAGGCCTGCAATTTCCGTTGGGAGATCTCTGGAAATCCACGACTATTAGCATTTAAAATAAAAATCTTCTTGAATCAAATTAGCGACATCCTTAGCAACCAAGGGTCCTCTGCGATGATTTGTATCTCTGACCTTCGGTCCAGCGGATAGCACTTTCTTTGTTATAGGACCATCAACAGATCGAGAGCTAGTTTGTCTATCCAAATTGAACTACGGTGTTTACCTCAGAACATTATTCTTTGTGATTTGAAGCTTATGAAGAATTGAAGTCCTGCAGTTAGAGTTTTTTCTTTTTTTTTGAGAATGCATGCAGTAGGTCAATAGTTGCTCAAGGTTCTTCTACTATACAAGCCTTAAAAGTTTCAAGTATTTTTATCTGCCAAAGACTTGGCATCCAAGGCACAGTGACAACCTCACATTGGTTCTGCTTTACAAGTGTACTCGTTCTCATTTACCCTCTTCATGTTAAGTTTGGTTTTATTACACTATGAATACTTCCCCTCATATTTCTAAGCCCCCCTTTAGGAAAGGCAGACCAAGTAAAATTACATTAGATAGTTTCTATGAGTACATTGAGTCTTTAGAAAGATTAAGAGAAGAAAGAGAAAATCATCTAGAACTAACGACAATGTTTGATAACAACCACAAATCATCAGAAAATAAAATAACCACACTCGAAATTGAACTCCAAAAAATGAAAGGTAAAATTCAAGAAATAGAACATAGTAAACAAACAATGGTCGAAGAAAATGACACCTTGAAAAGCAAGATTAAAAATCTAAAAGAACAACTACATAATAACTCAACTCTAAATAACACGGAAAAATAACTTAGATATTAAACCCATCAAAGATGAAATTAATAAACTAATTGTTTTCAACCATGAGTGCCACAAATGAGCCTTAAATCTTATAATTGCGGGTATAGAAGAACAAAACAATGAAAACACATTAGAAATGGTTAAAGAACAATTAAAAACAAAATCTCAAATTGAAACAATCTATCTCACGGAAGCAATAAGGGTCGGAAATATACTTGAGCATAAGCACACACTCATCTGTGTCAAGGTCAATTGTTATGAACATAAACTGGATATACTCAGGAAATCCCCAAGCCTAAAAGGAACAAGAATCTTTATAAATGAAGATCTCATTTCAGAAGACCATGCTGAACTTAGAAAAGAATTCCAAAAGGTCAAGGATGCAAGAAAGGTCGGGAAATGGGCAATCATTAGGAATAGGAAAGCTATTATTAGAGATAGAGTCTCAAGCACGAGTGATAAATAGGGATTTGCATCAATCTGGATCCTCTTTTGGAACTGTCGTGACTTTCCATGGTGTAAAGGTCATATGTTAAGGTGGATCCTGAGTGATATTGACCTTATTCTCTTAGTTGAAACATGGGAGCATGATGAATCTAGGGTCCCTCACCTCGACAATTTCACTCTTTGGTCTGGTTGGAATAAGAAATCCTCTCGAAGGGGTTTTGGTGGTATAGCCTGCTATATAAGAACACTTTTTCCTCTCACATCCGACTTCATAAAATCAAACCCTTCAATCAATACATTTGGATTGAAATATCTTATTCTACCACCAATAGGATCTTTCTTACAATCTACTATTTATCTCCTATCAACTCTACATCTTATTAGAAGAAAAAATTGGATAAGAATTGTCCTTTCAATTCTTTAGAAAAAGACATCTTCAACCTAAGAAATAATGGTAATATCCTTTTACTGGGAGACTTTAATGCTACAACTGCTACTAACCAAGCCATTACATTAAGCAACAACTCTAATCCTGACCCCTTGTAGCTTGATGAAGATAGTAACTTAGCTAATAAATTCAAGAGAAAATTTGAAGACATTATCGAAAACTTATTCGGCATTAAGCTCCTCAAAATTTGTAGTTCCCATGACCTAATTATTTGTAATGGTATTAACAAGTGGCCCTTCTCCGGTCATATGACATGTGTTCCATGCGTTGGGTCGCAGTGTCGTGAATTATGCAATTTCTGACATCCTTTTCCTCAACCATATTACAAACTTTGAGCTTCTTAATGGATTCAAAATTGACTCTAACCACAAACCTCTATCCCTATCCCTCAATCTTGCTTTGCAGAGCACCCACATGTAGGAGACCAATGAAAGAAAATGACATATTCGCTTCGATAGAAGTAAAACCAACCTCTTCTTAAGGAATTTAGAGAGGGATTTAGGCCCCATGAATTATAATAATAACATTGATCAAATTTATTAGCATTTCACTACTATCCTTTCCAACACCATTAACAAGTTTTCTAATGAGATTTCGTTTAAGAAGTCTAATAGAGCTTCTAATCCATGGTATGAAAAAGATTTCAAAATTGCCAAGAAATCAATCTGAGATGCTCCTAATGAAATAATTAAGTTGCAAAATATCAATATATACAAAAATATCATTAAGAGGAAGAAAATATCATATATTAATAAAAGACAAGATTATCTTCTCCACCTTTCTAAAGTCGTGCCCAAATTTTTTTGGCAAAATGTTCTTGTTTGTAAAACCAAAGATAACCATTATATTCCCTTAGAAAACTGGGACAACTACCTAAAGAAGTTGTATGACTCTCCGGACACTATGGGCACCACCTTAATCACTCCAATTATGGAGGATGTATTCTCTCTTGATGACATTAAGTCTAGTATTAATAAGCTCGCTAATGGGAAAGCTAAAGATATTGAAGGATATCAGGCTGGGATCCTTAAAATGGGAAGATCTATCCTCATTCCTTATCTCCACAAGCTTCTTAATTTGGTTGCAACACATGGCTTCCCTCGGCTTTGGATGCAAAGCCTTATTGTGGCGATATTTAAAAATGGGGACAAGAGTGTTCCATCTAACTATAGACCATTATGGTTGGCCAAGCTTTATGGGCTCATTTTGGAGAAGAAGCTTAGCCTTTGGCTTGAAATCCAGGGAAAAAGAGCTAAAGGGAAAGTTGGTTTAGGAGACATCACTCGACTATTGACCATTTGATCACTCTTAGAATCATGGCGGAGGAATGTCGCGATAGTAAAGCCAACCTATTTTGTTTCTTTGTGGACTTTAGAAAAGCTTTCAACACGGTTCCTCGAGATAAACTTTGGGAGAGACTTAAAGAGATCATGGTCCCTCCAGAGCTGAGGATTGTTGTGATCCGTTTCAACAACACCGTCACTGCCAAGCTTAAGACCAACGAGGGGTGGTCTAAAAACATTAAATGAAATATTGGAGTTAAGCAAGGGTGTCCCCTATCCCCTACCCTTTTTGGCATATGCATTGATAAGCTAGAGGAGTGTCTGGAATATGCGGGGTGCAAGGGTACCGAGCTGGCTGGTGTTCTCATTACTCTTCTCCTCTATGTTGATGATATCGTTCTTCTTGCAAAAATCCATGATGACCTTGACAAATAGCTTCATATTCTTCATGACTACTGCTCCAAGATGGATATGACACTTAATACCGAAAAGATTAAAGTCATCATCATTAAATCCAAAAATATCACCCATGGTAGTTTCATGTATAATAACGAGTGTTTAGAGAAGGTTTTTTCTTATAAGTATTTATGCATTGACTTCCCTCATCATCTCAACTGGAATTATAACATCGAGAAAAGGTTTATTGGGGGTTGGAAAGCTTATTATGAGCTTGAAAACAATTGTAAGTTGATCAATCTTTACATTTGGCATAAAAAGAGGTTCCTCTTTGAGACCCTTGTCACCCCTTTTGTCTTATACGGATATGAAGTTTAGGGTTGCAGTATATCGAGAGAGTCATGGAGGAATATTGAGATGATTCAAAAGCAATTCATAACCTACAACCTTAAAATCAAGGGAAATACTCTATATTCTATCCTCTTTATCGAATCTAGCTTGTCCCCCATTGAAAGTACGGCTATGTTTAGATACCTGATGTATAAGAAGAAGCTTGACAACATGGATTCAAAGAGGCTCCCTAATATTGCTTCTAATTGTAGCCAAAACCCTCACCTTCGCCTCAAGTGTAGGTGGCATAAGGATGCCTAGTCCTAGCTCAACCATTGGGGAACTAAGTAGGAGCTCAATATAGGAAGCAAAGATAATATCAAAAATACTATTACCTTCAAGTTTAAGAATAAGTTGTGGGAGGATCAGGAGCTCGGAGGTAAAAGGAAGCTAAGATACTATAAGGAAGAGATCAAACCCACCCTTGATAATCAGAATGATCTCTTTGCGTTGTCCAACAATACGAAAAAAATGAACATCGCTAAGATAAGAACTAATTCCCATAAACTTCGGAGTGAGATCGGGCGATGGTCTATTTCCAAGACCCCTTGGAACGATAGAATCTGCCAGATTTGTGATTCTGTGTAGGTGGAAGATGAAAATCACTTCCTTTTAGACTGCCCGACTCTTACTCACATTCACTTTCAACTCCCTACCATGTACTACACTTCCAATCTTCTTGACCTATTAAGCCAACCCACCTATAGCGATCTTGGAGCACTTATTTCTCTTCTCTTTGGCCATAAAAACAATATTTTTAAGAATCAAACTTAGATTCTTTCTCCTCTCTTAAGGTCTGATAGACCGCGTTGGTCTTAACAGACGGTAACCATCATCATCATCGTTATCATCATTATTATTATATTTTATTATTAATTATTTTATATTCATTAGACTAAATTTCATTTATATATATAATTTCTTAATATCATAATAAATATAAATATTTTTAAAATATAATAAATAGTCATTTTTTATATCTTATCTTAATATTAAATTCATAAATTGCAATCATATTTACCTTATAATTTTCTAATATCATAATAAATATAATATTTTTTTAAATATAATAAAAAAAAGTCATTTTCTAAGTCTTCTATTAATATTAAAATTAAAATCATAAATTGCAATCATATTTACCCATTAATTTCAATCTATTGTAGCATTTATTAAAAGTTCTATCACTTTAAATATTTGTTTACAAGGTATTTAAAAAGTTAGCAACCCTTTTACTAATATAAAGCTGATCAGTAAAATGAATAAATTTGTTTGTTAAATTTCACTTTCTCTCTTTATTATTAAATTTTTATAAATTTGTAAATACACATGGATAAATTCATTATGTTAATTTTGTTTAAATATTAAAATTTCCCACATAAACCTATTATATTATTTAAGCATTAAATTATAAAAAATGATTAAACAACCACTCTCGTAATCACAGAACTATATTATCTTTCTCTTCTTATTTGTGATTAAGAGAAAATTCAAATGAATCTGATTGCTCCTCCTTGCTTCACTTAATCACTCTGCTTGGAACGAGGCACTAGCTTCTCCAAATGAAAAACCTACCCCAGCAAGGTAATTCTTTAAGATTAAAGCCATCTTAGTCTGTAATGAATGCTTTGGAGATACAATAAGAGCACAAATATTCATTCACGATGTTAATTTTCCTCGTAACAACATTGGAGTATTAATACCAATAAACAAACTTCCCTAAATAAATGCAATGTCTTAAGAAAATTAGAAAGTTCAATCAGCGTTATCAATGTGTGCATGTGATGGAGATAGACAGCTTAATTTTATTGTAAACTAGATTTAAAGGTTTTTCTTAAATGTGTTGGATTGAGTTTCTGAAATTTAACTTAATCTAAAATTAAGTAAAATTATTAAAAATATTGGTTCATGGTATAATATATTGGATTATGATAAAATTTTATTGATATTTAACATTTCTAGTATATTTTATATAATTAGTGGAAGAAATGTTAACAAAGGTTACAAGTAGGAATTAATTTAAAATTTTTGAAAACAATTTTTTTTTTTATTAAATTTATAATATATTAATCTAGCTATATAAATTAAATAATTCATAAAATTTATAGACATCAATTTATGATAGGGATCAAAACATTTATTTCATATTGTCAAAATTTTAAAAATTTATAAAAATTAACTAGAAATTATAATTTTATTTTAAATTGTTATTAATAATCATTGTCAAATATCTTTGTGGTTTGGTGAGCAATTTATTTCCTAGTTATGTGGGTTCAAGTATTCAGAAGCATGTTATAAGTGACATTTATGATATAATCAGTTTTGTTGTCTCGAGTGTTATTTAAACAGTGGGTAAACCTATAACAGTGGGGACAACCATCATTGTATGCTATGAGTGAATGCAAGTTGACTCGAGGAAAAACACACCACTTGAAATTACTAGCTTGTGGTCCATAAGAGGACAAGTTTTTGCTAGAAATCCCCTTTTTTTAATGGTGAAAATGGATTCAACACCATCAAGAAAGTGACACACCCAAAATCTTGAAGTTTGATAGCTGTAACCATGACTTTAAAAAAAAATTGCTAGTTTTTCTCAAAATCATGCCAAAATTTCCATTATTTTTGGAGCTAAAATGTTAGACAAAGACTATTAAATTATGACTATTAATAACTATTATAAAAATAATTTATATATGAATGAAACACACACACACACATAAAACAAGATTCTTAACCATAAAGATTAAACCTCACTTTATCGAGATTTTTAGATAAATTTCTTTTAAGATCACGTCATTAGGATTTGGTTGACGTTTTGAACCATCTAATGTGGTTCATTCTTAGGACAAGGTGAAAAAAGAAGATCAATCTTAACGAATAAATAGTGAGGATGCATCAGTCCATTAGCCATTGAAAACTAGACATTAATTAGTAAATTAGTTTAGAAAATTTAGTTACAATGTATGATTTTTAACAATTAAAAATATTTATAAAATTATCAATATTATAGTAGTTATCAATATTGATAATTTTATAAATATTTTTAATTGGTAAAATCATATATTGTAACTAATTTTTCTAAACTAACTTACTAGTTAACGGCTAATTTTCAAGGGCTATTTCTGGGCAATAATGCATCTTTTTTTTCACCTTGCCCTGAACCACATTAGATAATTCAAAAAGTAGACCAAATCCTAATGATATGATTAATTATCTAAATTATAGATCACAAAAATGTTAAATCTAACAATATTTTATATAATTTTTATTTAATTTAATTTTATAAGAAAAAAACTAACATAACTACCTTTAACATAAATCATGACCCTCTATCATTCATTATTACTAAAAACATTTTATAAATATCAATCATTATCATCTATTTATTAATTATTGCTAATTAAATTAAAATTATAAAAAACATGAAATAAAAATATCTCACCACATAATAATATTAAATCCAGATAAAACTTTACTCATATTTAATATTTTCTTTTTAAATCCATTTTTTACACAATTAACCTACATTCTTTTGAAAGAGTCATAACCAAAAGCTTTTTATGACAGTTATCTTCATCTTCAAGCTTTGCATTCGTTTTCAGCATTTATAAACGTAGGATAAGGTGAACATGCAAACTTTCCCTCATATTACAGCGATAGCTTACCCAATATGACCGTATGGCTAAGGTTGTCGAGTACGCCACCGCTAGATTTGGCCGGGATCCAACCAACTCAAAACAGAAGTTGCTAACTCTAAACCCTTCAAATCACTCTCAATCACGCATGCCAGACCAGATAACAACACAGACATACAACAAAAATTCCTCTAATAATAACCGTCGCTCTAACTATACATATCAAGCTTATCCCATCACCCGTAAATTGGCCTATTCTCCTAGCGCCGACCGTGGGCCAATCGGCGTCAAGGGGTTCCCAGCATTTAATGCCAAGGAAAAGCGAGTGGCTTGTCGGCAGCACAGGTGGCTGACAGCGCGTTCACATGTGCAGAATTTAAGACCGTCAGCCTCCACTGACGGCTGTAGGCACGGACTTATTTGACGTTTCGACCACGGACTCATGTGACGTTGCGTCACTGCCCCTCAAAAGCTTTGTATATTTAAAAAAAGAAGCCTGAGTACTAATTATGCCGAAGCCTGACGATGGCCCCCACGGCCTCCGCGGACGCGTGGCCACTAACGATTAAGAGTTCTCAATGATTTGGGGGCCCAAAGGGTGGAGTTTGGCCAAGATTTTGGGGGTCTTAATGAGGAAATCCACTTATATCTTGGGGGAGGACATGTGTCCCCTAAGGGTGCTTTTCCTTGTCAATGACAGGAAATCCCATGTCAACTTAGAGGTGGCATCCAATAAAATTTGGTGTTGTGGAGGAACACGTTATGGAAGGTGGACAATTTTGGCAACATGGAAGCAAAGCTTATCAGCGAGAGTAGACAAATGTGGCAATGCCTTTGCACATGGGCCTATTGTGTTGACCATGTTCCCTTCACAAGAATTGCCCACAAGAGACATTATCTAAGCACAAGGTTAAGATGTCCTTGTCTCACAGATCACCCTCTATGAGCTTAGGATCATGGATAACGTACTAGGATGAGGGACATTGAACTTATCTGTGATTTTTCAGGTCATAGTTTTGTCATATTCATAGTTTTATTTGTGTGGAACTTTCTTCTCAGATGTTTTTGTTTGTATTTGAATATGTTTAAAAGGTTAAAAACAATTAGATTAGTAAGAATTGTGATCACTGAATCTAGATAGACAAAGATACTTAGAAATGAGATATTTTAGATAGACAAAGATACTTAAAAATGAGATATTCTAGACAATATGACATGTTTATGTTTTGCTACACTACTACTTCTTCTTCTTCTTTTAAGTTTTTCTTGTCAATAATAATTATAAGATGATTAAGTTGTTATTAGATCATAATATTTTTTATTTTAAATAGTCATTATAATGATCATAATGATCAATGTAATTAGAAGATTACATTAAGTTTAAATAATGTTAGTACACTTTCTTAATAAATAACATTTTAGAAGTATAAAAAATGTTTTCTTTAAACTTGAGTGTTGAACACATAGCACCTCTCAAGAAGAGAGTGCTTACATGCATTTTGTTAATGGAGGGTATTACTTGATATTATGGTGGTTTTTGCTAGTCAATGATCTTTTTGGTGTTGTGGGATTAGGGGCAGGGCAAAGGGTAATTGGGGAGGGGGCACACTTGTACATGTTACTTTTTTCGGTAATGAAACCCCAATGGAGATTCTCATTGAGCTAACAATGTTTTGACATAACATGGATGTACAAATCAACAAAAATAATCCTCCTAAATGATTAAATGGATCCGAGCATGCCTTCTAAAAAATATTTAAATTGAATGCACAACAAAAACACATAATGTCACCATCCTTTGAAATAGAAAAATACCAACAAAAAATGATTAAAACTAATGTACTACAACCTTTGGGAATAAAAGAATAATGGATGAATCCATGAGCATTGAATCTATCAAGGAGATTCTTCCAATGCAACTTAACAAAAGGGACTCCTAAAATATATGATTAAGTATGTCTACCCTACACTATGAGCATGCCATATATATATATATATATATATATATATGGATTTTTATAGCATGAATATGGTGGGAAAGCCTTGATAAATTATCAACTTAAAATCTTATTGTGATAGGATCGCTAACAAGTCGTGTAAATAAGGCCTTATATAAGTTCCTTCATCTTGGGTAATCCTTTTAAATAAAATATTGTAAATCTCTAATCATACATATATTTGAGGCTAGAAGAAGTGAATTCCAATCAATGCTCCTATTGCAATCCTCCCATTAAATCCTTTCAAATAAAAAACCCATTTTATTGAGCCTTTTCTAGGTAACTACAAAATGATTGAAATACACTACATCCATAAATCCTCCAAGTCCAAATAAATATGAAAGATAAATTATGCCCTTTTCTACTCCCCAAAATATCCCAAGACAACCATTTTTCTAATTATTTTTAGGGTCGCCTGTAGAAAATCCACATAGATTCAACTGATCTTGTAATATGCTAAAACAAAATACTTGAATCTATACTACAAATTGCGGAAACCAATTACGATCGCATAATCACATGAACAAGAAAGAGAAATAATTTCAATCGCAGAACACAAAGATGTATCTGGGGAAGGCCTCAACTAAAAACCTCGCTATATGTATATTGCATTAAGTCAAGAATATAAAACAATACAATGATTCTCTCAGGCTTGAGAGCTCTCTGCATTATCTCTGACTGTCTCACTCTAATCCCAGTAAGTTTGGTCAAATACTTAACCAAAAACTTGCCTCTGAGTTGCTCAGCCTTCCTTATGCATTCCTGAGGGAATTGAGACCGTGTTAATTAGGAATTTCCCATCAATTAATTGCGCAGTTCATCTAAGGATTCATGCTGACCTCATGCATGACCTATACCATTTTCTAATTATACAACTGGTAGTCTACTTCCCTTTAACTCCAATATCAATTGGGTCACTCTTAGAACTGAAATGCAACAACTATTTATAATGAATTATCAATTATCTAATTGATCACTGCATGTGAATTAAATCATATTTAATTCACTGGACATCTCATTAGCTCAAACATCAATTAGAACTAGTTAAACTGATCTTAACTCAAATAATTAAGTTAAACAATTAGAACTCAAAATAAACTGCAACTAGACCCCCTAAAACTTAGAGTGAACTCTACATGCCTCCAGTTTGACCCCCAACTCGAATTGACTGAGCTAACTAAGTCTTCCCAACTTAGTTAACTCGTACAAGTTGTCATGTGATGTGGAATTACAATTTCCTTCTAATTTAATTAAGGATAAATTAAATTAGATTCCTCTTCTTGTTGCCAATTTCAACACTCCCTCCCAACAAGAAAGGGATTGTTTGCTACCCTGATCCTACCTCTATGGAACTCGAATTTTCCTCTTGACAGTGCCTTCACCAAAATGTCTGCATCCTGCTCCTCCGTGGGAATTTACTCTAATGAAATAATCCGCCTCTGCACACAATATCTAATATGGTGATACCAAATATCAATATTCTTGTACCTATCATGAAAAACTGGATTAACCGAGAGTTTGATGCAACTCTGGTTATCACAATAAATCACTGTTGGATCCATCTGTCGACCAAACAAACCAACAAGTATCTTCCTCATCCAGATGGCCTCACATGATGCCTGACTGGCCGCCATGTACTCTACCTCTGTTGAACTGAGTGCAACTGATCTCTCCTTCTTGTTATACCGGGAAACTGTTGTTGACCCAATGCTGAAGATGCCCCCTGATGTGCTCTTCCTGTCAGATGGGCTCCTTGCCCAATCTGCATATGTGGAGCCTTGAAGCTTCACTCCCTCTGTTTGTCTATACCATATCCCAAACTTTGTAGTGCCTCTAAGGTATCTCAACCCATTCTTTCCTACCTTCCAAAAGTCTTGGTAGGCTTAACCATAGCTTGACTAAGCTGGTTAACCGCATAGCATACGTCTGGTCATGTGTTCACAAAATATATGAGTGAACCCACATGCTGCCTGTAGATGGTAGCATCTACCACTACGCTTGAAGTAGCATCCTCCTTCCTCCAGTTTCCTGCTAGAGGAGTCTCCATGGGTTTTTTTCCCTACATGTGGAACTTCCTCAGAATCTTGTTGGCATACTTTCCCCGAGATACAAATAGATCCCCATCTCTTTTTCAAATTTTTGATCCTAGGAAATAGTGTTGGAAATATGATGCAGAATGTTGTCCTTGATGGCAACCCACTGAATGAAGATGAAGACGTGCGACTGTTGACATGTATTGTCCTTGATGGCACTCCACCTGATGAAGTTATGCTTGACTTGATGGACTTGTTAAATGATGTAAATCCGAAGTGATATGATGATTGTTGATGATATGATGTTGAGTGTTGTACTTGAAAGGAAACCCACTTGATGAAGATGATGACAACTTACTTGATGAAGTTGTGTTTGATAGAATATGTCCTTGATGAAGGAAATCTGATGTATCTACAGTATTTACAGTAGGCAATGAAGAAAGGATTTCAGAATGTACTCAGAGAATGATGAAAAGAGCATGTCTCTTGGTATACGCGGATTGGCCTAGGGGAAGTCGCGTATGCACGCGGAAAGGAACGTTACAAGTCGCGTATGGGCTAAAGCGCTCAAAAAGTGCAAATCCAAGGGTAACCACCATGGTATTGACCCATAGTATTGGGTAATGATCCGCCTAATTGACCCCGTCCAGGTAGTTTTGGGCTTATGGTATTGTTTTGGTCCATGGTATTGAAAAAGGGGCTCATGGTATTGAAAAAGGATAATCATATAAAAGAAGAAGAAATTCATTGTGCACAACAGGAGTGTGGGTGCAAGATATCTGAGCTTGAATGAATACTTCTCTCTGAAGTAGATCTGAATGAAAGGGTTACAACTTGAAGATAAATCTGAATGGATGATGCACCAATGATGAAGAAAGGGATCTAGATCTGAAATGTATCTACTAGATCTACTTATGGAAGGCTTAGATCTGTGATGAGGCGAACATCTAGGCGAACATCTGTCTGAAGAGAAAGGGTAAATCTGAACTGAATATCTGATCTGAAGAAGTATGCTGCTCTGGAATAATTGAAGATCTATACGCTACTTCGACGCGGAGGAAGCGCGTATATACGCAGCTTCAGCGAAGAGAAAGCGCGCATGCGCAATAAAATATACACTGAGGTATACGCCGGTTTGTGTGGACGGAAGCGCGTATATACGCGAAATCAGTGAAGTAAAAGAGCGTATGCAAACTAGGGTTTGCTGAAGCAAGGGGTATGAAATATCTGAGCTGTTCTGCTGTGTTTCTGCTATCTGATCTGTGTTGATATGAATCTGTTGATGATGTATGGTTGTGCTTAAAAGTATGGAAAGGGTTCGGTCTGGAAATATGATGAATTGTGGCCTGCAAGTTGTGTTCTATTAAAGTGGTTGGATCCAGTGTGAAAATTGATGAAACGTGGTCCAAGGTGGTGCCGAGGGTTGTAGCCTTCAGTCAGGGGGTTGTATCTCCCTTCCAGGTGAGGCTGGTAAACGAGATCGGGGGGTCGTAGCTCCCTTCCAGGAGAGGCTGGTAAACGAGTCAGGGGGTTGGAGCTCCCTTCCAGGAGAGGCTGGTAAACGAGCGCAGGTGGGTGCCTGCGTGCCGGTCAAGTCTGCGCCAGCACATATGTTGTAAGATGTTTTCTCTATAATAAAATATTGAAGGCTGAGCAACTGCAGCGGTGGTTTTCTCCCGATTTGGGTTTCCACCTAAAAATCCCGGTGTTCATGTGTGATGCTTTGTGTGATGGTTTATTCTGTTCTTACTGCACATGTTTACTGCTTATTGAATATCTGATGAATAAATGATGGAATGGTTTAAGTGAATATTTAATGACATATCTAGATCTCTGTGTATACGCGAGTTTCATAAAGGGGATCCGCGTATATACGCTAGTTTACTGAAGGAAAGTAGCGTATGGGTTTTAAGGAATGAAAAATTAAAAAGATTTGATTATGCAGTAAATACTGATTCACCCCCCCCCTCTCAGTATTTTTCCCAACAATTGGTATCAGAGCAGGTCCTTGTGCAGAAGCTTGATCGCTTAAAGGAGATCCGTCGCAATGGGAAGTCAAGAAGGAGTAATGTCTATAAAGCCACTTCTATTCAATGGAAGCAATCTGATATTCTGGAAGGTACGTACAAAAGCATATCTGCAAAGTCTTGGTGCAGATGTATGGGCAATCGTGGAAGAAGGTTATCAATACCCGGCAAGTATTCCTACTGATGCAGCAGAAAGGAAGAAGTATGAAACCAATGCCAAAGCAATAAATGTCTTGCTAGGAAGCATGTCTGAATCAGAATTTGCTAAAGTGATGCAGCTACATTCAGCAAAAGAAATATGGGACAAAATCATTCTGAGCTATGAAGGAGACACAAAGGTAAAAAGTGCAAAACTCCAAACCCTTAGAATTGAATATGAAAATTTGAAGATGCATAGTGATGAGAGTGTTGCCAGTTTCTTTCTTCGTCTAGATGATATTGTAAATCGGATGAGAAATTTGGGTGAAACCATGGCTGATACTACTCTGGTGGAAAAGGTCTTGAGATCTTGGACTTCAAAATTTGACTCTAAAGTTTCTGCTATTGAAGAAAGGCAAGATCTGCAAACTCTTTCTGTTGTTCAATTACATGGTACTCTGACTGCTTTTGAAATGAGACAAGGAGGTCCTTCTCAAATAAGAGAAGCCGCTTTTAAGGCATCTACAAAAGGAAAGGAAAAGGAGGTTATCAAAGAATCCAGCTATGTATCCGATGAAGAAGAAGCAAATTTCGTGAGAAAGCTCCAACTAGGTACTGGAAGATTCAAAGGTAAGCTTCCCTTCAAATGTTTTGAGTGTGGTAAAGTTGGTCATTATGCCGCAAAATGTCCTTATAAAAGAAAAGAAGTAGTAAGAAGGAATAAGAACCGATCTAGCTCTAAGAAAAGTTACTATGCTGATGAAGATAGTGATGAGTCATCTAATAGTGGGGAAGAATGTGAAGAAGATCTTAGACTTCTCATGGCTTTTGAACAAAAGGAAGAAAAGGATACTTTTATGGATGCTCTAGAGGAGAATGATTTTCTTGAAGAAAATAATCAACTCAAACTACGCTTAGAAGAAGAAAAGATAATCAGAGAGACCATTGAAAAGCAACTTGAAGAAGCAAAGAAACATATTGAAAAACTAGAATGTGAAGTGGTAAGTCAAAGAAAAGAAGTTGAGAAAGCAAAAACCTTGAATCTTAGATTTGCTAAAGGATCTGAAACCTTAGATGAGATCATCAAGGCACAACGTTCTCCTCTTATAAAGACAGGTCTTGGATATACCGGAGAATCTTCTCAAACTTCAGCACCAAACTATCTAAAAGCAGTTACAGGTGGTTTACATCATTCAGCCACTCAGCAAGAGAATAAAGGATTTCTACAGGGAAAGCAGGACCATCTCAATTCAAGGAACACTACCAGGGATAGCTTTCAAAGACACTACAACCAACAGGTAAATTCAAATAGAAGATTCCATGATCGCAGAAATTTCTACTTCAATGGGCAATGTTTCACGTGTCACAATTTTGGTCATAAAGCTATTCAATGTGTTGCATATAAAACCATCATGACAAGAGAAGCAAGAAAGAAAAGGTTGGATACTTAACCAAAGAAGAATACCTATAACAATTTTTCTCCTCTTCAAAGTGAAGTTGAATGTACTTATTGCAATAACTTTGGCCATGAAGAATCTGAATGCAGGAACAAGAGCCAGCCCAAAGAACATGTTCCCTCAAGCTCTAAAGTGTGGAAGAAGAAAGAACCGTCGGCTGAAAATTGTGGGATAGCATTATTTGCAGAAGGTGAAGAAAATCAATGGTACATTGATAGTGGGTGCTCAAGACACATGACAGGTGACAAAAGCAAACTTCATACTTATAATGCTCTAGAAAAGGAAAAGAAAGTTACATTTGGAAATGATACTCCTGCCGTGATTAAAGGAAAAGGGTCAGTATTTCTAAAAGAAAAAGTGAAGGCTAAAGATGTCATGTATGTGGATGGATTAAGGCATAACCTGTTAAGTGTTAGTCAAATGTGTGATCAAGGAGCAGAAGTGGTCTTCAGTTCCAAAGAATGTGTGGTTCGTGATCTTGACACAGGTAAAATCATTATAAAAGGAAAAAGAAATCCATGCAACCTGTATATTCTAAATGGCATAGATCAATGTTACTTGAGCAAGTCCTCAGAAAATTGGCTGTGGCATAGAAGGCCGGGACATCTGAGTTTCTCTCAAATCAACAAAGCTAGCAGACTTCAAGCTGTTCGTGATCTTCCCAAGGTCAATCTTCCAGAAAGTACCATATGCAAATCTTGTCAATTTGGTAAGCAAACCAGAGTACGATTTAATGCCAAAGAAGGATCATCAAGTAAGCCTCTTGAACTCATTCATACCGATATATGTGGACCTATGAGGAAAAAGTCATTACGTGGGGAAGAATACTATATCTTATTTATTGATGACTACTCTAGAATGTGTTGGATCGGGTTCATCAAACACAAAGATCAAGCACTTGAAAAATTTCAGAACTTCAAAGCCTTGGCAGAAAATGAATCAGATCTAAAAATCAAGTGTCTTAGATCTGATCGAGGAGGAGAATATTCATCAAATGAATTCTTTGAATTTTGTGAACAACATGGCATTAAATGACAGTTCTCTGTAGCAGGCACTCCGCAACAAAATGGTGTAGCAGAAAGAATGAACAGAACAATTGTTCAAATGGCTAGAGCTATGCTTTCTGATTCTAATGTTCCTGACATGTTCTGGAGTGAAGCAGCACATACAGCAGTTAACATTCTCAATAAAGCTCATGTTCGGGTAAATAGTGACAAAACTCCATATGAACTCTGGTATGGCAATTCTCCCACCGTGAAGCATTTTAAGGTTTTTGGAAGTAAATGCTTTATCAAAAATAATGATGAAAAACTTGGCAAGTTTGAACCTAGATCAGATGAAGGGATATTTCTTGGTTACTCTTCGTCAAGAAAAGCTTTCACATGTTACAATAAAAGGCTTCGAAAGGTTGTTGAATGTATTGATGTTGTTATTGATGAGTCTCCTGCAGCTCCTAAAGAAGAAAAACAAACCGAAAATGAAGATGATGGCGACATATGGCCTTCTACATCAGATAGCAATGATATAGACAGTGGATCCAATGAAGAACCTGAAGATGACCTATCTGAAAAAGCTCCATCCAGATATGTTCAAAAGAATCATCCTGAAACTCAAATTTTGGGTGACAAGGAATCTGGTGTACGAACAAGGAGAACTCTTATGGGATCTTCTAATCATTTGGCACTTCTATCCACAATTGAACCACACAATGTCAATGAAGCTAGCAAATATGAATGTTGGAGGCAAGCCATGGATGAAGAACTTGTTCAAATTGAGAAGAATGACACTGGGGATTTGGTTCCAAGGCCTCATGATAAAAATGTCATTGGAACTAAATGGATTTTCAAGAACAAGTTAAATGAGAATGGGGATGTTGTAAGAAACAAAGCTAGACTGGTTTGCAAAGGGTATACTCAACAAGAAGGTATAGACTTTGAAGAAACTTTTGCTCCCGTAGCTAGACTTGAAGCCATCAGAATGTTCCTTGCTCTTTCAAGTTGTCAACAAATCAAAGTTTATCAAATGGATGTCAAATCTACTTTTCTTAATGGTGATCTAGAAGAAGAAGTATATATAGAACAACCAGAAGGATTCATTTTGGGAAATGATGCAAATCTTGTTTGTAGACTTAAAAAGGCTATATATGGTCTCAAACAAGCTCCAAGGGCTTGGTACTATCGTCTTGACAAATATCTTCATCAACAAGGATTTTCAAAGGGGTCTGCTGATAGCAACTTATACACAAAAGTTGAAAATGATAAACTATTGATTGTTGTTGTATATGTTGATGATATCATTTTGGGGAGTAACGAAGAATCTATGAGTCAGAAATTTGCTTCTGTCATGCAGCAAGAATTTGAAATGTCTTTGCTTGGGGAACTAACTTTCTTTCTTGGCTTGCAAGTGCATCAATCTACAGATGGTATATTCCTATCACAAGAAAACTATCTTAAGCAAATTCTGAAGAAGTATGGCATGGAAGAATGCAAACCCGTAAGCACTCCAATGATAACCGGATGCAATCTCAGCTCTCATGATGATTCTCCCACGGTGAATCAACCAGATTACAGATCAATGATAGGAAGTCTACTTTATCTCACTGGGACTAGACCAGACATTATGCATGCAGTTGGGATTGTTGGACGATTCCAAGCCAATCCAAAAGAGTCTCACCTTCAGGCTATGAAAAGAATTTTCAAATATCTACAAGGAACTCAAGACTTTGGTCTATGGTATCCGAAGAATGCTGATCTTACTCTTCATGCTTACACTGATGCAGATTGGGCTGGGAGTGTTGATGATCGGAAAAGCACTAGTGGTGGTGCGTTTTACATGGGGCCCCGGTTAGTATCTTGGTTCAACAAGAAGAAAAATTCTATTGCCTTATCAACAGCTGAAGCGGAGTATGTAGCTGCCGCATCTTGTTGCACTCAACTCCTATGGATGATGCAAACCTTGCAAGATTTTCAAATCAAATGTACAACTACTATCTCCATTATGTGTGATAATACAAGTGCCATCAGTATTTCAAAGAATCCTGTTATGCATTCGAAAACCAAGCACATTCCCATCAAATATCATTTCCTACGTGAACAAGTGCTTGAGCAAAAAGTGAAGTTGGAGTATGTTACCTCCAAAGAACAAGCTGCTGATATCTTTACCAAACGTCTGCCCAGGGAAGCGTTCGAGTATCTAAGACAGAAGCTGGGAGTGGTCTCTGCCAGTCAAAAGAACAAATCTGGTTGAAATTTAGAAGATGTCTTGGGATACGCGGGTTTCTTGAAACACAGTCGCGTATGTACGCAAGTTCATGCACATAAAACCGCGTATTTTTGGTTGCTGACAATTTTTGGTTGGTTCAGCATTCTTCAGCATAGCTGCAGTGTTGTTTGGTATCTCTGATACTGTTTGGTATCTCTGATAGTGTTCCAGTTCTCATAATTCTGTTTCTAATGTTTTGATGAAGATGCCTTGATGATTTGTTGGTGGAAGTTTTCAGGATGCACAAACTAAGGGGGAGCCTTAGTCTTTGGAAAGATTGCTTGGTTGCACAGATTCAGGGGGAGCATTAGCTTTGCTGAGTGTAATGCAGTGTTGGTATTAAGATGTTTTTTTTTGAAATATGTTCTCTTTCTTGAGGACTTTTTGGTATTGGTTATGAAAAGTCATATTTGTATTGTATGAAAAGGTCTGGTGGAGACCCATGTTGTAAAATTGTAATATTCAGTCATGTAAGGACTTGTCAATTTTGTAAACCCACTTGGTTGGGTAGCTGAGTCAAATTTGTAAACCCACTTGGTTGGGTAGTTGAGTCTCATATGTAAATCCACTTGGATGGATAATTGATGTAAGTATGAGTCTTTGGTGAATAGGAAGTTCATAGAGTCATGTACTTCTTTGACAAATATGTTTGAAGATTCAGCATGAACTCAGGGGGAGTTTTGGCCACTTCAGCACATATCAGATCTGCAGACTGTTTCTTCCACATGAGGAGAAAAGGGGGAGAATGTTGGTTTTTGATCCGCCCTTTGCCCTTGATGTCAAAGGGGGAGAGTGACATGGTGTTTGAATAAAGAAAAGGTAATGATGTGACACATTTGGGAGAGTGACATGGTATCTATCTGCTGTGGTAACCAAACACCATCGTGGTTGCCATCAAGTCCAAAGGGGGAGATTGTTGGAAATATGATGCAGAATGTTGTCCTTGATGGAAACCCACTGAATGAAGATGAAGACGTGCGACTGTTGACATGTATTGTCCTTGATGGCACTCCACCTGATGAAGTTATGCTTGACTTGATGGACTTGTTAAATGATGTAAATCTGAAGTGATATGATGATTGTTGATGAGATGATGTTGAGTGTTGTACTTGAAAGGAAACCCACTTGATGAAGATGATGACAACTTACTTGATGAAGTTGTGTTTGATAGAATATGTCCTTGATGAAGGAAATCTGATGTATCTACAGTATTTACAGAAGGCAATGAAGAAAGGATTTCAGAATGTACTCAGAGAATGATGAAAAAGAGCATGTCTCTTGGTATACGGGGATTGGCCTAGGGGAAGTCGCGTATGCACGCGGAAAGGAACGTTACAAGTCGCGTATGGGCTAAAGCGCTCAAAAAGTGCAAATCCAAGGGTAACCACCATGGTATTAATCCATTGTATTGGGTAATGATCCGCCTAATTGACCCCGTCCAAGTAGTTTTGGGCTTATGGTATTGTTTTGGTCCATGGTATTGAAAAAGGGGCTCATGGTATTGACAAAGGGTAATCATATAAAAGAAGAAGAAATTCATTGTGCAAACAGGGAGAGTGGGTGCAAGATGTCTGAGCTTGAATGAATACTTCTCTCTGAAGTAGATCTGAATGAAAGGGTTACACTTGAAGATAAATCTGATTGGATGATGCACCAATGATGAAGAAAGGGATCTAGATCTGAAATGTATCGACTAGATCTGCTTATGGAAGGCTTAGATCTATGATGAGGCGAACATCTAGGCGAACATCTGTTTGAAGTGAAAGGGTAAATCTGAACCGAATATCTGATCTGAAGAAGTATCCTGCTCTGTAATAATTGAAGATCTATACGCTACTTCAACGCGGAGGAAGCGCGTATATACGCAGCTTCAGCGAAGAGAAAGCGCGTATGCGCAATAAAATATACACTGAGGTATACGCTGGTTTGTGTGGACGGAAGCGCGTATATACGCGACATAAGTGAAGTAAAAGCGCGTATGCAAACTAGGGTTTGCTGAAGCAAGGGTATGAAATATCTGATCTGTTCTGCTGTGTTTCTGCTATCTGATCTGTGTTGATATGTATCTGTTGATGATGTATGGTTGTGCTTAAAAGTATGGAAAGGGTTCGGTCTGGAAATATGATGAATTATGGCCTGCAAGTTGTGTTCTATTGAAGTGGTTGGATCCAGTGTGAAAATTGATGAAACGTGGTCCAAGGTGGTGCTGAAGGTTGTAGCCTTCAGTCAGGGGGTTGTAGCTCCCTTCCAGGTGAGGCCGGTAAACGAGATCAGGGGGTCGTAGCTCCCTTCCAGGAGAGGCTGGTAAACGAGTCAGGGGGTTGGAGCTCCCTTCCAGGAGAGGCTGGTAAACGAGCGCAGGTGGGTGCCTGCGTGCTGGTCAAGTCTGCGCCAGCACATATGTTGGAAGATGTTTTCTCTATAATAAAATATTGAAGGCTGAGCAACTGCAGCGGTGGTTTTCTCCCGATTTGGGTTTCCACCTAAAAATCCTGGTGTTCATGTGTGATGCTTTGTGTGATGGTTTATTCGGTTCTTACTGCACCTGTTTACTGCTTATTGAATATCTGAAGAATACATGATGGAATGATTTAAGTGAAGATTTAATGACATATCTAAATCTCTGTGTATACGCTAGTTTCATAAAGGGGATCCGCGTATATACGCTGGTTTACTGAAGTAAAGTAGCGTATGGGTTTTAAGGAATGAAAAATAAAAGGATTTGATTATGCAGTAAATACTGATTCACCCCCCCCTCTCAGTATTTTTCCCAACAAATAGTGCAAGAGCTACATGTCCTTCATCTCAGATTATCTTGCAAGATCCTCTTTGCAAGAATTGATAAGCTACTCATCACCTGTCAGTATCAAATCATCGACATAAAGTAAAATGATCATAATTTTACCTTCTACCACAATATGGTAAGGGTTTGCATACACTTCACTCTTGGTGAAGCCCAACCCGGTGAAGTAGTTGTCGATCTTGGTGTACCAAGCACGAGGTATCTGCACACATGCGACTCTCTGCCAAAGGTATCAAAACCTTCCAGCTGCTTAATTTACACCTCTACCTCAATCACTTCATTGAGGAAAGTTGTCTTTACATTTATTTGATGTATCTGCCATCCCATCTATGCTGAAAGTGCAAGGATGGATCTGATTGACGAGTACATTGCAAATAGTGCAAAGGTCTCATAATAATCAATCCCCTCCACCTAAGAGAACCCTCTAGCCACAAATCATGCCTTTTGTTTCTCCAAACTCCCATATTCTTCCCGCTTCACCTTGTAGACCCACCTGGATCGTACAACTGACTTTCCCTTCGGTCTTGGGACAACTTCCCATGCATTGTTTCTGATATGGAGTCATACTCCTTAACCGTGGCATCAACCCAAATTGATTGTTGCACTTCTTCCTGGAAAGAGGATGGCTTTATCTCTACACCTTTACTCATAAGATCCATGTAGCCAGTGTACTGCTATGGGGACCTTCTCTGTCTGCACTATGATTTGGGTGCTCCCACATTCTCTCTAGCATCAAGCACCAACCTGTCAGCCTCTTTGACACGCTCCCTTCCGTCTTGGGATGTCTCTTCATGATTAGGTGCTTCCACTTTACACACCTCTGCTTATAGTTGCTCCACATCTTGAGGTTCTTAATTTGGAGCTAAGAGCTCCTTAAATGCATGCAACGGGAGCTCCCTCTCAAGGGAAATTCACATGGCCTTCTCTTCATTGAATTTCACATCTCTTCTGACCACTATCATCCCGTGTGTTGGAAAGTACACGCGATAGTTGTGAGGTGTATCAGTGTACCCCACAAATATTCCCAACTTAGTTGTTGGCTCTAGCTTCTTCCTGGCATATTTGGTTACATGGCAATAAACTGATGAACCAAAAAATTTAAAATGTGACACATTTGGTCTCTTACCTGAAAAAACTTCCTCTGGTGTACTAATCCAAAGTATCTGATGAGGACTTTTGTTCTGCACAAATATTGTTGTGTTGTATGCTTTCGCCCACATATGCAATGGTAGGCCTTGATCATGCAATAACGATCGTGCTACTCCCGCAACAATAATGCTCTTGCTTTCTACAACCTCGTTATGTTGTGGGTGAAGTGGTGTTATAAATTCCTGTCAAATTCCTTCTAAAGAACATAAATTCTTGAATTCATTTGAGACATATTCCCCATCATTGTCACTTATGAGTGCCTTCACCGTCTTCCCTATATCTTTCTCGACAAGTGCCTGGAACTCACAAAACTTTGAGAACGTCTGATCTTTCTTTTGCACCAAGAAAATCCAACACTTAAGTGAAAAATAATCTACAAAAATCACATAATTTCAATTGGTGTGGTTTTCCTTGAATAATAATGGCGAGTCAACTTGCATTCACTGATAGCACACAATGATGGTTGTGCCCACTACTATAGGTTTGGGGACAACAAAAATGATTATATCATAAATGTCAGTAACCGGCCACTCACAACATGTTTTTGAATATTTGAACCCAAATAACTAGGAAATAAATTGCTCACCAAACCACAAAGATCTTTGACAATGATTATTAATAACAATTTAAAATAAAATTATAATTTAGTTAATTTTTAAAAATTTTAAAAATCTTGACAATATGAAATGTATTATAAAATAAATGTTTTGATCCCTATCATAAATTAATGCCTATAAATTTTATGAGTTATTTAATTTATATAACTAGATTAATATATTATAAACTTAATAATAATAAAAAATTTGTTTTCAAAATTTTGAAATTAATTCCTGCTTGTGACATTTGTTAACCTTTCTTCCACTAATTATATAAAATATAATAGAAATGTTAAATATCAATAAAATTTTATCATAATCCAATATATTATACCATGAACCAATATTTTTAACAATTTTACTTAATTTTAGATTAACTTAAAATTTCAGAAACTCAATCCAAACACATTTAAGAAAAACCTTTAAATCTAATTTACTATAAAATTAAGCTGTCTACCTCCATCACATGCAGACATTGATAACGCTGATTGAACTGTCTAATTTTCTTAAGACATTGCATTTATTTAGGGAAGTTTGCTTATTGGTATTAATACTCCAATGTTGTTACGAGGGAAATAATATCGTGAATGAATATTTGTGCTCTTATTGTATCTCCAAAGCATTCATTACAGACTAAGATGGCTTTAATCTTAAATAATTACCTTGCTGGGGTAGGTAGTTTTTTCATTTGGAGAAGCTAGTGCCTCGTTCCAAGCAGAGTGATTAAGTGGAGCAAGGAAGAACAATTAGATTCATATGAATTTTCCCTTAATCACAAATAACAAATAAGAAGAGAAAGATAATATAGCTCTGTGATTACGAAAGTGGCTCTTTAATCATTTTTTATAATTTAATGCTTAAATAATATAATATGTTTCTGTGGGAAATTTTAATATTTAAACAAAATTAACATAATAATTTATGCTGGTGTATTTACAAATTTATAAAAAGATTAATAATAAAGAAAGAAAGTGAAATTTAACCAACAAATTTATTCATTTTTCTGTTCGGCTTTATATTAGTAAAATGGTTGCTAACTTCTTAAATACCTTGTAAACAAATATTTCAAGTGATAGAACATTTAATAAATGCTATAATAGATTGAAATTAATGGGTAAATATGATTGCAGTTTATTATTTTTAAGACATAGAAATTGACTATTTATTATATTTTTTAAATAATTGTATTTATTATGTTATTAGGAAATTATATATATAAATGAAATTTAGTTTAGTAAATATAAAATAATTAGTAAGAAAGTAAAGTATAAGACTAAATTTACTTTTTCAAAACCATATAAATTAATTAATTAATTAATTCTATTCAACTTGTATTTCTTTTTTAATTCATAGTTAACTTCAATATATTTTAATATTAGTTTTTTATAATTTAAACATAAAATAAAATCAATTTGATTTTTTCCATAAGTTTTTTAAAATTTAATTATACAATTTTCAAATCTATTTTTATATTGTTTCTTTCCGAATCAAATTTTATATCTTTTCAAAATTGTAAATTAAGTTTTTATTTATTTATATTTAAATCAAACAAGGAATTGTGTATATGTATGAGAAAAAATCAATTTCTATCTTATTATAATAATAATAATAATAATAAAAATTAAATACTTAAAACACAATACAAAAATGTTAGATTTTATTTCTTAAAACACAATACAAAAATGTTAGGTTTTATTTGTTAAATTTTTTGGAGAGTTTTCTGACATCTTTTTTGCTCAAAATTGTTTAGAATTCAACCTGGATTTGTTAAAATCACTATTTTGAGTTGTGAATTCTCCAAAATAATAATTAGAGTACATAAAAAAAAATTGGAGGTGAAAAACACTTTTCACTTATTCTGGCCAAAATCCCCAAAAAAATCTAATAATTAAACAAAGCCCAAAAAAATAAATAGAAGTGCATTCAAACCTATACATGTTATATGCATATATATATATACAAATATATAAATTAAATGAATAGGAGCATTGAGAGGCATCAAAACACTTCTCTTATTATACATTTTACACTACCAAGATATAAAAGAAATCATAAAAAATAACTAAACTATGACTTTATTTTAAATTATTATTATTAATATTATTAATAATTATGTTTGTAGATGTGCTTATTTTAGAATAAGACTTTTAGAATTTTAATTTAATGATCAATAATTATTAAGTGGATGGTAGAGGTTTCACTCAATATTCTAGAATATTCATAGTGGTGTACACAAATAAAAGGATGATATTTTCTTAATATTAGTTATGATATATTTTCCCTTGTAATTAAATTGATTAATTAAAAAAAATCTCATATTAAGAGAGTTATTGTTTTTTGGGCATGTGGTCTTGATAAGCCACACTATTGTAACCAATCTTATTTACAAATTAATAATCTTCATGATAATGTGGGGCTAAGTATTTTGATATTTAGTATGGATTGATGTCTATCCACATTTACTAGCCATTTAATTTATATGGTTGCGCTAGAAATATTTCAAAATAAAGTTATCCTTTAGTTAATTTTTATGATTTGATGCATATCATGGATTAGTGTCTATCCTCATTTACCATCCATTTAATATATATATATATATATATATATATATATATATATATATATATATATATATGGAGATTCACTCCCACTTTACTATGGAGTTTCTTAATGTGTAAATATAATTTGTTACAATACCACACATTATCAATATCTCATGCCCAAAAAGTCATAATTCATTTGTATAGGAGAAATATTTTGTATATATTTTAATTGTTAAATTAATGATCTCCATGGTAATGTGGGGCTAAGTATTTTGATATTAGTAAGGATTGATGTCGATCCACATTTATTAGCCATTTAATTTATATGATTTGATGTGTATCAAGGATTGGTGCCTGTTTATTAGCCATTTAATTTATATGGCTACACTAGTGTATGAGTTGTACATATATATAGACATGGGAATGCATGTGGGATTTGAACCTCAAATGTCTTGGTACATAACACTTCCCAATTGAGTTACAAGGGCTATCTTTTATTGTAATTTTATTTTATAACTTTTTTATTTTAATTAAATTGAAAAGAAAAAAAGGCATAACTACCTTTGAGATAAATCTCAGTCCTTTATCCTGACTACTACACAACATATTTAAGAAATATTTTGTAGAGGTAAAATCCTTACTATCCACCCATTAAGTATTGATAATTAAATTAACATTATGGAAACCCTCCAAAAAATTATTATAATGTAAAAAAAAATTATATCTATTTGAGTAAAATTACATAATTCATCTATATATCAATTCCAACCCTTTAAAATATAATCTTTACTTTCTTTCTTTCCTTTTTAACTTTTTACCATCTTCTTGAATTAGAATGAGTTAATCTCTCTATATATTATATTTAGAAATTAAATTAAAATATCTTTATTATGCTGAGAGGCCCTCTACACCTTAATATGGGAGATGTTGTAGTCAAAGATTAGATCTAAAATTTGATGATGATGATGTCTACTTTATTACGAGGCAATGTTGTAATGAAGTATTAAAAAAGTTTTTATACTGAATAACAAAGCGTTAGATAAAAAATAATGATGATGATGATGATTATTATTAACATACAGTAAGACCAATGCGATCTATCATACCTTAAGGAAATATGAATCTAACTATGATTCTTCAAAATATTATCTCTATAATAAAAAAGAAGGGAAAGAAGTATCGCAAGGTCACTATATTTGGGCTCACTTAACAAGTCAAGAAGATTGGAAGTGCAGTAAATGTTAGGGAAATGAGAAGGTATGTGAGTAAGAGCCAAACAATCTAAGAGGAAGTGTTTTTAATCTTCCACCTTCTTAGTATCACAAAGTTGACAGATTCTATCATCCCAGGGAGTTTTGGGAGTAGACCATCGCTCGATTTCACTTCAAAGCTTAGGAGAATTAGTTATTTCTTAGTGATGTTCATTTTTTTTCTTAGTGTTAGTGAGAACATAGATATAATTTTGGTTATCAAGGGTGTGGTTAATCACCTCCTTATAATATCTTAGCTTCCTTTCTCTCTCCAACTCCTTATTATCCAACAATTTATCCTTAAATTTGGAGGTAATAATACCTTTGAAACTATCCTTATTTCCCGGGATGATCTCCTCCTTTATCCCCCACTGGTTGAGCCGGGACTGGGCATCCTTATGCCACCCAAGCTTGAGCCAAGGTCAATGTTTTGATTAGAGTCAGAATAAATTTTGGGAAGCCTCTGGGATTCCATGATGTAAAGCTTATTCTTATACATTAGATACCTAAACATAGCCATACTCTCCCTCATTGACAGCGCAATTTTCTGAATATTTTGACTAATCAACAGTCACATTCAGCGGAGGAGGAAAGAGAAGCTAGATCTTGAGCTTCTAGCTTAAGGATCTATTGAAGGGATCAAACATTCAAGCATAGATATGATTGTACATCACATTTCAGCCACCTTTGATCAGTTTATGCTTCAAATCTGCATACCCAACAGTCATAGTTGCAGGGCCTAAGAGGGCGATTTTCCAAGATTGTCAGATCTGGAAATCCTTTTTGGGTTATTATGGGTATTAATCAGACTCCGGATCTATATTTTTAGCATCATCAGAGCTCCAGAACTTCCTAGATCTGCATTTTATGTTTTTCCGATAGTTGAAGTCCCAATATTTGCAGCACAGACAATGCAGTATTCCTCCCAACAGTCTATCAGTTACGCAGTCCCTCTTGTGGGATCATTTCAAGGTCATTCTAGGCCATCTCCTTGGATTGAGTGTCTCATGTTTTGAGCACTATTGTACTGGTTTATCTAACTCCTATTAATAAAATGGCTCAGCTGTTCTGTGCATTTGTATGGTGTATTTAGATTATTTGTTTACATTGTTGAAGTTATTAAATTGTGTTTTTGTATTACTGCATTCTTGCTTTTGGGATATTACAATTTTCAGTTGTCTCCAGGACAACGAGGTAAGCGGTTGGTCCCTTTCACCTGCAAATTATTTGAATACTCATTAAAAATATGTAGAAAGTGCCCCCCAAGACCACTAAAGTCCAGGAATCCAAGCCTTCATCTAATTTTGAACCTCTCACGGGCGTTGAGGCTCAAATTTTAGACCCCCTTTGTTCCTTCAACATATCGTACCTCCGATTCCACTTGTATGGATACCATGTCCGACGAGAAGACTCATTCGATGTAGTTAACTCGGGTTTATATTATCATATTTCCCCTTTTGTCAGTCACTTCCCTGATTTCATGCCTTGGTGACTGTCGCTTATATATAAGAGAATATTTTTTTTCTTTTCTCCCACCGAAGATAAAATCCTAGAGGTGACCCTAGAGCTAATCCAAAAGACTATAATTTACCCAATCTCTCTCGAACCCTAGCAGTTCACAGAAACCACCCTATTTTACAACTATACTACCCTCCCAACAGTTGAACAAAATATTTTTACCAAATGGTCTTAGACCCTGGCTTATAGTCCTTACCAATTGTTGATAGTTTCCCAATAACTATATTTTTTTAGTCTATACAGGCTATATTATCTATGATTTCTCACTTGTTTGGAGATAACAATGCCAATATGGTAAAAAAAATAATACTTAAGGCTTCTCAGGTAGACAATGCATCCATGTCATCTATTTGACATACCTACTTACTTAGCTAAGTCCATAAATTTTTAGTTATGCCATTTTCCCACCACTTCATACTTCATGTATTATTCTCTATTGTTCTACCTGTTTGTGTATACCCATGTAGTGGAGTTTGAATGTTTGGGTCTCAGTTTGGTGGCTTCAAATAAACAAAGGAAGTATGCTTTTAACTAGGATGTTGTTGTTAGGAAGAGACCAAATTCTGAGGGATATTCTCTGTTCATATCCTCCTATATAGTCATTTCCTATATAATTTTTCATGGTGTTACCCCTCCTAGATTCCTCCTTGAGAAAAAAATTATCCTCCAACTTAGAAAGGACACTAGGGTGGGATATTGCTACCTATTTTAGGATTACACAAATATTAGGGTATATGGGTGTCATCTCCGGGCCTTACTGCTTGCCTATATTTATGCCCATGAGGATATTTTCTCTAGAATTCATTAGAAATAGCATTAATGTGGACCATGCCAACTTTGTCCCTACCAAGAAGGGATATATGTCAAATTTTGGCAAGCCCATAGGGCGTTTTATTGTCAATTCCAGGCAGGCTGTCTAGGTAGATGTTAAATTACTAAAATAAATGAATTTTGATTTAGGAGATGTCTGGAATTATGATCCTCCTGGGGTCATTTCAAAGAAAAGAGAAAGCCTAAAAGATTCTACTTATGAGCATGAAAATAGGCCTGAGCTTGAATGGAAAGATAACCTTGATTCATGGCCTATTAACATAGAGATGGAGGTTGAAACTCCAACAACAAAGGAGAAGGCACATAAAATGACTGTTGATGAGATATGAGACGTAGAAATGGAAGATGGAAAAACCAACAAAAACCCTAGGAATCAAGAGATAGAAGAAGAAGAAATTAAGACTAGGATGGTAGAGACAAAACCAGACCAACAAGGCTTCCAAGTAACTTTGGAAGACTCCCCACAAGCTACTGCCTCATCATCCTCAGAGGTAGCCATTTTGTGTTCAACATGAAGTGTAACCACAACTTAACCTAGTTGGCCTGCTGGAAAGGCCATTGAAGAAAGGAACTAGAAAATAAGGGAGGATATGCAGTATAAAATGGCTTCCCATTAAGTTCCATACCAGACCATACTTCTGGATACTATGGATATGGAAAGAAATTAAATGAAATTCTCATTTCACCACCCACTAGCATAGTCACTACCATCGGGCTCCCAGTTCAAGGATCTGGATCTCTCCTTATACTTGGAAAGTGCCCCTCTGCCTAATAAGGTCAAATTCCATAGGAAAGTGGGAGAGATGATTTACAGTGCTCTTAACAAAAATTCAAAGACCACAATTAAAGAAAAGAAGCTTCTTGAGAAGGCCACAACAATATTGAAACAAGAAAGAGCTAACTCTAAAGCTCTTCACATGCAAAATGAAAACTTCAAAGAGTTGATAGTGAAAATAGGGTGAATCCAGAATATAAGGATGCATTTGAGGCCCTTATTCAAATCTCACAACTAGATTTATACACAAGATGGAGATTCCATCCAGTGAGAATGTGCAGTCCAACGAACTTACATAGGTAGAGGAAGATAAAGTGATCCTATAAAAGGAGTTGATAGACTGAAAAAACAAGGTGGTGGCTCTTAAAAAACAGGTGGATGAACTTAAAATGAGAGCATACACTCACATATTTGTTGTGTTGGTTCTCTAGAACCCACAGAACAACTCACAAAGACCCTCACCCAGCTCCAGCTCTCAGAAGGAGAGCTCAAAAAGGTGTTAAAAAATTTAGACATAGCTTAGCGAGCCCTCTCACAAACATAAAAGTAGCTTGAGACAGCCAGGACTAATGCAGATGTTGAGCCTCATATGCCCATTTTTACATCACATAGTACCATTATTCATAACCTAAATTTCGACACCCTTACACTTATTTCACGTCATAATTATATCATTTATCGCCAAATCACATCCTATGCCTCGTGGTTGATTATCATTATTTTTATTATATTTTCGATGATTAGGGATGATTTAATTGTGATTTACTAATGATAGTTACACTAAGTTCATTTTCCAAAGCATTCTATTGCCGGAAGTCTCCACAAGTCAATTTTGACTAGTTACTGCAGAGTTGAGTACGAAATTGTTGTAGGTGAAAATATGAATTTTGTGATCAATGGTGAAGAATCTTGAAATTCTAACACGCGATTTTTATTCAGAGAATCCTCATTCAGGTAACCCAGAAACAATTTGGAAAAATTAGACAATATAAGGAAGTTATGGTCGGGGGAATATTCCACACCATCTTTAGTACGAGACCGTAGGACGTGTTGGGTCAATTCGGGTTAGGCATGAACGGGTCAATTTGGGTTTGATTGTGCATGATTTTGCGTAATGAACTTGTGATAAACAGAGAAATTAGTTCCTCCATTCATGCATGGATCAGAACAAGTGCAACCATAGCTCTCTAAAAGGATTGATTAAGGCATGTTTTAGTTTTGTTGTTATGATAAAATAGTAATAATTTGTATTTATAAAAGGAGATGCAAAGAGCTAAAAGGGGGGAGTATGCAGTCAGTGAGAGAAATACGTATAGAAGGAAGGGAGCAGTCAGTAGAGGAGAGGAGCATGATGCACATTAGCATAGTAGGGATTGATGTAATATTTCAGATTCTATATTCCATCGCGCTAATTTAATACAAGTTTCGTCATTTTTTCTGTTGTGAGTTATTTATGATTGCATTTTAGATTTCATTTTTCTTGAGCTAATTCACCTTGCTCCAGGCGTGGCAAGGGCCCATCACTCCTAGAACCAAGGTCATTGTTAGTTTAGATTCAGAAATAATTTGTTGTGTTAATTCCTCATAGCATAGCATTCAATTTAAATCGGTTGTCATAATTCCGTACTTAAAACCGTTCTATACTTAAAACTATTATGTACTTAAATTTTAATTGCAAGGTTCTGTACTTAAATCTGAATTTCAATATCTCATATAAGTATTGTTACAATTTAGATCTTTGATTTCATATTACATGCAGTCATTTTAATTGTGTTTCATTTGCATATAGTAGTTAGGATTTCTTAAATTTGTCATTATAGGTGGTAATTAGAGTTCCTTTTCGAACAGTAGTTAAAGTCCCTTTAAAATTTGATTGCGAATAGGTAATTATAATTAGAAACAGAGGATGAATTATCATTTAGGATTCTTTCCAGCATTAAATAAGAAGGTAAATTTGATTTCAGTTTCCTTGAGTGTCATTAATTTAGATTGCTTAAAAACTATTTTTAGAAGTTTATATGTTTAAGAAATTTGATTGAATGTCTTTCTTTGATTGAATTAAATTAGAGAACTCCGTAGTTTGATTTCAGTCTTGCATTCATCAGTTTGATTGAGGTTTCAAAATTTACTGAGTTTAATATAGGTTCATGGTCAGCATTAGAATAGAGTTTTCCATTAAACATAATTTGAATCATGTAATTATCATTTTATAAGTCGAAGTGATTTTAATGTTAAGAGAAAAAGTCTTTGAAATTATTTGTTTTTGTGCTTAAAAAACAAGTTGATTTCTTACCCTAGTTTAGGATAGATGCTATGATATTGCGTTACCTGCGCTTGCGCCTCCAAGTTTATGAGCCCTGGATTGATAATTTAATGTTGGAAATTATACTAATATATTTCCCCAACATTTTTGGCGTCGTTTCCGGGGAGGTGCTAAAGGGATTAGAGCCTAGTTTCTTTCACAATTTTTTTTTTGTGTGTGATCTTAGTTATAGGAAAATCAAAGGGCGGAGAGTGTATGGTAAGACGTGAGTGAAGAGACACGCATCCACTATGGTGGGGTTGTCCAAGTAATAAAGTTTGGTGAGTTTTATTGAAATTAGTTTTAATTCATTTAGGATAAAATTTCAAGCTATTTAAAGACAAAACATTTTTGGGGTGCTATAAGGACCCCCAGGTACTAATCCATGTTGCGAGACAGGGATCATCAACTAGCAAGAAAAATTCAAGAATGATTAAGAGCTTGAAGGATGTACCTCAAGTACTTTCTCAAATCCTAGCAGTAGCTAGGATATCTGCTCCTCAGGAAGAGTTCATCCTGATCACATTCAGGAAATTATCTATCTCTCCACAACTAGAAAAATATTTGGAAGTCTCCCTTAATTCCTCTTGCCTATATACCAAGGATATCGATGAATTATGTACCAAATCTGATGGGGATCATCCAGTTGAACCTGAGATCGAAGAAATTTCAACAAGAGGTGTATGCATTCCGGAGACCAATTATCCAAGTTTTCCTGGCATGACCGAGGCAGACTTTCAGAGTAGTCCAAAAGAATAAATGAGCCAATACCACCAGGATTACATTGAGCATGGGCTCCAGATCAAAATCCAGTCAAAGTACCACTCTCATGTTCAAATACTCTTTATATGACAACTTCCAAAGTCGTTGAGTGTTCATGCTCATATACCTTCTAAATTTTATATGTTAAATCTAGGCATGATTATATCTTTGTACTTGATCAACACTTGGCTTCATTGGAATTTATATTTCACTTGAATGAGGATGTCTTCTCTTCGGTATAGTAGGAAAGTTATTATTGTAATAAATAAATGAAATAGTAAAGAGAAAAATAAGTCCTTTTGTGAAAACCATCTTATCTGGCACAATTGGACAGGGAATTTGCTTGAAAACTAGGTAACTCGCGGGAAAGGTTCCCAATAAAGTTTGTAAATTTGTATGAGTTCTTAAAATCATGTGTCTTTCATGTCATTATGTATTTTAATTGTGTTGGTCGATGTGGTATTCCTTAAGGCCCACCTGCCAACAAGCCTTGTCCCATCGACATTGACACATTATCTGGGATCAAGGTTAGGGTTAGATAAGGTACTTGGGAGCCTGCATGCATTAATGGCAGGTATCCTTGTCATCTACTAAGGAAATACATCAATGTTTCTTGGTGGATGAATTCTGCAGTCCATTCGAATTCAAAAAATCTGTTCATGGCTGGTAGAATGTACCTAGTGCTTTGATTCCCATTGACATCAAAGGTGGGATATCTCACATTGGTTAACGATCTCTTCAATGGTCGGTAATCCAATAATTATTGTTTATGTTTGACATCAACATAATTTATTCACATATGCAAGATTGCACATGGGTGTGTAGTGGTTGAAGACTATATGGTTTTGAGATCTCGACACAGATTTGCAGCAGTTTGGATTTTTGTATCAACATTTCCATTATCATTTGTAGCGGAAGTCACCTTTCCTTAGTTGTTTGGGGACATACAACTCCTTAGGCATGGGGGAGAAGGGGACCTTTATTTCACTCTTTAGACCTTCAGTTCATCCTTCATCTCTTCAGCTCATCCTTCAGCCTTCTTTAGAAGATCATATCAACAACCATATTATCTCCATCCATTCCATCATCCACCTCATTTTGTAGCGCCAGACACATCAATGACAAAGGTAAAAATTGCATTAAATTTGGCTTATGATTCTCTAATTCAATAGAAGGTTAAAGAAGCTTAATGATTCACCACTTCTCATTCCACACATTTCATCTTTCATAAAACATTATCCTTCTATTTCCTTCTATTCTCTCTGCATATACTCTAATTACAAGACCATGTTAAAAGAAAAAGCCTTATGGTGCATTAATCAAAGTAGTCTCTATTGTGTCTTTTCCAAGCATTATATTCACAGGATGGATTCATTACTACCATGAAATGATAAAGGAAACCACCTAAAGACATTGGTCTTACGAAGACAGACTATGCAAGCATCCATTCACCATCTCCATCACCACCTCATTTTCGTCCATCATCTCTTCCTCATCCATCCCTCTCTTGTCCTGAATTTATATTGATCAGTAAATTAGTATGATATCTTAACGTGAAGAGAGCTGCTCCACAAGAACCAACACCTCCAAACATTCAAGTAAGCGTTGCTCCAAAAGTACCAACACCTTTAAATATCCAAGCGATGTTGTCCCACAAGAACCAACATCTACAAAACAATGTCAAGAATTTGTCAATGATGAAGAGATTTTTTTGCATGAGGAAATGCAAACCCTCAGGCATGGGGGGATTTTGAGCCTCGTATATGCCCATTTTTCCATCGCATAGTACCATTACTCATAAGCTAAATTTCGACGCCCTTACACTCATTTCACGTCATATTTCTATCATTTATCGTAAAATCAAATCCTATGACTCGTGGTTGATTATTATTAGTTTTATTAGCTTTTAGATGATTATATATGATTTAGTCGTGATTTACTAATGATAGTTTCACTAAGTTCATTTTTT
Source organism: Pinus albicaulis (assembly GCA_034641835.2). NCBI lineage: Eukaryota > Viridiplantae > Streptophyta > Pinopsida > Pinales > Pinaceae > Pinus > Pinus albicaulis. The sequence goes on along the minus strand of CM076574.1, from coordinate 1,012,820,171 downwards.
GAAGCGTTCTATTGCTAGAAGTCTCCATAAGTCAATTTTCACTAGTTACTGCAGAGTTGAGTACAAAATTGATGTAGGTGAAAATATGAATTTTGTGATCAAAGGTGAAGAATCTTGAAATTACGACACACGGGTTTTGTTCAGACCACCCTCATTAAGGTAACCACAAAAACGGTTTTGAAAAATTAGAAATTATGAGGAATTTATGGTCGGGGGAATATTCTACACCATCTTAAGTACAGGACCGCCTGAACGTGTTGGGTCAATTTGGGTTCGGCCTGAACGGGTCAATTCGGGTTCGATTGTACATGATTTTGTTGAACGACCTTGTGATAAACAAAGAAATTAGTTCCTCCATTAATTCATCGATCAGAACAAGCCCAACCATAGCTCTCTAGAAGGATTGATTTAGGCATGTTTTAGTTTTGTTGTTATGATAAAATAGTAACAATTTGTATTTATAAAAGGAGATGTAAATAGCTAAAATGGGGGAGCATGCAGGCAATAAGAGAAATAGTAGATAATGAAGGGAGTAGTCCATAGAGGAGAGGATCAGGATGCACACCAACATAACATGGATTGATGTAATATTCTAGTTCTATATTCCATCGCACTGATTTAATACAAGTTCTGACATTTTTTCTGTTGTGAGTTATTGATGATTGCATTTTTCTTGAGCTAATTCACCTTGCTCTAGATGTGGAAAGGGCCCACCACTCCTGGAGCCAAGTTCATCGTTAGTTTAGATTCAAAAATAATTTGTTGTGCTAATTCGTCATAACGTAGCATTCAATTTAAATCGGTTGTCATAACCTCATACTTAAAACTGTTATGTACTTAAATCTGAATTGCAAGGTTCTTTACTTAAATCCGAATTGCAATATATCATAGAAGTTTTTTTACAATTTAGATCTTTGATTTCAGAGTGTCACAATCATTTTAATTGCGTTTCATTTTCATATAGTAGTTAGGATTTCTTAAATTTTTCATTATAGATAGTAGTTAGAGTTCCTTTTCGAACAGTAGTTAAAGTCCCTTTCAAATTTGATTGCGAATAAGTAATTGTAATTAGAAACAGAGGATGAATTATCATTTAGGATTATTTCTACCATTAAATAATAAGGTCAATTTGATTTCAGTTTCCTTGAGTGTCATTAATCTAGATTTCTTAAAAAATATTTTTAGAATTTTATATGTTTAAGCAATTTGATTGAATGTATTTCTTTGATTGAATTAAATTATAGAACTCTGGAGTTTGATTTCATTCTTGCATTCATCAGTTTGAATGAGGTTTCGAAATTTTCTGAGTTTGATTTAGGTTCATGATTACCATTAGAATAGTGTTTTCCATTAAACATAATTTGAATTCTACAATTAGCATTTTATAAGTCGAATTTATTTTACTGTTAAGAGAAATAGTGTTTGAAATGATTTGTTTATGTACTTAAACAACAAGTTGATTTCTTACCCTAGTTTAGGATAGATGCTTTGATCCCGTGTTACCTGCACTTGCACATTGAAGCTTACGAGCCCGGGATTGATAATTTAATGTTGGAAATTAAAGCAATATATTTCCCCAACACAAATCTGATCAGCAAGAACGTGCACATAGCCAACTAGGATATTGTTGAGCTCAAAGGCCTTCTTAAAGGAAATATTTCTTTGGTACAAGCTAAGCAGCTCGTATGGGATTAAATTATAGCATAGATGAAAAAAATGGGAGGATATAACTATGATGGATGAACACAAGATTGTGATCATGGAATACAATTTCTTCATCCTACCTGCCAAGGAAGATGGTGAAAACAACTCCTAGATTTTCAAGAATTTCATTCAGTTTGTAAATGGAAGATCACTCAGTGAGTTGAGACCCATAGATGTGGTGGACAGAGTATTTTCTATCATGGAGATCTCCAAGGTATTAAAGAAGGAATAGGCCTGATTAAAAGCTAAATAATTCATAAACGTAGTGTTGAAGGATGTGGTTGCCTTCAACTTTGAGTTTGATGAGAGAGTCAGAATAGGGTTTCCTAGCTACTAGGATCTTGTGGGAATGTTGGTCCTATTAATTTTTGTAACTATGGTAAAATTCCACTATGGAGATGATTAATATAATAATTTAGTTAGATTCCTCTTTTTGAGAGGATCAAAATAGAGTTATAGATAACACCAATCAGTTAAGTGGAGGTTAAGTTAATAATTATTTTATTATTTTATGGGTCAGCCTAACCACATATTGATTTGGTCAAAGCCCCAAGTGATCCCTCACAAAGTTATGAATAGAGGAGACCTCAAGCTCATTTGTACACTTGCTCAAGCGATCTATGATTTGTGTCCATCGGTTTGTTTTTTCTGTTTCTATGTCTTGGCTCGTATAGGTACGTCGGGAGGAGCTCGCGCAAAGGGTCGGGATCACATAAGTGATCAAGGATTAGATCTGGGTGATCTGAAGCAGAGTCACGAGAAGGAAGAGTTGAGGTAGCGACCTAGGTAAGAAAAGACATGGGATGGGTTTGTTGTGCCCATTTTTAAGGACCTTAGAACCATTGACTCAACTTGTTAAGGGCACGACCAAGTCTTAGAAGTCAGATCAGGCTAATCTGAAGCAGAGCTGTGAGCACAGAGTGTTGTGGTAATGGCTCAGAGCCCCAAAGCCGTGGGCTGAGCATGTTAAGGTCATGGCTCAGAGAATTACTAAGTAAATCTAATTTGGTTCACCTTCAGTTAATTTCGTAGCGCTTCCACACATTAGTCATTCAGTCATAGTTGCGTCAAAGCAGTCATTGATAGTCTCCTGGATTCAAATATAGGACTTCAGAGTTGAGATCACTTGGTGATCTATAAGATCCGTGTTTTGGAATTATAGGTTTTCTTATCTATAGATCATATCTATTTTTTTCTACTGCAAGATGTATCTTCAGTCTTCATTCAGTATCAATCGTATTCATCAGTTTGCTACAACTATTGTCAGTGCATTTTGGTTCTCATATTCAATTTCCTTCTTGTAGAACTATGGGTATGGTTTTATTGCATGTATGCTATTTGTTTTATTCATCATAAATATATGTACCTATGGATCATTTTACTGTTGCTTCTTAATCATTTGTTGACGTTCTAAGAAGAAGAATTTCCAAGGTTTTTCCCTGTAGTGGTTTTTTCCATGGTCTTAGACCAATCCTAGTGTCTCTATGTGTTCCTGCTTTTGTTCCTTTGATTTTTTACTTTCCTCTACTTAGATGATGATGATGATGGTGATGGTATTGTTATTTGTGCATAGTTTCATATTTTTATGGTTAATAATAAGTATATGTACAAAGGTATAATTATTTGGGGTGAATGTAACATGTTAATGATGAAAATGTAATTATCAAAGTAAAGAACAATGTTTCTTTATGATAACTTAACATGGTATCAGAGCTAGGTTGAAGAAAAGCCATGGATATCACTGATATGAATTTAATGAGGAACGAAACAGAATACAGATATAATAACAAATAGAGATATGAAAAATAAATAATATTTCATTTCATTAATATCAAATACTGAAAATCCTTATAGACAAAATTGAAAGAAACTAGCTCTGGCGATGGTAGCTTATCTCTAATAAGAGGTGTGTCGGCTACATGCTTATGAACTATGTTAAAATGTGGCTTAAGGGAATTGAAAAATAATAGAAAACCATAATTAACAAAAACCCTAACCTAATGAGATGTAACACCAAGAGTTTATGGGCCCCGTTGGGGTTAGTTGGGGAGCCAACTTCCCGTGGTCGTAACTTGGTCATATTATCTTCGTTTAGGGCATATGATACATTGTTAGAAAGATCTATCTGAGGAATACATGTTTTATTGTAGTCCCTCACCTTTGGCAATGGGACTGCAATGAACCTTAAAAAAACACCGTTTAGGAGGTCAAAATTGCTCCGAAAGTTTAGGACTCAAAAATTTCTAAAAATGGAAACTAAGAAAATTGATGAAACTGTCTAGGTGGAATAGGCATGTGGCCACCAATATCCATCTAGATCATTCCTCCCCCCATAGGAAGAAATGGCCCCCATTGCATGTAGAGCCTCCATGAGGTGGGGAAATTTATGTTGAACCCGGTCCTTGGTAAACCACTTGCCCTCATGAAGGAGTTGGCCTGCTTTGACAACTCGATATAGTTGGATCCGTTTTTGGCGAGTGATCTTAAGTTGTGTTTCCATGATCTCATCAGTTGCAGATGGTTTCATGCTGTCTTGATTTAACTCTGTCGGCGTGAGTTGTTCTGCGATGTCGAATGTGTCCATTAATGGTGGAAATTATGGTCAAAGGGGATCCACATTGAACACTGGGTGCAACCCAAGGAATATGGGAATGTTAAGCTCAAAATCATTATCTCCCACTATATTAATGATGGTGTAAGGCCCATAACGGAGTGGTCTTATTTTCTGATGGGCTTCCATTAGGCATTCTTTCTGCAAATGCAGCTAAACTTTGTCGCCCACTTGAAACTTGTGTGGCACCCGATGTTGATCATGTCGTTGCTTGTACTTGGCATTGGATTTATCCAAGATGTCGTGAACCTGCTGGTGAACATGCTAGATGCGTTCAATAAATATGGTTTCTTTATCAGCCTCAAACAATATATGTGTGTATTTTTTCTGTGTTGTCACATGAGGTATGACAACATCAATCAGACACAATGTTTGAAATACTATGCCCACTTTAAAGGGACTGTGATGAGTCGATCTATGGAGAGCTTTGTTATAGTTGTGTTGCACATATGGAAGCCTCTCATCCCATGTTCATGGATGCTTGGAGTTGTACATGCAGAATATATGCACTATCATCATGTTGATGACCATTGTCTAGCCGTCTATCTGGGGATGGAATGTAATTGACTTGGTGAGCTAGGTGTCCAACAATGCCCATAGGCTTGACCAGAATGTGCTCAGGAACCTAATACCTTGGTCTGATATAATATTTCGTGGGTTCCCAAAATGTACCCACACTTGTTCAAATAAGATTTTGGCAATGTCCTCTCTTGTGATAATCTTCTTGTAGATCGCCAATATAGCTATTTTCGAGAATCTGTCGATGACCAAAAATACATAGTCATTAAAATTCTTGGTAGAAGGGAGGAAAAACATATAATCCATGGGGATGGATTCCCAATGCTAACTGGGAGTGGGAAGAGGAGTGTACAGGAATCGTTTCTTGATGGTTGGCTTGGCGATGGCGCAGGAAGTGCAGGACCTGATATATTTCCCAACAACTTGTTGTAGTTTTGGCCAATAAAAATATTGTTGCAATACAACCATTGTCTTCTCTAACCTAAAGTTTCCAGTGAATTGAATGTAGTGTGCCTCCCAAATCATCTTGGCTCACTCACTTGAAGGAATAAAAATGAGTCCTAGGTGGCATAACAATGCATCCTAGAGGTGATAATCTGGCACTTTTTTTCCTATGAGGAGTGTTTGGTACATGTTGCTGAAGTCTAGATTTCTCTTGTAAAGAGTCAGAAAGCTTGAAGTCTCATGCCCACAAGAGTCGAGCACATTGGTTAGCACCATGACAGGTGGTCGGCTGAGGCAGTTTGCAAAATTTTTGGTGTTTCCCTTATTGTACTTAATATTAAAATGGAAATGTTATAGGTATGTGGACCATTTCTTAGGGAGATATTTCGGTGAATTCCCTTGTGTCTGTATGAACTGTAGGTGTCTGTGGTCTGTGTGGATGGTCATTTCCTTCCCCAAATGTAGTGCTTCCACTGCCTGCAGGACTGCATAGTGGAATACATTTCTTTGTCATAGGTGGGATACTTCCGGACTATGTTTGAAAGTGTCTCACTGTGATATGATACTATATGACCCTGTTGAGTAAGAACTGCACCAATCATATATTCATAGGCATCTGTCTCAATCTCAAATGGTTGTTACAGGTATGGTAATGTGAATACATGTGTGGATCAAATACGATGCTTCAATTCCGAAAATGTCCTCTGTTGGGATTCAAGCTAGAATTTTTTTTATTTTTCCCCTCCTTTGGTTACTTGACTCAGGGGCCAAGTGACATGGGAAAATCCCAACACGAACTTGCGGTAGAAGTTGGCAAGTACCAGAAAGTTTCAGAGATTTATTAGAGTGGTTGCAGCTAGCCAATCTTGAATTACTTGTATCTTGGCTGGGTACACATGCACATCTCACTCATCAATGATGTACCTCAGGCATTGAACCTAGGTGATACCAAAAGTTCATTTTCCAAATTGGTACACAACTTGTGTTATCACAGTGTCTAGAGTTGAATGTGGTCGAGGTGTTCCTCCCAACTTTGAATGAAGATCAGGATGTCATCCAAATACACCACCACGAATGAGTTGGTAAAAGGTCACAAGATGTCTTCCATCAACCTCATGAATGTTGCAGGGGCATTTTTCAACCCAAAAGGCACGACCAACCATTTGAAGAGGCCCTCATTAGAATTGAAGGCAGTATTCCACACATCATATGGTTCAATTGGTACTTAGTGATAGCTGGAATTCAAGTCCATTTTACTGAAATATTTGGCCCCATGAGCTATTCCAGGAGGTCATCAATTCGTGGGATTGGATATATATTCCAGACACTGTTCTTTTTTAATGCTCGATATTCAATACAAAGTCTCTAGGTGTCGTCCTTATTCTGTATCAACACGATTGAGTGTAATATTCCCAAATGGGAAAGCAGGAATATAGTGCATAAAACTGGAAATATGCAGAAATATAACATATCAAAGCATGAGACAATAGTAGATCCATTCCATTATGAATATAACAGCAAAACATGTACAAGATCTTGAGGAAAAGATCACTCAAGTTGGGAAAACAAGCCTCCCATGAAAGCATACACCTAGATCTAAGATGCTATTAATACACAAAGTACAAGAATGTAGAAAAATGCACTGTCTAAGAGAGAATAGCAGCTGAAAGATATAAAATTATATTATTGCTAATATAATGCTCCAAAAATTCCAAGGCTAGAGATCCATGCTCCAAAACAGGATTTCGGGACAACCACGAAAAGGTTTCCGGAAATACACACTATACAAAATATAGAAGATTTTTCCCTAGGGCTGAATAATCTATGCAATTAAATAAATTATGGGAGATGGCTCATATGATATACAAGATGGCTGATCCTCCTCCAACGTATCTCCTAAATGAAGGGTTGACCCCCACACAGGAAATCCAAACACTCCAAATAAGGGAATAAACCCACTGTTGTAGCTGCTCACCAAAATAATACAGTTTCTGCAGGAAAATGCACTGTAGTTGATGTCTGCTACTTGGCCTGGTGCTAGATATGTAATGAAGCCCTGAAGTCTTCCTCACAAGCCTCCGGATGAAAGTATGATCCCTCCAATGGAAAAAGAGCTAAGAAATTGGAGATTTATCCCCTCCACTACTACACCCCTGCAAAAAAACCCAAATCTAAACAGAAATGCATTGGACATGAGACTGAAGCTTGGCCAAATGATTGAATGTGGAAGTATAGTGCAATAATCTACCAAGAGGCCTCTCAAGGATAGAGGTGGGATTCCCGATCAGGAACACCTTGTGCTAAACAACACTGCAATCTTAGCTAAACAGTTGAAGAAAGCTTATATGTCTAAACATCCTATATAATATAAAACATAACATATCATAACCTGAATAATATTGTTGTGATCCTCTTCCTTATATAAGAAATGAGCTTTCAAACCCAAAGCCCCATTCATTAATGATACTACTTCCATGCAATGTGTCTCCATCTAAAACTGCATTGTCCCTCTAGTAATGTCCACTCCTCCATGACAACGCTGTTGATTTGGTCAAAGTTGACCCAGTCCACATGTTTTAACCCTTGTTCACACCTTAGGGTGTTTTATTGAGCTAGAAAGATGATCCACTTTCACACGAGAAGTGGTTTTATCCACAATAAAGATATTTATGGGTCTCCCTACCCACTTATTCACCTATCTAAGTGACAAAACATAACTTTAATATTCCAATTAGATGTAGGCTAATTTAGGAATATTAGAGTCCTTCCCTCCAAAATGTTGCTTGTCCTCAAGCAACTGCAAGGATACTGAAAAATCCCCAATGGATATGTCTCCTCCCAATAGTACAAGTTTGCCTTTAGTGGATAAACAAAATAGATCTCATCATGAAAAAGTGGGAGATATATGGAAAGAGTTATATGTTGTCCATTTGCCTCCTTAAGGTATGAGAGATGATAAGTGTTGGGTGCCTCAACCCCAATGAGAAACTTAAATCTCCATTCTATCATCCAAAAAAAGTGAGCCATCCTTGGTAGTTCATAGAAACAATCACCAATCCCCTGCTTATGAAATGTGTAGGGGCTGCATGGTTGAAAGTGTGAGATAATATTGTTCAACTGTAATGTCCCAATTTTAGCCTCAAGCTAAAATGGAACAATATAGTTAGCATATTTTTATTTTGTTAAATAAAATGGGTAAGGATACACCTTAACCCCTTTTGATGGAGAAATAACACTCCTTGTATGAAAGGAGGGATAATAAAGCAGCTGGATTGAGCACCACATGGTGTGAACAAGATTGGATCAAGAAGGATCTAGTCATTTTGACCAGGTCAACTAAAACTGTCTAGATACATTGCACCTGTTAGTGTCAGTATTTGCAGCCTTCCTCCAGTGATCAAACACACTCTTACAAGGTGATTTTAAGGTGTCAAGGTCAAATTTTGTCATTTCAGTGAGTCTTCAAGTAAAATTTGGTCACTAGGTATTAGGTCTAGGGTTTGTTTTCACTCTTGTCAAAGTTGTCCAAATGTCAGTCTATGTCACCATTCAGCTAAGTGTACCGTCATTCAGAGGGTTTTCATCATCATGTCAGGTTCCAATGGGTCATTTTACACCTTGTTCATGCTTCAGTTGTGCCTAGGTAAGGTTCATTTCCCTCTCCTAGGGTTTTGGAGGTAATTTCTCTTGGATGGTCAAATCATCAGCAAAAATTGTATCCTAATGTTCATACACCTTCCCATATCCTTAATGTACCTTATTAAACACTTCCCATCACTGAGATCCCCCAAATTCCTCTTTTTCGCACAAACCCTAGTTTCTTGCTACAACTTGGCAATTTTCTAGGCTAGGCCCGTGTTTTTCCCTTTTGGACCCCTTCCCCTAACTCAATCTCTGAAATTTCACTTTCCCCTACTTCCTAACATCCCTCCCTACTTCCAAAAATTTTATCAAGAATTTAGAAGCCCCTTATCCCCTTCATTTCACTTCATTTCGATAAAATTCCTTGTTCCACATATCGGGATAAGTTTTACTCCAATGATGTTTCTGAGCAATAAAAGATGAATTTGGGAAAACTGAGAGAGTGTTTTGTCCAAAATAGACCAAGGAAGAAAAAAAACCTTCAATTTTTACACAGGTGTCATGTTTTTAGAGAAATTTCAAAAATACAGTTGCCTCAGGAGAATTGATGCACCTCTGAAGTGACCTTGGGAAAATCAATATTTCTCCTAGCTTGGTTGGCCAAATGACTATCTTGATGCATCAAATGATAACTAGACACAAATATATTTCCAATGAACTATCATCAGCTCAATTTGGAGTTGAGGAAGACCTTCAAAAGTTTATTGCAACAACACTCTGCCTTGAGGCAGCCTCATTTTTCACATTTTGACCAGTCTTGGGAGATTTGATTTTTGATAGGGAAAATGAACTCCAAATTGAAATATTCCACTTGGGTTGGAAATTAGACTCCATAAGATTTCCAACGAGCTATCCCATGCCCAATTTGGACATTGGTAAGGTCTCAAAAAGTCTCCTGTAAAAGGGTGCGATGTGTTGGGCTTGTGGCGCGACGCATAGAGCTGCAAGCCCAATTTCACCATAAACTTCTCCAAAATTTCCAAATGTGCTCAAATCTGTGGTGTGCAAACTGGAGTAAGCCAAGGAGAAATTGTGGAGGTCGAAGTAAGAAATTTGAGGGCAGACTGTGTCAAGTTTCCGAGCACGACGCATTGGGCAGCTGGCGCGACGCATCGGGCGAGCGCGGCGCATAGGGTCGTTTCCCTGTGTGTAGATTTTCTCCTGCGCGACGCATTGGGTTGGTTGCGTGGCGCATTGGGCTGGAACACAAGTTTTTTCCATTCCTTTCAATCTTCAAATTTTCTCGGTATCTCTTGGTCCAAGTAAGTCCATGTGACCTTTGAATTGCCAATGAATATGTGTTGAGTGTTGTTTGTGAGGATTTGAACACTAAAAAATCAAACCCTATTCTCTTGTTTTAAGAATTCTCCTAGGGTTTTAAAATTGGTTTTGGTGTCAAAACATGTCCATATCCCCCACCTTGTTAGTCCCTCCTCACTGTTTATCTCATTATAGCAGCCCATTCCCCTGTCCTCCTTACATCCCTAAAGTCACTCATTCCTCTCCCATGCTCATTATTCCCATCCTAATTGTGAATTTCCCCAAATCCTAAGTTATCCCAAATAGCTAGGTGGCTGTCCCAACACACAGATTTCAAGTGGAAATTTCAATCTTCACTTGGTAATAATCCATTATTCCCACTATCCTATTCCTTCATATCCCCTCCTATATTACCACTTATTTGGCAATCCAATCAAAACACCAAAAATTCTCATACAAGACAACATAGACCTTGCATAGACCTTGGACATCATGGAGACAGATACTGATACATCCTATGACCGAGACAGTGATTCCACCACTGAACTACATGAACCTAGAGGGCCAAAAGGAAAATAACATGCTAAGGCACATGGAAAATCATTATTGGGCGAGAAATCACGCTTGCAAGGCGTGAATTAAAATCCTGAAGGCAAAACTAAAGAGAGCATTAAAGCGTCGCAAAAGGCATGATAGACTCCAAATTTTGGCCGAAGCTTCTTTGGCCCAGCATAGCGCGTGATGGTGGACATTCAGCCCAAATTTCAAGAAATTTGGGACATATTTTGTCAATTTTGAATTTTTTGGCCTTAACACAGATTTTCCTACCCGACGCGTCGCGCCAATTGGCACGCACTTATAATTGGCAGCTCCTCTTGAAGAAAACTTTGTATTTCTAGATTTTTCATCAAAATTTATGCATGCCTACCCATTACCTAAGGATTTTGACAAGTTTTGGGTTGCCTGAAGGGTCAAAAACACCCTAAAAATGGCCTTTCTGCCACTTTTTGGACACACAGGAAGCAGTGTTGGAAAAAATCATTTTTGGAGGGGCAAATGGCAACCAAATTCAGAAATTCCACTTGGGTTGGAAATTAGATAGGTAGGGCTTTCCAACGAGCTATCCGACACTCAATTTGGACTCCAGGAAGGCCCTCAAAATCGGCTCCAAAGTAGCGCGACACATAGAGATTTCAGGCGCGGCGCATTGGGAATTTTGGCCTAGTTTTCACTCAGTAACTCAGTTTTTCGCCTAGTTTTGGCTAGTTTGAATTTTTCATTTCCAAATGTGAAACTCCTGATGTAAATTGATGTAATTTCATGGATTTGATGTAATTTTGGCACATTTTTACTCATTGTAAGTAGATTCATTCACCAAAAATTGAATTGTAACTGAATGAATCAGTTTCCTATCTTATAGAGGCAAGCTGTTCCACTGCCTATTTTCCAGTTCTTAGTTTATATCTTGTTGAAAAAGCTCCTAAAATAGTGAGCTCGACCCCTAGAGGCATGGGAATGAGTTATGCTTGTCTATATCTTGTATTTTCTCAGTCATTTTCAGGGTTGGACACTTGGGATTGCTTTGAGCTTCATTGTACATTTCATCTCTGCATTTTGGCAAAGGAATAGACCAGGGTTTGCAGCACTCCTTGGGATCCATGTGGATCTTTGTTTTGATGATGTATTTCTCTCTGTGATTGTAAGTTTACTGAAGTTTCATGTGTATCATTTTCCTTCTGCTTTCTTCTCAAATTAAACAAACAAGTTATAAAGGTGGAATTCATTAGATTGCTTTGCTCTGCCTTGAGTTTTGTTTAATTTTCCATGTTTTCATCTGTTTGAAGAGGATTCTTTAAAGCCTCTTGCTCTCTTCAGCTCCTCACCAGTCTGAACTATCCATTCACTCAACCCAAAGAATCAAAACAATTTCCTTCCTTGCCCCATTCAGAACTCTGCAAAAACTAGTTCTCATCCCCGGACCCAAAACTGCCTTTCCCTTTGATTCCAACAAAACCCCCAAAATCAAAATCAAACTCTTTTACTTATATACCTAGCCTAAAATCAGCCTTTGTTTTAAGTCATCTCAAGCCTTATTGATTATTTTTGCTGAGATTAACCTGGAGAGAGCCCTCTCCTGATTTGGTAGGGCTAGCTACCAAACTAAGCATGGTTTGATGTTACCCTGAACTCTGCCTTCCTTCAGCTTGAGGTAGATTTAGGCAATAACATAGTGGCGACCATACTGGGGAAGAAAAGTTTGTTGCTTACTTGATAAACTACAGACGGTGCCTAAAGTTAGCTAGGTAGCCTTCGAAACGCTCTTGCTTTGCATTAGCGAAAGTAGATGAACGCTGCTTCAGTCAATCTCCGGTCTAGTTTATGAAATGAACATCTAGTTCCTCAGTAAGATCTAATCAAGTTCAGATCTGATTTTTGATGGTGGAAAACGATCAGATACCGCAAGGCTGAAATCATTCACCTGGAGACTCTAAATTAGTTTCGAGATCAAATCCAAGGACTCCACTGGAGGATGAACCTGACCAGCAGAGACATGAAAGGACAATATGGAAAGATCAGGTATTCAAGTTGAAATTTCATCCAAGACATTTTGTTCTTTGTCATAAATTGTTTCTTCTCTTTTCGCGAGAATGTCAAGAAGGCTTTTCAAAGTATATTGTATTTGAGAAAAGATCCTCGGCCTACATTTCATTCTTTCCCTTTGAAGATTGTGAATACCAAAGATTTGCATGCTTTTGAGCTTGATCAAGACCTTTCTTCCGAATCTTGTGATGACCATCTTCAAACTGATGAACCTCAAGAGACCAAGACTGATTCTATACCTTTTGTACATACCCCTATACCTTGTAAAATTCCAGATAGATACAAGCCTTTGATTTTACCTCCTATATACCATGCTTTCCCTAACAATCATGATCTACATCTACCAAGATTTGATGGTGAACACGACAATATCACTGCTGAGAGACATGTTATGAGTTTGAGTCTTTTCTTGACCTTTTTGAAGTTGATGAAGAGGATTTCAGTATTAGGATTTTTGCTCTTTCTTTGCAAGGCAAAGTCAAGAGTTGGCTCAAAGCCCTGCCTGATGTGAGCATCTTAGATTTCCAGCAGTTCGTCAAAGTTTTCCTCGACAAGTGGGTGGTCAGACAGAACCCTTTCTTGATTATAGAAGAGAATAACCAGCTGAAAAGACTGCCAAGGGAGACAGTACAATAGTTTTCTGCCAGATTTAACCAAGTTTATTATTCGATGCCAATTGATATAAGACCTCCTCCTAGATCTTCTCTCTTGCACTACCCAGGTGCCTTTGATCCGAAAATGGAGTTTCAGCTGAGAGAAAGGAATCTTGCAACACTTGAAGAGATGCAGAACAATGAAGTAGATGTAGAGGCTCATTTGCGGATCCGAAGGGCAAAGTTGAAGGAAGAAGAGATGAAAAACATAGATCCGGAGAAATCGACATCTCTAGAGGTAAAATTTGACAGTTTGGTAAGTGTAGTGGAAGAGATGATGCAGAGGATCATCACAAGGAATGCGTATAATGTTCAAGCCCATGGCTCGCTGATTAAATAAGAACAAGTTGCTGATCCAAAACATTTTGTTTCTTATCCCAGTTGTCATAGATCTGATACTAATTGTTTTGTAGATCATCTTGGAGAAGAGAGATATGTTGATATGACATGTATGCTTGATGATGTGTTTTATACTAATGATTTGCCTTAGTTTGATCAGTATGATGATGATTATGTTCTCCAAACAAAAGCTAATCTTGCAGACAAATCAACAGCTAGTTTGTGGAAGGAGGAAGTTCACTTTCAGCAGCTTGAGTACAGTGATCAACCGATGCATATCAGCTATTACAATGATGAGGAAAGTGCAACAAATTTTGAAGTAAGTGAAGGATCTTTTCCTTTTTGTTTTGTTTCGTTTCAGTTCATTAGAGACAACTTCCATGCAATCAGAAATCAACTGTCAACAATTCTTGGTCTGGATCATCTTGAGGGCAATGAAAACCTTGTTCAAGACTTCTCATATCCAGATTTGCAGCCCCCGAATGCCATTGATTTTCAAGTTGCAGATGAAGACTTGGAAGCTAGCACATACGATCAAATGATACAAGATGATTCTGTACCATTTTGTTTTGAATCATTTCAGTTTTTGAAGGGTAAATTGCATAGTAAATATTCAAATGAGTAGCCCATATGAAATCATGTAATCTCATCGGAAATAATAGAAAATGGGTTGCATTAGTCTTTTCATGTTTTTCACGATCCAATAGCTGATGTGTTGGATGATGTCTGCAGTCAAAGTCTTTCTCCATTGACTACATGTGAGCTTGAAATGTGTGCTGATATAAACTTGATCCGGAAGCTGGTTTATTTGTCATTTTTAGTAGGATTCTCGTCACAAAGATCATCACAAAGCTCAGATCAAAGCTCAGATCAAAGTTTGCATTCATGGTATGAGGAGAAGAAAAGTAATCTATTGGATGAGCTAAGTCCCAGTGTGCATGAATTTCAAGATCCTTATGCAGTGTTTTTGGAGGCGGATAGAGAATCCATAGTATTCAACGGATCTGTTCACAAGTTTTCATGGGAGTTGACTTTCAGTATTTCTCTCTTGTTGTTCATAAGCGAGCACTTGCGGAGAATTCAAACAGTAGCTGCAATACTTACCTGGTTGCATTGGTTGTTTCATTTCACTTGATCAAGTGATGAATGAAAAACTGTTAGAGTAGGTTTTGATGAATAAGCTTCATATTGAGCATATTTCCAGTTTGTCGGTTGTGTTTAAGTATTGAGTCAATTTTTAGTTGAGTGAGAGTCAATTTGTGTCGTCAATTCATCAGTTTTCAGTCATGCATTTCAGCTTGAGTTTTTGACTCCATTGCCCAATGAATGAAGGCACTGTCTGCTTTCCAAAGATCTGTAGTTCTTGGCACCTCCAAGGAGCTACCATCCCCATTGGAGCCAATGTTAGTGTCAGTATTTTCAGCCTTCCTCCAGTGATCAAACACACTCTTACAAGGTGATTTTAAGGTGTCAAGGTCAAATTTTGTCATTTCAGTGAGTCTTCAAGTAAAATTTGGTCACTAGGTATTAGGTCTAGGGTTTGTTTTCACTCTTGTCAAAGTTGTCCAAATGTCAGTCTATGTCACCATTCAGCTAAGTGTACCGTCATTCAGAGGGTTTTCATCATCATGTCAGGTTCCAATGGGTCATTTTACACCTTGTTCATGCTTCAGTTGTGCCTAGGTAAGGTTCATTTCCCTCTCCTAGGGTTTTGGAGGTAATTTCTCTTGGATGGTCAAATCATCAGCAAAAATTGTATCCTAATGTTCATACACCTTCCCATATCCTTAATGTACCTTATTAAACACTTCCCATCACTGAGATCCCCCAAATTCCTCTTTTTCGCACAAACCCTAGTTTCTTGCTACAACTTGGCAATTTTCTAGGCTAGGCCCGTGTTTTTCCCTTTTGGACCCCTTCCCCTAACTCAATCTCTGAAATTTCACTTTCCCCTACTTCCTAACATCCCTCCCTACTTCCAAAAATTTTATCAAGAATTTAGAAGCCCCTTATCCCCTTCATTTCACTTCATTTCGATAAAATTCCTTGTTCCACATATCGGGATAAGTTTTACTCCAATGATGTTTCTGAGCAATAAAAGATGAATTTGGGAAAACTGAGAGAGTGTTTTGTCCAAAATAGACCAAGGAAGAAAAAAAACCTTCAATTTTTACACAGGTGTCATGTTTTTAGAGAAATTTCAAAAATACAGTTGCCTCAGGAGAATTGATGCACCTCTGAAGTGACCTTGGGAAAATCAATATTTCTCCTAGCTTGGTTGGCCAAATGACTATCTTGATGCATCAAATGATAACTAGACACAAATATATTTCCAATGAACTATCATCAGCTCAATTTGGAGTTGAGGAAGACCTTCAAAAGTTTATTGCAACAACACTCTGCCTTGAGGCAGCCTCATTTTTCACATTTTGACCAGTCTTGGGAGATTTGATTTTTGATAGGGAAAATGAACTCCAAATTGAAATATTCCACTTGGGTTGGAAATTAGACTCCATAAGATTTCCAACGAGCTATCCCATGCCCAATTTGGACATTGGTAAGGTCTCAAAAAGTCTCCTGTAAAAGGGTGCGATGTGTTGGGCTTGTGGCGCGACGCATAGAGCTGCAAGCCCAATTTCACCATAAACTTCTCCAAAATTTCCAAATGTGCTCAAATCTGTGGTGTGCAAACTGGAGTAAGCCAAGGAGAAATTGTGGAGGTCGAAGTAAGAAATTTGAGGGCAGACTGTGTCAAGTTTCCGAGCACGACGCATTGGGCAGCTGGCGCGACGCATCGGGCGAGCGCGGCGCATAGGGTCGTTTCCCTGTGTGTAGATTTTCTCCTGCGCGACGCATTGGGTTGGTTGCGTGGCGCATTGGGCTGGAACACAAGTTTTTTCCATTCCTTTCAATCTTCAAATTTTCTCGGTATCTCTTGGTCCAAGTAATTCCATGTGACCTTTGAATTGCCAATGAATATGTGTTGAGTGTTGTTTGTGAGGATTTGAACACTAAAAAATCAAACCCTATTCTCTTGTTTTAAGAATGCTCCTAGGGTTTTAAAATTGGTTTTGGTGTCAAAACATGTCCATATCCCCCACCTTCTTAGTCCCTCCTCACTGTTTATCTCATTATAGTAGCCCATTCCCTTGTCCTCCTTACATCCCTAAAGTCACTCATTCCTCTCCCATCCTCATTATTCCCATCCTAATTGTGAATTTCCCCAAATCCTAAGTTATCCCAAATAGCTAGGTGGCTGTCCCAACACACAGATTTCAAGTGGAAATTTCAATCTTCACTTGGTAATAATCCATTATTCCCACTATCCTATTCCTTCATATCCCCTCCTATATTACCACTTATTTGGCAATCCAATCAAAACACCAAAAATTCTCATACAAGACAACATAGACCTTGCATAGACCTTGGACATCATGGAGACAGATACTGATACATCCTATGACCGAGACAGTGATTCCACCACTGAACTACATGAACCTAGAGGGCCAAAAGGAAAATAACATGCTAAGGCACATGGAAAATCATTATTGGGCGAGAAATCACGCTTGCAAGGCGTGAATTAAAATCCTGAAGGCAAAACTAAAGAGAGCATTAAAGCGTCGCAAAAGGCATGATAGACTCCAAATTTTGGCCGAAGCTTCTTTGGCCCAGCATAGCGCGTGATGGTGGACATTCAGCCCAAATTTCAAGAAATTTGGGACATATTTTGTCAATTTTGAATTTTTTGGCCTTAACACAGATTTTCCTACCCGACGCGTCGCGCCAATTGGCACGCACTTATAATTGGCAGCTCCTCTTGAAGAAAACTTTGTATTTCTAGATTTTTCATCAAAATTTATGCATGCCTACCCATTACCTAAGGATTTTGACAAGTTTTGGGTTGCCTGAAGGGTCAAAAACACCCTAAAAATGGCCTTTCTGCCACTTTTTGGACACACAGGAAGCAGTGTTGGAAAAAATCATTTTTGGAGGGGCAAATGGCAACCAAATTCAGAAATTCCACTTGGGTTGGAAATTAGATAGGTAGGGCTTTCCAACGAGCTATCCGACACTCAATTTGGACTCCAGGAAGGCCCTCAAAATCGGCTCCAAAGTAGCGCGACACATAGAGATTTCAGGCGCGGCGCATTGGGAATTTTGGCCTAGTTTTCACTCAGTAACTCAGTTTTTCGCCTAGTTTTGGCTAGTTTGAATTTTTCATTTCCAAATGTGAAACTCCTGATGTAAATTGATGTAATTTCATGGATTTGATGTAATTTTGGCACATTTTTACTCATTGTAAGTAGATTCATTCACCAAAAATTGAATTGTAACTGAATGAATCAGTTTCCTATCTTATAGAGGCAAGCTGTTCCACTGCCTATTTTCCAGTTCTTAGTTTATATCTTGTTGAAAAAGCTCCTAAAATAGTGAGCTCGACCCCTAGAGGCATGGGAATGAGTTATGCTTGTCTATATCTTGTATTTTCTCAGTCATTTTCAGGGTTGGACACTTGGGATTGCTTTGAGCTTCATTGTACATTTCATCTCTGCATTTTGGCAAAGGAATAGACCAGGGTTTGCAGCACTCCTTGGGATCCATGTGGATCTTTGTTTTGATGATGTATTTCTCTCTGTGATTGTAAGTTTACTGAAGTTTCATGTGTATCATTTTCCTTCTGCTTTCTTCTCAAATTAAACAAACAAGTTATAAAGGTGGAATTCATTAGATTGCTTTGCTCTGCCTTGAGTTTTGTTTAATTTTCCATGTTTTCATCTGTTTGAAGAGGATTCTTTAAAGCCTCTTGCTCTCTTCAGCTCCTCACCAGTCTGAACTATCCATTCACTCAACCCAAAGAATCAAAACAATTTCCTTCCTTGCCCCATTCAGAACTCTGCAAAAACTAGTTCTCATCCCCGGACCCAAAACTGCCTTTCCCTTTGATTCCAACAAAACCCCCAAAATCAAAATCAAACTCTTTTACTTATATACCTAGCCTAAAATCAGCCTTTATTTCAAGTCATATCAAGCCTCATTGATTATTTTTGCTGAGATTGACCCTGAGATAGCCTTCTCCTGATATAATAGGGCTAGCTACTAGATTAAGCGTGGTTTGATGTTACCCTGAACTCTGCCTTCCTTCAGCCTGAGGTAGATTTAGGCAATAAAAACACCTACTTGGACAACGTAGTTTTAGTGGAGGCTTCAATTGCTTGAGCTAGAAGCAATTGTGAATGGGACCCATGGTGAAAAAGGTTCCTTTGCTTTATAAGGAGGAGATGGCAGCCCATTTTGATTATGCATTTGACTTATCATTTTCGTAGGGTCTGCAAAGACTTGCATCCCTGGGCTATTTAGCAGGGTTTGTATTGTTATTCACCCAAGGGTGTTCCCGGTCAGGAATCCCTACCTCTTCCTCAAGGAAGGAGAGGGTTTGAGCTTCATTTCCTCATTCTAGCATTTGGTCAAGCTTCTCTCTGCAGCTACAACGTTATTTCTACAGCAGATTAACGTTGTGTTGCTGGGTGCAGCAACAGAGGAACTTATAGAGCCATCCTTTGGCTTATTATTGAGGGGAGATCTTATATATTATTTGTAGGAGCAGCAAAGGTGACTCCCGAGCATCATTTCAGATCTTTGGCACCAGGCCAAACACTCACCATCTCTCACAGCGTAGTCTTGGGCAGATACTGCGTTATTTTCAGAGGCAGTTGCTGGGAGATCCATTTGGGCTCAACAGGAGGATTGTTCTTGAGTAGAGGGATAAGCCTTCTGTTGAAGAGAATTATCAGAGGAGGGAATCACTATTTCAGATCTTCCATAGCCTCATTGTATATTTTGATTCAGTTGCAGTGACAAGTCAGATTGTCACATTGTACATTATCCGTCATTTCTAACAATCTCTCCTAGATTGGCTAGAAATATTTTATTGGAGCCCATTCTTATTTTCTTGGGCATTTATTTCTATATTTCAGTCATATTTCATGTATTCATTTCCATAGTAGAAACTACACTCCTAGAGACAGCGCTGTCACTACCCTCCGACATTTTATGCAGTTGCTGCATCTTTTGTATTTCATTGCTTACTTACTCATTGGAGGAGGATTCTCATTGAATGAGGGAATTTGTTCCTCTTTATATTTCTACATATTGTTGCTAATATGTTAATGTACATGATGGGTGTAATATATTTCATCTTGTGTTGTATTCAGTTTGGAAGAGTTTGACGATTATGTTCATGTATTGCTGTAAGCTCTCTATTTGAACATTTTCCGAGAGATCCATTTTGGGGAGATCTGTATAAGCCTTCTAGGCTTATTTCTTTGAGCTTATCTTCTAGAAGAGAAGTTTTTTATGAATTAAAAAGGGGATCTCAGCTCCCTTTCTGCTTATTTTCACACTGTCTTCCTTATACAACGTCCTTGAGGACAAGATTGCAGAAATTCCTGAAAAAGGAACATTACAGTGGTATCAGAGCATGATCTTTGGCTCAGCCTGTGGCTTCAAGCCAAAGTGATGAATCCTTGAAGGAGTAATATTTCAAACTCTATAGACAGAGTCTGCAGATGGCCAGGTAGCCTATGGATCTCATCCTTTGTTCAAAGGTGACATATCTAGTAAATGACCCTGCAGTCAATCTTTGGAATAGATTTTTGATATTCCTAAGAAGGGAACTTTACAACTATGTAGACCGAGATAGAATGCCATTAGAAGGAGAATCTCCTCATTTGGAAGAGGAGATGTACAGAGAAAACAAAGGAAAAAGAATGACGGAAGAGGAGGTTTCCCTTCTTCTTTTCCAGACCCTGGAAGGTATCATTGAAGACCTTGAAGAAAAAGAAAGGAAAAATTGGGAAGATTTTCTAAGAGCGTTTGTGGATGAAACAAGCCCTAGATATTATCATGATGGGTGTGAGAATTCAGCCACACATGCAGATCCAAAACGCAGTTCATTGTCCACTTGCACTGCCGGAAGGATGGAGAAAGGAGATGAGGCCATTGGAGGAGCAGTGCTGCAACTCAAAGGTATGGCTCATGGTTTATGGTTTGGAAATTCTATTTCATGCTATCATGCAAATGTAGAATCACATGATGGATTCAATAAAGGGTTGGTGAGAGAATTTGATGAAAATCACTGTGAATCTCTTTGTAACAAAACATCAAACACTTTGCATGCATTGGAGAGAACCATGAAACAAACTCCATTTCATATTTCTGAAAGGGATGAAAATGTGTATGATGAATTGCTAAAGGAAAGATCCCTATTATATGAAGGGCACTCTTCTATTTGTGACAACATGGAGATTCCTCTTTCGGAAGAAGACCAAAATCCATGGTCTCTCATTGAAGGGGAGACATACTCACATATTGATGAAGAGAATGTGAATGAAAGAATCCACAACGCTGTCATATTGGAGGAAGATCCATCACCACATGGAGATAAGAGGGGAGCCATTGCTTCTATGGGAGGAGTCCTTGTTTCTATGCAAGGGATTCCAAGTATTTTAACATGTGGGAACCATAGCACAATTCTAGAGTCATATGTAGCAGCTATTGGGGATTGTGAGATGGAGGAGGAAGAGAAGGATCCGCAGCAAGGGTTGATACACCCTTATTTACTCCATAAAATATTTGAACATGGGAGAGAGACTGTACAGTGCAGTGAAGAGAGGGAAAAATCAGTCCCCTTATACATACAGTCCACTCCCGAGCTTGATGTCTCACTGTATGGAGGCATTCCACCTGGGAGGCCACTTGATCTAGAGTTGATGAGAGGCATCTTGTCACACAGTTCACCACTCTTGGATTCCAGAGAGGTGAAGACTTTAGAGGAGTACATCACAGCGCAGAGAGTTTGGGACAGACCCAAGGAGGAGAGAGACACTCTCTCATTTTCAGCATTACCCACTCTCATCAGTCATACTGCGCTGACAAATTTTGCTGCAGGGATGGAGGATTGCATCTTCATGATGCAGGATGAATGCTCCACATATTTGATGAGGAGGAGGATACTTCCTCTGGGGAAGGACTCTTTCACACATGGGAGTAGATGGAGGTTACTCATGCTTACATTGCCTAGGATCGGGAGGTTCCTTTTGGATGACAGTTTCTTATGGGAGACTAGCTTCCCAGGATCACCATTATTATTTGAGCATGAGAAACTGCATGATTGGCATGGAAATTTTTTTTAGGATGACTTTGGCATAGGGGATGTCAAATTAGTAGGCAGCAACATGAGGGGAGCACTACATTGTAGATTACCAGCATGGTCTATGAGGAGGATGGATCCAGGTTGGAGGACTCAGCTTTTGGTTGAGTATTCCCAGGATCTTGGTGCATGCATGTTTCTTGATGACCAGGAGGGAGATGAAAGATACATAGTGGATGATGTGGTAATCTATTTTTATAGCAGGGTCTTCTTGGCTAGAGTTTCTAGTCTCAAGGAGAAATTATTGTATGCAGCACTTGTGGACTTTCTAGCTATGCATTATGATGCATATTTTTCTTTGCTAGAAGAGTTCATTCGAGAGGGCATTCAGGATGATTTATATCAGTATATGGACATATGCATAGCCCGGATGATTTTTGAGAGGCTGGCTCAACCATTTCCCTACTCATTTGAGGTGAGGGAGAGCATTCAGATGAGCCATTTCAGCTCAAGGACCAGAGTACATGGTAAAGGAGGTATATGTTTACATTTTGGTTTACCTTTATTTACTTTCTATGAGCAGCTTGATGAGCCAAGGATGATCACATCTCCTTATGCTCCTTATTATGATGTACTTGTGGCCCATTTCAGCAATGGGAGTCGCTATTTTTATGATGGTTTGTGGGGGAAGCCACATACTTCTTGGTGTGCACCATTGGCACCCATTTTTACTTTCATGTTTTCATCTTATGAGATGTTTGTGGCAGCAAACAAGTGGCTGGGAAAGCACTTGTTGTTTTTAGTTTTGATGCAGGCAGGAGGTTCACTGCGTTGGTCCCATGAGTATAGCAGTGACCCACTCTCTAGTTGTCTTATGACAAGTTGTTTTCATTGCATATTGCTTCCTTGTGTTGCTGATGGTTGTACATTCAGAGGGAGCACTACTTGGAGAGTGTTGGAGGTATGGGGACAACCCATTGGGATTATGATTCTCCCTTTTTCACATGTTTTATGTTTCAGGAGAAGCCATGGGCATACCATGATTTCCATTTCTCTACTTTTCTCTTCACATAGGAGGAGCTACTAGGAGAGAATGCATTATTGGAGGAGGCACTTCATGGTTGATTCATTTTTTGGGGAGGCTTGGGCCAATTGTGGAGGCCATGAAATTTCAGCCCAATATCAGCAACCCCCTCACACTTATCATAAATGGAGGAAGAAACTACTTGGATGGAAAAATCTAAACTCTCCATTCAGCCCCAACATATTGCATAGATCAGGGGTTGAGGACTACTTTGTTGAGCTACTTAGGATGGCTCATTTCATATGGATGATTGCATGGGTGAAGGAATCACTCATTGGGAATAAGAATTCCCATGTTTTCATCACTCCTACCTTGAGGAGGCCATTGAACCACAAGGAGATTTCCACTTGCACCTTCTATTATCTCATGATGTATTCTTTGGTTCTACATACTTGGAGGGATACATGGAGGAAAGATTTATTGCATACCTTGATGAGCTATGGTGGGGTCTATTGATGAGGAGGCCACAAGAAGAGGGGGATAAATTTTGTTCTCTCTATGCAGTTGCTTGAGGACAAGCAACATGTGGGAGGGGAGGACTGTAATGTCCCAATTTTAGCCTCAAGATAAAATGGAACATTATAGTTAGCATATTTTTATTTTGTTAAATAAAATGGGTAAGGAGACACCTTAACCCCTTTTTATGGAGAAATAAAACTCCTTGTATGAAAGGATGGATAATAAAGCAACTGGATTGAGCACCACATGGTGTGAACAGGATTGGATCAAGAAGGATCTAGTCATTTTGACCAATTCAACTAAAACTGTCTAGATACATTGCACCTACTTGGACAACACAGTTTTAGTGGAGGCTTCACTTGCTTGAGCTAGAAGCAAGTGTGAATGGGACCCATGGTGAGAAAGGTTCCTTTTCTTTATAAGGAGGAGATGGCAGCCCATTTTGATTATGCATTTGACTTATCATTTTCATAGGGTCTGCAAAGACTAGCATCCCCGGGCTATTTAGCAGGGTTTGTATTGTTCTTCACCCAAGGGTATTCCCGGTCGGGAATCCATACCTATTCCTCAAGGAAAGAGAGGGTTTGAGCTTCATTTCCTCATTCTGGCATTTTGCCAAGCTTCTCTCTACATCTACAACGTTATTTCTGCAATAGATTAACGTTGTGTTGCTAGGTGCAGCAACAGAAGAACTTATAGAGCCATCCTTTGGCTTATTCTTCAGGGGAGATATTGTATATTCTTTGGAGGAGCAGCAGAGGTGACTCCCGAGCATCATTTCAGATCTTTGGCACCAGGCCAAACACTCACCATCTCTCACAGCGTAGTATTGGGTAGATACTGCGTTATTTTCAGAGGCAGTTGCTGGGAGAGCCATTTGGGCTCATCAGAAGGATTGTTCTTGAGTAGAGGGATCAGCCTTCTGTCGAAGAGAATTATCAGAGGAGGGCATCACTATTTCATATCTACCATCGTCTCATTGTATATTTTGATTCAGTTGCAGTGACAAGTCAGATTGTCAGATTGTACATTATCCATCATTTCTAGCAATCTCTCCTAGCCTTGGCTAGAAATATTTTATTGGAGCCCATTCTTCTTTTATTGGGAATTTATTTCTATATTTCAGTCATATTCCATGTATTCATTTCCATAGCAGCAACTACACTCCTAGAGACAGCGCTGTCACTACCCTCCGGCATTTTATGTAGTTGCTGCATCTCTTGTATTTCATTGCTTACTCATTGGAGGAGGATTCTCATTGAATGAAGGGATTTGTTCCTCTTTATATTTATGCATATTGTTGCTGATATATTAATGTACATGATGGGTGTAATATATTTCATCTTGTGTTGTATTCAGTTTGGTAGATTTTGATGATTATGTTCATGTATTGCTGTAAGCTCTCTATTTGAACATTTTCTGAGAGATCCATTTTGGGGAGATCTATATAAGCCTTCAAGGCTTATTTATTTGAGCTCATATTCTGGAAGATAAGTGTTTTATGAATTAAAAAGGGGATCTCAGCCCCCTTTCTGCTTATTTTCATGCTGTCTTCCTTATACAACGTCCTTGAGGACAAGATTGCAAAAATTCCTGAAAAAGGAACATTACATCAACTTATGCTGTCTCTCTCCATTGGAGCTGTTTATATTGGGCTGCAATAATATAGTCCTCATGAAGCCAAAAGATACTTGGAATCTCATGATCCCATTCATTTGTTCTAGGTGGCCTTCTTGCCCAACCCTTCATACATATAGTGAATAGAGTTTCATCACCATATAGGCCCCAAAAGAAACATGGACTAAGTGTCATATGATATATTGGATGGTGAAAATAGTCCCTCAAGTGAGACCAATGCTGTTCTTATTCTTGCTGTCTCAAAACATGATGTGATAAGTGGCCATCCAACCACTTGCTTGCTTCCATAAGCTTCTCAAAATATTGAAAATAGTAGAGGACATTAGGTGTTGGCTTAATATGAGACAACCAAAACATATCTTGCCAAAAGTCCTCCATAAAGTGGTCATTCCCATCACTTAATGTAGTCCTAATAGGACCATGAAATCCAAAGAGAGGTTTTCCCTCTTGTGGAGCAATGTGCTATAAATGCATGGTAAAGGAATGCACATACATTGTTAGTTGGCAAATAAGCATCAAAACACAATCTTTACCATATATTGTAGACAAGTTGGTGAAGAGGTCCATAGATGAGCCTTATCATCTCTCCATCAAAAGGGGATGTGATTGAAACAACCTTGAAAGGTAGTTTCTTTTCTCCTCATACATCAAACAAGCTACATATCTCCTGATATGTTGGTGCACATCTTCCTTGAGATCCTCCCAATAGAATCCCTCCATGATGGTGTGATAAGACTTAATGAAGTCTACATGTCCTAAAGAGAGTGTCTCATATGCTGCATGTAGAATCCCCTTCTTGAGCTTGGAGTCTTTAGTCAAGTAGAAATGATCTTGGAAATAAATGACTCCATCAACCACTCTATACCTCCCATCTACCACTTTCCCATCAAGAACCTTACATGTGAAGAGGTTCTTGGAATATTCCACCAATAGTTGGGACTCCCAATATGGATCTAGGCTTCCCAACAATGATAACGTTGTAGAAATATGAAATGAAGCACCTGTCACATCATAACTTTCCTCTTTGACATGCTTGATGCCAAAGCCACATGTTGGAGTATTTTTACCCAAATTTTGCTGCCTCTCTTGTACCTGATCTTGCTCAAGACAATATTGGAGTACATGGAGGTCAACCTCCTCTTGAAAGGTATTTCCCATCCAAAACTTCCATAGTTTGGCCAATGCATACAAGAGTGTCAATAACCTCTTGTCATATTCAGAAATATTCCTCATGTGTGGAAGTATCATCTGCTGCTCCAAGGATATAGAGTAACCCTTTGAAACCATACTCATGTCATCATAGATTCTTGAATCATCATCTTTCAGCGCGAATAGCTAAGTGGGAGATAGCAATGCCCATATCAGAAAATTGCTCACCTCTCCTTTGAACCCATCAAAGGTTCTCTGGGCTGGGCTAGCTCCTCCCAAGGCTCCTTCCTTAGTCAAATATATCAATGCTGCATCATGTTGAGAGAAATATTTATCCATCTTCCAATCAGGGGGTCTCCCTGGTGGAATGCCTCCATGTAATGAAACATCAAGGCCTGAAGCAGGTTGTATATGTGAGTGGACTGATTTTTCCCTGCCCTCACTAAACAAATCCTCCTGCCTCTTCTGTGCATCACCCTTTTGAAATAGAGAGGGGCATGTGCTCTTATTCATATTATGATTTTCCTCCCCCTTATCTTCTTCTATCTTCAAGATCTCAAAATCTGTCAATGATGGCACATGCTGCACATGGATTGTGCCCTGATATCTACATGTGAGATTCTTTGTAACTCCTTGCAAGGGTGAAAGAATTTCTCTCTTTGGAGCAAGTGCTCCATATTCCTCTTCATGAGGTACTATATCTACTACTATGACAACAGTATTACCTCTTGTCTCCTCTTCCCCTTCATCATGAATGGAGGTTGCCTCCTCATCATTAGGAGGTTCTTTGTTTAGTTCCTCCATGTATTCCCTTTGAGAAGAGAGTTCTTTCTGAAATGGGGATCTTGCCTCTAGCAAGGTATTATGAAATTTTTTAATCCCCTCATTAGTTTTCTGAAATGGAGTTGGATTTATAGATCCTTCCAACTCATGCAAAGGTTTTTTTTGTGTATGTTTGGCTAGCTCAACCAAGGAAGCTTCAGAATGCCTTTCATCAAATCTCTTTACTAAATTCCTAGTGAACCTTGCATAAGTATAAATATTTGCATCTTTTAATGAAGAAGATTCATAAAACCACCAGGCATAAGCCTTACCTTCAAGGTTAGCACTTCTACTCTAATGGATTCATCTTCTGAAACTTGGTGTTGCTGCAAATAGGTGTCTAGCTCCTCCACCCAAGCCCTAGCTGAACATTTAGGTGACCCATCAAAAGTAGATAGAAATAATCTACCCACATCATGATGCTTGCACCATGTGCTTCTATTATGGTTTCTAGGTCTTCTTTCCTCCTTGATCTTGCAAAACCCTCGGAAGTTTAGATGATCTCTATATCTTTGAGTTTGAGATTCATACTCTTGAAGATAGTCACCAAGAGTCTCCTCCTTTGGCACATCTCCTTCCTCCATCTCTCTTTCTATGACCCTAGGCATAGTACCACATTGTAGATCTAATGGTGTAGCTGAATGCTCACACCCATAATGTGAAAATATAGAGCTTTCTTCATATACAAGCCCTACTGAAGAATCTCTACACCTCTCCATTCTCATCTCTTTGATGTCTTTGCTAATGCACTGCATAGTTTGAAGAAGAAGTTTTGAGAACTCCTTCCCTCCTAAAAATGAGGTTTGCCTTCATATCTTCTGCAAATCTTCTCCTTCCTATGAGAAGCCTCCTTAGATGACATAATGGTTGAAGTACACAGGTTGTGTTGGGTTTGTGTTATATTCTTTCCATGAATAATCACGCGCGGGGGGGTAACAGGGGGGCGATTTTCCGGTGGGAAGACCCGCCCATGGTTTTGTGCATGGGTTTGCACATGGTTTTGGGGCATGATTGTTTTCGGCCCCTGGTATTTTTCTAGATATAGTCAAGGGAACTACGATTATGTTCTAATCTAGGGTTAATGGATTGGGGTCCAGCTGGTCGTCCCGATTTGGGATCCAGGGGAAATATCTGTGTTTTTTTGTTTTATGTTTTATGCTCTATCTACTGTTTATTTTATTTCTTAAAGATTCATTTGCAGATAATTTATGTATAGGGTTAAAATCTACATTTGGTATCAGAGTAGTTTCGGCTTCAAGTGGATGCCTTTTCTGCTGAGGGTTTTTTTCTCGGGCCTCAGGTAGACCCTGTTCAGTGGGAGATCTGCCAGATCGATTCTTGTGGTGAAAGAAGATGGTGAGCAGTGGGAAGATAGAGATCGAGAAATTTAATGGTCAGAGTTTTGAGTTGTGGAAGCTCAAGTTGGAGGATCTGCTGGTGGATAAAGATCAGTGTATCACAGTAGATCTGGGTACTAAACCAACGACAATGTTAGATGAAGACTGGAAGAAACTGGATCAGAAGGCAAAGAGAACAATACGGTTGTGTGTTTCAGATTCAGTATTGTTGAATGTATCTGGGGAAGCTATGGCGAAGACCTTGTGGGACAAGCTAGGGACTTTGTACCAATCTAAATCTCTGGTGAATAAATTGTTCCTGCGGAAAAAGCTGTATAACCTAAGGATGAAGGATGGATACTTGGTGACAGAGCATATGAACACCTTCAATACTGTGGTAAGTCAGCTATCATATGTTGATATTAAAATCTCAGATGAAGATAAGTGCATCAGTTTGTTGTGTTCTCTACCAGACTCGTGGGATAGTTTGGTTATTGCAATAGGTAGCAATACAACTACCTTGAATTTTGATGATATTTGCTTAGCCTTTCTTTCGGAGGAAATGAGAGAGAGAAATATGGAGGGTTAGAATGGAGATGCCTTATCTGTACGAGGAAGGTCCCAAAATAGAAACAAGAATAAGGTTTAGAGTGGGAGATCTAAATCTCCTGGAAAGTTTGTAAAGGTGTGCTGGAAATGCGGAAAGGAAGGGCACTACAAAAAGGACTACAGATCTAAGGCTTCTGAGAAAAGAAAGGGATCTGATGATACTCCTTCTGCCACTAGTACATTTGGTCAAAATTCTGACACTTTAGTTCAGACACTTTTGTCAAATTGTTGGAAATTTCCCCAATTTTTATCAATTTTTCAAATCCTGCCAACAACCGTCGCTATACCGACGTTTAGGGATATTTTCGCTTTTGTGACGTTTATGAATGTCGTCGGAAATGCGACGTTCTAAAATATGCATTGGTATTTCGACGTTTTTGGGACACAACGTCGAAAATGCGACGTTTCTAAAATATGCGTCGGTATTACGACGATTTGGAGAAAATTTCGGAAATGCGATGTTTCTAAACTATGCGTCGGTCTTGCGACGTTTTGCTCCAAACCGTCGCAATACCAACACATATTTTAGAAACATTGCATTTCTGACGTTTCTAAAATATGCGTCGGTATTACGACTGTTTGGAGCAAATGTCGTTAATGCATTAATAGTTCATTCAAACATTTTTGTATATAGTTTTAAATTATTTATATTTAAAAATATATATAACAAATTATGTATCTAAAAATACTCCATATTGTTTAAACTATAATTCAAACACATACATATAATTAGCTCAAATTTTAATTTAAAATGAAAATTATATTAATATAATTTCACATTTAGATATATTTTTTCTCATTAATATATAAATATAAATTTATTTTTACATATAATGTTATAATTTAGTTTCAAAATAAACATCACATTAATAATTTCACATTCAAATATATTTTTTAAATAGAGTTTTAACCTACTTCTATATATAAATATAAAATAGAATAAAATTTTTGAAAAATAAATATCTAAAATTATTATAGAATTCACACTGCATTTCAA
Source organism: Pinus albicaulis (assembly GCA_034641835.2). Classification (NCBI taxonomy): domain Eukaryota; kingdom Viridiplantae; phylum Streptophyta; class Pinopsida; order Pinales; family Pinaceae; genus Pinus; species Pinus albicaulis. The sequence goes on along the minus strand of CM076574.1, from coordinate 1,012,790,154 downwards.
ATATATTAAAAATTATATTTTAAATATATTTTCTTATATAGTTTTGAAATAAGTTATTATATTGGTGAATAAAATTAATTACATTTGAATTTTGTCTAATTTATTTTTTGGTAAATTAATTTCATGAGGTTCACAAATCTCAAGTCAAATTTAAACCAGCTAAACAAAAACTCTAATAATTTCATGAAAATCATCTAAAAAATTATTGAAATATCAAACTTGACAGTAGACCAATATGGGTTAAGTTAGTTTTATGAGGATCATGTTGGAAGTTATGTTGTTAATTTACATAGAGCACCACTTTTTTTAATAATATTTTTAGTTTCTATTTTTTATCTTTATCTTCACGGTTATAATATGTTAAGTTTTTTTTTTATACCACACACATTTAAATTATATAAATTTATACATTTATAAAGAGTTATAATAGAAGCATAAAAGTTCAATAAAATATAAAAGTTAAATAGTTGGGGTGGGGGAGGGGGAGGGGGAGAGATTCTCCTAAATCCCGATGGAATATGAAAAATAAAGTACTTATGGGGGCTAGTCCAAAGAATGAACAATCTCACATAAATGTATGGGCTTCTTCCAGGTCTCCAATTGGCTAATGATCGAGATGTCTCTAAGTTAGTGATCTTGGGGGATTCCCTTATCACTATTCAACACCTTCAAAAAGGTTTTCTCCTGAAGAACAACAATTTATCCCTCCTCCTTAGAAAAATCAATAGTACCCTAAAATCATTCTCTCAAAAGGCTTATTACCACATTTTAAGAAGCCAAAACAAAGAGGTGGATACACAAACGAATCAAGCCTTCCTTCTTGAAGGAAGTAGGTTAGTATGAGATCAATGACATATCAGGTTGGAAAGATATTCCATGAATAATTACACTCAATATAATTGTCCCTCTCTCTTGTTTTGCTCGTTGGATATATGCACCATGAGAATTATTTTTTGAAGATTTCCAAAGCCCTCCTTTCTATGCCCCCCTGTCTCCTCCTATATATGCACATATTCGCATCACACATAACATTTGGCGTCAGGATCTTGTCATTAAGGTTGAGGTGGTGGTTTGTGGGGGTGTTGGCCATGTGCCCATTTACCCCTCACATGTGGAGTCTTATGAAGTTGGACAACCCTTAATTCCCTCCTTTGCCTTCTTATCAAGTTCGTTGATGGATACAGGGTGGGGAGATTTAATGAATTTCATGGTTGATTCGATCCCTCGGGCATGGGAGTTCACTAGTATAAAGGTGGAATTCATGGTTGGTTTTAATATGATAAGGAAAAAAGTATCATTTCAAGGGTGTGCCCTTGAGAGTCAAGACAACCCTTCTGCTAGTTGGGGGGCTCTCCACACCTTTGTAAGCTCCATCGATGCTAAGAATTCTTTCAATATTATGTGTCTTTTGCTCGGTGTTGTGAACGTTGTCTTGCTCGTCTCATTCAAAGAGAAAACATGGGGAATTATCTTGTCTTTTCTTGGCTCAGTTTCCTCCTATGCAGTAAGAAGTTGGGAATATTTCCCCTCCAAGTTGTCAATGGATTTTCGTAAATCTCAAGAAGTCAAGTTGGGATTTTTTACAGTGGGTGTTGAATTTCTCATCTTCGAATTTCAAGCTTCTTCACCACCCTGTGTTCATCCTGCAACCCTTTCCATGGAAATAGGTGTTACTGTGTTAAGGGCACCATCATTGGTGTAGCTTCATGCATCCCAAGTCTTGCACAATTTTCATACGCAGAATTTCCCCTGCATAAATACTAACTTATTTGGTGCCCTTAGTTCTATTATGCTTTTTTTTCTTAGTTGGACAACTCCCTCCTTTTCTTCCAGCTTGTCTCTTTCCATGTTTCGATAAATTTTGAGTCTCCTCCTTGTGTAGGCAGCTCCCCTAGCTCAAACCTCTCCCCCTCTATTTCCAAGATATTTTGGCTCCCTATTTGTGGTATCAAATCACACTTTGTATCTAATTTTGTGTTCCAACACTCAATTTCTGTCCCTTATGGGGAACAAAGACTATTATTCTTCTGCCTCAAGTTGCACAAGATAGTACAATTTTATGTCCACATATCCATTATTGCCATTTAGACCAATATTAATGCATAACTTTTCAATCATAATCTAATATTAAATTTCGTTATTACTTTTCAAGCACTCCTTAAGTACCTCTTGTCCACATCAAAATGGCATAGGTAATAAAAAGGTCTAAAATAAATTAGACTCGACATAATAAAAACAATATGAAAAAACTATAGTTATAGCTTACATACCCTTTCCCGGGCCAACGTTATATAACTCTACTTCACTAGGAATAACATTATAAACTAAGGCTTCACATATGCATCCACCAAATCTGTCACATCAATGTAGTCCCTAATACATATTGTACCTTCAAGAGTATTGTGACTGAATGGGTGCCCTGTGCATGTTCGTGCGACCCGTTTGCCGGTTTCTCCCTTGTGCCTTCGTTTGGTCGTGCGCGCCGTGTCGTGTCGTGTGAGGGCGCCCGCCCAAACGCATTTGGGTCGGGTTGTTTCGTTTGAGGGTGGCCGTATAAAATTTACTAATTTGTGACAAAAGGGGTGCCTTGTGCACGTTTGTGAGGCTCGTTTGTAATTTTATCCCTTGTGCCTTCGTTCGGTCGGGCGCGCCGTGTGAGGGCGCTCGCCCAAACGTGTTCGGGTCAGGTCAGGTCGTTTCGTTTGAGGGCGACCGTATCAAATTTTCTAAGTTGTGACCGCATGGGTGCCTTTTGCACGTTCATGTGGCTCATTTTACGTTTTCTCCCTTGTACCTTCGTTCAGTCATGCATGCCATGTCACGCCATGTGAGGGCACTTGCCCAAACGCGTTCGAGTCGGGTTGTTTCGTTTGAGGGAGGCTGTATCAAATTTGCTAAGTTGTGACTGCATGGGTGCCTTGTTCCTGTTCGTGCAGCCTATTTGTCATTTTCTCCCTTGTGCCTTCGTTCGGTCAAGCACGCTGCGTCATTTCATTTGAGGGCGCTCGTCCAAAATTGTTCGGGTCTGGTCGTTTCGGTTGAGGGCGCCCGCCCAAATGCGTTTGGGTCGGGTTGTTTCGGTTGAGGGCGCTTGCCCAAACGCATTTGGGTTGGGTCGTTGCGGATGAGGGTGCCCATATCAAATTTTCTAAGTTCTGACCACACGGGTGCCCTGTGCACGTTCTTGCGGCCTATTTTCCAGTTGCTCCCTTGTGCCTTCGTTCGGTCGTGCGCGTCATGTCGCGCCATGTGAGGGCACCCGCCCAAACACATTCGGGTTGGGTCGTTTTGTTTGAGGACGGTCGTATTAAATTTTCTAATTTGTGACCGCAGGGGTGCCTTGTGCACTTTTGTGTGGCTCATTTTCCATTTTCCCCCTTGTGCCTTCGTTCGGTCGGGCTCGTCGTGTGAGGGCGCCTGCCCAAACGCGTTTGGGTCAGGTCAGGTTGTTTCGTTTGAGGGCAGTCATATCAAATTTGCTAAGTTGTGACCGCACGAGTGCCTTTTGCACATTTGTGCGGCCCGTTTATCATTTTCTCCCTTGTGCCTTCGTTTAGTCGTGTGCGCAGTGTGAGGGCGCCCGCCCAAACGTGTTCGGGTCGGGACGTTTCGTTTGAGGGCGACCGTATCAAATTTGCTAAGTTGTGACCACATGGGTGCCTTGTGCATGTTCGTGCAGCCCATTTTCTTTTTGCTCCCTTGTGCCTTTGTTTGGTCGGGCATGCCATGTGAGGGCGCCCACCCAAACACGTTCGGGTCAGGTTGGGTCATTTCGTTTGAGGGTGGCCATATCAAATTTGCTAAGTTGTGATCGCATGGGTGCCTTTTGCACGTTCGTGCGACCCATTTTCTCCCTTGTTCCTTCGTTAGGTCATGCGCATTGTGTCATACCGTGTGAGGGCACCCGCCCAAACGCGTTCGGGTTGGGTTGTTTCGTTTGAGGGTGGCTGTTTTAAATTTGCTAAGTTGTGACTGCACAGGTGCCTTGTGCACGTTCGTGTGGCCCGTTTGTCATTTTCTCCCTTGTGCCTTCATTCGGTTGAGCGCACCGTGTCGTTTCGTTTGAGGGCGCCTGCCCAAACCCGTTCGGGTTAGGTCGTTTCGGTTAAGTGCGTCCACCCAAACGTGTTCGGGTCGGGCCCCCTAAGCCCCCAATCCCTAATCCCTTAACTACTAACTCATTATTCGACCCCTAACCCCTAAATGCGCCTAAATTGTTCATTTCCTTTCTACTTATCAGGTTCTTACTTCTGTCTAATTCACTATATACTCAGATCATGAATGTGAGAAGGTTGTTTTCAGATTATATTATTATTGTATCAACACTGTAATTATTTCTGAGTTGTTATATCTTTTTAGTAAAGAACCTCATATTCATAAATATTTTCTTGTCATTTTCAAAATTGACTGCTTCATTGAGCACAACATGTAGCTTATCTAATACTTTATTGAAGCTAAGAGCTCCACCTCTAGGGCAAGCTGCTTTTCGGCTAACTCCACTGCTTTTGATCTCAATTTTTCCATTTGCTTCCTTCTCTCATATGATACCTAAGCCTTTGTCTTTCTCTTCCCTTCTAATTCCATAATAGTGTCATAGTGATGCCAGCCAACTTCTTTGGAAAGCCTTCCTAGCAGACAATACTTGTGACCTGGATGAAGCCTCAACACTTTCAGAGCATCTGGAATGACCATTCTCTTCTTCTGGTCATATGGTGGGGGAACCCCTTCAAAAGCCCTTAGCCTAGAAAGTGCTGCAACACCACGCTTGGTTTTGTGTGGAATCATTCCTCTAATTGTCCAGTAGTCAAATCCTTCTCTTACTTTATTGTCATTTTCCCATACCTAACCAATGAGAGCACAAGAACACCTATTTCTATAAAAGCACCTATAAGTTCTCTTAATTTATTTTCATTTTCCAATAACTAGCCAATGAGAATACAAGAACACCTATTTATATAAAATCACCTATAATACTTTTGTGGGTTTCACTAATATCCCTTTAGTTAGTCATGTGTGCATAGTAGCCTAGATCCTAAAGTGATTCCTGTACAATGATAATCCACTAGGTGTATTTGTACTTAAAAAAATATGCATAGATAGATGTCCCATTTATGGCCAAGTTCCACCAAAATGGTTCCCCCTACCTACCTAGTAACTACATTACATTTATTTCATGACAAGACTACCCTACAACCCACCAAATTTCTATCATATCCTTGACGTCAACAACAATTTGTTGTTCAAGATATAGCTAAGTTGGAACAAACTTAGCTCTAGAGCTTAGTATATTTTTCCACCTCTAATGTTTATAAACCAATAGATATAAATTTTCTAAACCATGTGGGAGCCCTTTAAGTATCACCTTTCCTATATTGACTCCGTCTTAAAAATCATGGAAAATGTCCATAGACTAAACCAAAAATTTCATTGAAAATAATAATTCATACGATAACATTACTACTTCCCTTTTAACCACATAAAACTTATTTTTAAGTTACCATAATTCATCTTTAATATCACATAATTAGATTAAAGAATCAACCAAAATCCCTAGTTTATGAAATAAAAATTCAACAATTTTATATAATTAATAATTTAAATAAAAAAATTAATATAAACAGATGATCATTATGCTGTGTATGACGTAGTCAGCCTAGAGTAGGGATTTTGTTTTGGCCAATTTACTTTTACATCACAATCATAATTAATAAGCATTATTGAAGGACATTTCATTGAAATATAGTCACTAAGAAGTGATCTCTTTGGAATTCATGAGGTAACACAAAGAGATCCTGAACTCATCAACCCTTTTTGTCAAACTGATAACCCTACATAAAAAATAATGTTCAAAATATTTGTCGAAAATAATCTTAATCAATGAAGTCATGCCCGACCAAACTTTATTTCAGAAGAAAAATTGCTTTTCTTGTACTACTAAAGGGATTTGAATTTCCCATCCTTTATTTCTAGCCATTTCCAGTTAAAACTGACTGTGATTTGGTGGAATGACTTGAAATTTCATGAAATACTCTAAATTTGAGCTTAAGAACGTCTATTTTGTCCTAGGATGCATCAACAATGCAGAGAAACAACAAGCAGAAGTTATATTCATTGATTTCATGACTGGTATCAGTGTACAATATTTCAATTGAGTTCTTTCATAATTCTTAAGGGTAAACCTGTAAGCATAGTAAATGAAGATGTGCGTAGAAGAAGTATCCATATCGTGAATCCTTTAGCTCTGTGAATGAAAACTGAAGTTGTTGTGCATGGCTGAGTGCAAGATACATAACAAAACCACTTAATTGACATTTTGTTTGGTTAACCAGACGAGAATATGAAAACCTCATCCGCATTGTACCATTGATCCATATACTTGTTGAGATAGGTCGTGCTTCCACTCACGTGTTATTGTCATGTGGTAGGATCTTCCCTGTTGGATAAGACTATTGAGTGTAGGATTTACCAAGTGCTGACCCGTCAAAACATTGACTCGCTAGTCTCTCACCTGCCTTCATTGGCATTTGTAAATGGTTAAGTCATAATATTTCATTGAAATTATAATGGATTTTATTTCAATAAATTTCGTGAGTGAAAGAAATAGTTATTGTGTGTGAATTTGATGGCTCTGTAATCAATGGGTGTGGATGGAGTGAAGCAAGGATGTGAAGAGGAGATGCACTGCTGAATTTGATTTTTTATTTTTGTAAACCAAGTGTGTGGCATTAGCCTTGTAAGTAATATTTTCTTACGAAGGAAAAACAGTGTCAGGGGTGTGGTGAGGAGGCCGAAGATACTAACACAACATTGGCTACCAATATTTGTTGTCTTTGTGGTTTTCTACATTTTCTCGTTATGGCCTTTGTGAAGTTTCCAATAGGTTTGTGCAAGAAAATATTTAATAAAATCAAAAGTAAGGTAATGAGGTTTGCCTTTAAAGTAAGGCTTTTCTCAAATTAGCCTTGAGGTTTTCCTTTGAAATTCAGTAAACCCAATGAATTTCCTTTTTTATTTATTTGAGATTTGGTGTGTATATACAGATAGATAGATAGATATTCAATATTTTGAAATTTATATATAGAAAAAGGTAATGCAAAAATTTATCCAAATTTCATGGTCGCTAAATCTGAACTCAAAACTAAGCCATGTGATAGAGGCAACAAGAGTGTCAAAATTCATGGTTCTATGAGGCATATTTGTGGAACAAAGAAATAATTGTCGGTTCTGGAGCATGACGTTTTGCAGGTTCTGAGCCGAGATGCAGGATATGACAATCTTTCCACTTAGATTTCATTTAGAAATGATTGGGATATGAGATACACTAATATGTCAGAGTTTCTTGTCTAAATGAAGTTATAAAACAATGCTAGACAAACATACAACCTGGCATGCTAAGACATGTTCTTGTTTATAAACATTGACCAAAAACTTTTACTAAATGTTCTCTCTCTCTCTCTCTCTCTCTGTTGGGGAGGAGGGTGGGAACATGCATTGATTTTATTGCCCTATCAAGATTTCCATATTAATTTGCTATGTACGGACCAAGAGATACTTTCTCTTTTGTTTTCAAACTTTTATGCCCTCACCTCCAATTACAACATTATAATATAATAAATATAAAAGGGTAACATGGCTACCAACTCAGTCATATGCAAAGTCTGTAGTTTCACATGCTTATATGATTTCATTTATATCAACACTACCAATAATCTCCATAGGAACACAATCCATCTCTAAAATGATGGAAGCGAATTATATCCCTCACAAGAAGTTCTCGTTCGACAATATTGGACATAAATTTAATGGCCATATGGCAGTCACCACATACACAAAGGTTCTTGGTAATCTGTATAGGTGTCCCAGAGCTTGTGCTAATAAGCCCAAATGCGATGGCCAGCTTCTCACTATGGGTAGAAAGAACATCTTCCTTCTCTTCTTCCTAAAAATTATGAAGCACAAAACTTCTGTCAGGAATATACCCTGAATCTTTCATCTTCCCAGCCAATAAATCCACCATTGAATATATCCGCTCTGATTGTTTGTGTGACCTGTCTCCAACGACAAATGAATGGACTCTGTTCTTGACCTCGATCCAGCTACATCCTGGGCTCTTTTTCAATTTAGTGTCTTTAATCATTGCTCTCACCTTCATCACTTCATCCTACCTTCCAGCCATAGCATATATGTTTGACAACAGTACATAGTTTTCAGCATTATCAGGCTCTAATTTAATAAGATGTTTTGCAACATATTTTCCTAGCTTAACATTGTGGTGAATTCTGCAGGCGCCAAGTAGTGCCCCCCACACACCAGCATCAGGTTCTATTGGCATTTTCCTGATAAAGGTGAGCGCCTCTTTCATGTGCCCAGCTCGACCAAGAAGATCAAATATGCAAGCACATTGCTCCAGGGTAGGCACAATGCCATAATCTTGACTAATGCATTCAAAGTATCAAAGGCCCTCATCCACCAAGCCTGCACGAATGCATGAAGATAAGTTACTAATGAAGGTGACATGGTCTACCATTATTCCTACCTGTTGCATATGGGTGAAAATTTCAGTTCAAAACCGCTCCTAATAATATAATCATGGATCCACTTACCTTGTTGTAGATCTGCTAAATGGGCACATGTTGATAACACACTAACCATGGTAATTACATTGGGTTTGATGTCTACCAGCTGCATTTGCTGAAAAATACTTAAAGCTTCATTAGCAAATCCATTCTGGGCTAACCCATAAATCATTGCACTCCATGAAACCACATCCCTTTTAGACGTTTTTTCAAAGACTTGGCATGCTGCTTCTACACAACCACACTTGGATTACATGTCAACCAGGGCAGTGCACACATAAACATCAGACTCAAAGCCATTTTTGATGATATGATGATGAATATATTTGCCCTCTTGCAAAGCTGATAGCACAACACATGCGTTGCGCACAATAGGAAATGTGAAATTGTCTGGCTTTATCCCTTCTTGTTGCATTTGATAATACAACCTTAGGACCTCCTCACATAGCCCTTTCCTGGAATATTCTTTGATGATGGCATTCCATATAATCAAAACTCGTTCGTGTATTTTGTCAAACACAAGCTTGAATCCTAAAAACATATTTTCCTCAAATCCATTTATCAAGATGTGGGCATGAACTTGTTTGATCTCTGATAACGCACAGATATCTACACAAGCTTGCAAAAGAGAAAAATAAGTATCAAGATCAATTGGTAGATCTCGATTGATTCTTTCATGTAAAATGACCAATGTTTCCTTCAATGAACCATCCTTGCATTAGCTGCGGAGGTTGTTGGTAGTGTTTAGTGTTGGTTTAGGAACAGAGGATGAGAATGTTAACAATGGCAGGAGTGAGAATGTTGGCATGCACAGTACAGATGTAAGTATTGGAGTACTCTCTAAGAAACCCATATAACATGTTTACTCCAAAATCATGATAACTTAGAAAATATCGTGCAATTGCTTCTTGAGAAATCTTGAGCGAAACTGCAAATCAAGAAGGTGGGATTTATCTAAATAATTTTTTTTAAAAATATTTTTTAGTTTCCGTTGGAAAAGCAATGTTTAGGTTTTGTCGGAAGAGTGAAATTTTGTTTTCATCGGAAGAACAACGGTATAAATGTAGGAATATAGTTTCTATATCTATCAGAAGAGCGACGCCAAAACCGTTGGAAGAGCGACGCTTTAAACGTCGGAAGAGCTAATGTCGGAATGGCGACATTATTTTGAAAACCTGATAAACGTCAGAAGACCGACAGTTATGGCTCATTGAAAGACCAACGATTATGGATCATTATGGAATGTCGAAAGACCGACGGTTTAACTGACGTCGGATTAGCGAATAATTTGATAACGTCGGTAGACCGACGGTTTGGATAACGTCGGAATAGCGATGCGTTTGGTGACGTCAAAATAGCGATGACTGGGATAATGTCGGAAGAGCGACGGACGTCTAGAAAAGTAGAAAAATATGTCGCTATTCCGACACTTTATTGAAGTGTCAGAATTGCGACGTAATGGCTAACCACGTTTTTCCCCGCCTCAAACTGTTGCTATTGTGACGACTATGTGTCGAAATAGCGACGAATTGGCCGTCAAAAATTGGGCCAAATGTGCTAGTGTGCAGAGGCAAAAAACACCTCGGATGAAGGTGGGGATGTGTATCTGGCTTCTTCTTCAAATACACAGTAGATAATGAGTCATGGTTGATTGACTTGGGTGCATCCTTTCACTTCAATCCCCATAGGGAGTGGTTCTGTGAGTATGAAAAGTATGATGGTAGCGATGTCTTCTTAGGGGATGATAGGAAGGCCAGAATCATTGGACGTTGAAAGGTCAAGCTGAAGCTGCAAGGTGGAAGGATTAGAACACTTCCTGGTGTTCTGCATATTCCAGCATTGGCCAGAAATCTGATTTCTGTAAGAAAGATGGATGATGTAGGTGTAAAAATAGTGTTCAAGAAAGATACCTGCAAGATGGTTCGAGGAGCACTGGTATTAATGCGGGGAGTTCAGATTGGAACTCTGTACAAGTTACAAGGTAGAACTATTATTGATGGGTGTAATATTTCTATGGTTCCTAAAAGTGGAGCGGAAAGCCTAGTGGTCTCTGGAGAAAATACCATGCTATGGTATCAAAGGCTTGGACATATTGGAGAGAAGGGCCTTCAGATACTACATAGAAATGGTATGGTAGAAGGTATGTCTAATTTCTCTCTGGATTTTGATTTCTATGAACATTGTGTATATGGGAAGCAGAATCGGGTGAGTTTTCCTTCTGGTGCTAAGAGGGCGAACAAGATATTAGAACTTGTGCACAGTGATGTGTTTGGACCTGTGTCAGTTCCATCACTGGGAAAATCTGTGTACTATGTTTCATTCATAGATGACTTCTCAAGGAATACATGGATATATTTCTTGAGGAAGAAATCTGAAGTCTTTGACAGATTTAAAGAATTTAAGGCTCTAGTGGAAAACCAAACAGAGAAGAAGATAAAGGTGCTAAGGACAAATAATGGTGGGGAGTTCTGCAAGAAGGAATTTGAAGAGTTCTGTAAGAAGTGTGGTATAGCACGACAGAAGACTACTCCATATACACCTTAGAAAAAAGGAGTTGCAGAAAGAATGAACATAACGCTGATGGAAAAAGCAAGAAGCATGCTCAGTGGTACCGGGTTAGGACAAGAATTTTGGGTAGAGGCAGTGGAGACTGCATGTTACTTAGTTAACAGATCACCTTCATTAGCGTTGGTGGATAAGACTCCACATGAGGTATGGACTGGTAAGAAACCCTCTCTTTCACATCTGAGGGTATTTGGATGTGAAGCATATGTACATGTTCAAAAGGAGAAAAGGAGAAACTTGGATAATAAATCTGAAAGGTTCATCTTTATTAGGTATAAGGATGGTTTAAAGGGTTACAAGCTTTGGAACCCGGAAACAAAGAAGGTTATGTATAGCCGAGATGTGGTGTTTAGAGAGGTGAAAGATATTGTTAAACATGAAGTCCTACCAAAGGAACCTAAGAAGATAGAGTTTGAGCTAAAGGAGGATGAATTAGACTCTACAACAGAAGAAGACTCAGAAGAGGAAGAGCCACAAACTCCAGCTGTGAGAAGATTAGTTCGGGAAAGGAGACAACCAGAAAGGTATAGTCCATCTTCTTTCTGTTAAAATTTTGCTTTAACTATAATTGATGATGATCCCAGAACTGTCAGGGAGGTAGTAGATTTAGAGGATTGAAAACTATGGAAGGAGGCCATGGTTGATGAAATGGCATCCTTGCATAAAAATGAGGCATGGGATCTGGTGGAGTTGTTGGCTGGAAGAAATCCCATCAGGAGAAAATGGGTGTTTAAGAAGAAGATGAATGTAGAAGGCAAGGTGGATAAATACAAAGCTCGGTTGGCAGCAAAAGGTTATTCCGAGGTGCTAGGAATTGATTTTGGTGATATTTTTTATCCTGTTGCCAAAGTTACTTCTATTGTATTACTTTTATCTATTGTTGCTGCATTTGATTTTGAGGTAGAACAGATGGATGTGAAGACAACATTTCTTCACGGGGATCTGGAAGAGGAGATCTACATGAAACAACTTGAAGGCTTTATGGTGAAGGGGAAGAAAGAGCTGGTATGCAGTTAAAGAAGTCTCTGTATGGGTTAAAACAATCACCAAGGATGTAGTATCAGAAATTTGATACCTATATATGGGGACTTGGCTTCACCAGAAGCAAGGAGGATCATTGTGTTTATTTTAAATTGATTGGTGACCATGTTATTTATTTGGTCTTGTATGTGGATGATATTTTGTTGATTGGAAATGACAAAGAAATTATCTAGGATTTGAAGACCCAATTGTTCTCCAAATTCAACATGAAGGATCTTGGTGCTGCAAACTATATTTTGGGCATGGAAATTAAGAGAGATCGGGCAAAGAGGAAGCTCTGGTTAAAACAAATGAAGTATGTCGAGACTATATTGTAGAGGTTCAATATGCAGGATAGTAAACTGGTGAATGTTCCGATTCCTATAGGTACAAAGCTGTCTGCTGATCAGTGTCCCAAGACACAAGAAGAAGAGGAGGATATGTCCCATCTTCCTTATGCAAGTGCAGTGGGTAGCCTGATGTATGCAATGGTATGTACTAGACCAGACATTGCACATGGAGTGGGAGTATTGAGTAGGTTTATGTCAAACCCAGGGAAGGAGCATTGGACAACAATGAAGCAGGTTTTCAGATATTTGCATGGCACTAGTGTTATAGCATCATTTTTCACCCTCATGTGATTCATGATTGTCTCTTTGGCCTTGGGCACCCATTCCCACAGAATTGAATAAATTTCATAAAAAACAATGTTTGAAATCCCATACGCGGATATGCCCAGAATTTTCCGCGTGTATACGCGAGTCCAGAGATACTTTTCCGCGTATGTCACTAAAATCATTAAAAAAATATATAAAAATCCTTATTTTCGAGGCTGGGTTGATGGTTATTCCTATAATTCAACCACCCCAGCCTGTGGCCAACTGTTTCCAACTGATTGAAACTACTTTGAGGGAGTATAAAAGCCCCTCATATGCATGGCCGAAGGGAGAGAGGAAAATTATAGATATTATACTCTGTTGGAGCCCGATTCAAGTCTGATTTCCTGTGCCTCCTGCACTTCCCAGATTTTTACAGGAAACCCTTGTTTCCTGGAGATGTTCATCAGCTTATATGTCATCTCGTGTGCACAAGTCTTGAAAGAATCTTAGCGAGGCAAGGGTGGGACGGATCCGGACGACGGTCTGTTCGAAGATCGTGGAAGGATTCAGGTGATCTCTCCACCTTTCTACTATTGTACATGCTGTTCGTAATGAAGAAGAACCATCTTGTTTCCGAATTCACGTGTTAATATCTGCTTGCATATGTGAAAAGATTGTTAATTAAACATTTATTATTGTTTATATGATGTTTCACATGGATTACACTGACATTTAGGAAAGATATATGCTGTACAACTAGATTTTCGTGCATGTCTCTTCTTGATTTTCAGGTTGAAGAGGAAGAAGAGTTGCTGGGGGTTTGGACCTCATGGGATCTACATCAAACGTAGGATCTACAGGTGAGTTCTACAATCTGTAATATCTAGTTTTTAGCGTACAAGTTTGATTGTGTGAGTCCTTCTTGAATAGCATGCCCCGATCTGTGGAGGTTTTCGACCCAACGACCTTTATGGAGTTATTTCCCGAAACAGAACTGGCGACTCCACTGGGGGCCGCATTCTTGTGATTCCCCTGTTGGGTGGTTTCATCTGTTTTAAAGGTTTCCGACAGTTTTAATCATTATTTCCAGTCCAGTTAGTTTTTTCTCAGTCACACTAAAGACCTGGCTTCTTGGCCAGGCTTGATATTTTTATTTTTCATTATTTACTTGTCCATACGTGAGTTTTCTTATACACAGCGGCGTATACACGCCGTTTCTATCAAAGGAAGTCACGTATACGCGGGTTTCCTTTGCCACAGTCGCGTATGCACGCCTGTTGCAAAACTTCTGAGTAGCGTATGCCTTAGCAAATTTTGGAATTTTTTATTTTTTGACTTTTGGGTCTGGTCTGCCTGTGGTGACCTATTCCTGCAGTGTCCTTTTAGTCTCTGGATTGTGTCGAAAGTGGTTATTGGTATTTTTCTCTCTTGTTTGGTTGAAGACCGGCTCATTTGGAAAATCTTGTTTTTTCTAGTGCTTGCATTTCTGGTTCGATTACCAAGATCTCTTTTTGGAGATTCTTGGCTGTTCTGCTTAATCAGGACATAGAGCTCCTGCTCATATACTCTTTCCTAACTTTATGTCTTGCTTTGCACTTTAATTTTTGCCTGCTTTTTGGTTGGTTTTCTTGAGTTCATTTGACTAGGTCTTGTTGCAATTTTTTGAAGAGTCATTTTCGGTTCTTTGAACTTTTGTTTGCTGCAAGATTGTGCTATTATTCGGGGCTGAGTTACTGAGTTTCTTGTCTTCGTTTTGCTCGTATGAATCTTTCTACTAAGTGGCATTATAAGATTTGGAGCATTTTTGTTGGAGTTTCGCTTGAAATTCGGATATTGCTTGGCTTGGTAATTGGATAGTTTTCTTGGTCTTTTTGAAGTCTTCTTTTTATAAAAATCAAAAGCCCAAAAACATTTTGTTTTGCCATTGCTTTTGGTTTGCATTTTTTTTTTTGGTTTCTTTTCATCTTTTGAAGCCTTTTTGAGATTTTTACCTTCGGTTTTTGACTTGATTTGGGAAGGGAATTTTCATTGGTTTCTTTCTCTTATTTCGAGCATATTTTGGCATCTTTATACTGAGAGTTTCTGATTTGGGAACTAGCTTTCTGGACAGCCGGAAGAGTGATAGAACTGAGGGATTCTTGAAAATTTCTCTTTGCTTTATTAGATTTTTCATCTTAGAGTTGGCATGCTCTTAGTAATTTGCATTAGGTGCACTTGAACATTTGTAGTCTTTTTCATAAATTTTGCGAGTGTGAGGTTTGATATCTGAAAAGAAAAAATAGTCTCGTAGAACCTGTGTAGAAATTTCTTTTCATCGAAAGGCAATTACTGCATCTGCATGTAGTTTGGTTTTCATTAATTTCTTTTCTGCGTCACAAAACATCACGAGTTTCATTTCCATATTCCCTTGACTTAATATAACAACCAACTAAAATAAGCGCAATAATTTAAAAACAACTAGCAAGTTTTTTATTAAGTGTCATACATCAACTAGCTAGGTTGTAGGGCCTTGGATTAGGTGAGTGGAGAGTTAACTCTCCAAGGCCGCTCAAACTAAAACATAGAAGTTTATTAAATGAGCGAAATCCAACACCATTAGGTGGACCGGGAAAGCTCTCCTCCAGAGAGTCAAGCGCGAGGGAAAGTGAAGGTTGAGAAGAGAGATACCCCCTCTCTAATTTTCCGGATCTTGCCTTAAGACCGTTCCGCCCGGCTGCTGATACGGATTGGTGCCCTTAGTTGCCATTCCTAGGTACCACACAGGTGACTGCGGGGGGGAATACCCGTGGTACCTGAGGCAGACGTCGTATCACTTCCAGCAGTACTTCTGGAGGGTGCCCCGGCGAAGCTCGGGTACTTGCACCAGCAAAGGCTGTTGTTAGGAGGTCGGCGTAACTGTTTCTGTTACCTTCGCTAGTAGGCATCGGCCATAATTATCCCAGACTACTTTCGAGAGGTCCTATCTTTCGCTTTCTCGTATTTTGGTGTCCGGTCCTAATCACCCGGAGCGGAAATACCTGAAGGCTGCTTGCTTGGTTGCATCTTAGGGATTTTTTTAGTGAGTGCTCTTTGCTCCTAGCTTGCTTAGATTTATATTTTTTTGAGTCTAATTAAAATGTTAAAGTGGCTGATCAAGCGCCTCATCGATCGAGGAGAATCCGGGGGTTATCTCCCGAGAGTACTGAGCCTTCTTCAAGAAGGCGTAGGAGTAATATAGCAGGTGAATATCACTCTGTGGTATCTGACGCAGCAGAAAGAGATCCTCCACTAGGGCTTGAAGGTTATGTAGTTGGTTCTGGTGTTGGTTCCGAGAGGAGCACTCCGCTCACCTCAAGATTCTTATTTCCAAGAGAAGCAGAAGAAGAAGTAGAAGTAGAGGAAGTACCCCAGTCTCCTGAGTCACTTCCATCTCCTCTTCCTTCTAATTCTCCATTTGTTTTTGAGTACATCGGACCTAAGTATGCAAGACCAGAAATTCCTTATCCGTCTCATTCATACCTTTCTATGGCCACGACTGGGAACGCGGTTTCGGCTGTGAGTGCTGCAGGCATTCAGACTCTTGCTTCAGTAGAAGGAGGAGGCACAATTTCTATATCTTCAATTGCGTCTAGTACTGCTGTGTTTGGCTCTGGCTCCACCCAAGCACAAGCTTCTAAATCTGGTCCCTTTTGTTTTGGAATGCCCTTTAGTGGGATTCCTTCGTTTTCCTTTTCCACCGCTGCAACTGCATCTGCACCCATGTCCTCTATGGCTAGTGGGTCGGCTTCTTTTCAAGGGTTCCCCTTCGGAAGTGGGCATATTCCTAGTTCGAATCCTTCCTTAGGGTCTTTTCCTTTTACATCCCAGACTCAGAGTTTTAACCCTTGGTCTGGAGGTCAGAGTTCAACTACCTTTACTGGTTGGAACCCTATATTTACAGCGGTGGGGGTTGGGAATCAGTTTTTCGCTGGTCAGCAAGGGAATGGTCCATTCACTTCGTCGAGTACTTATCAGGCCTTTCCCCCTTTTTCTAACTCTTGGAACCCCTATCAGGGGGTTTCCTCTTCATTCACTACTTCGGTGGGGGGAACTGGTTCGGTCTATGGTAACTCTACGTTGGGAGGGGGTCCTTCTCCAAATGCTAGGTCACAAGGATCATCCTATGGCCCAACATTTTCTACGAGATCTTTCTGGCAACCTGGTGCCTCATCAAATCCAGGTTATTCTTTTCAGAATGTTGGGAATCCATCCCACCAAGGATGGAACCCTCAGGCCCCTCCTCGTTTACCTTTTCTGGCAACTTTAAACTTGCCAGATTTATCGAAATTGACAAATGATCCAATCCGATATAGTCCGGGGTGGCCTCCAGTTCCTACCAAACTACCTTCAGACATTCCAAAGTTTGAAGGAAAGAATGGAGAGGACCCGGATGATAATATCACCACTTTCCATCTTTGGTGTTCATCTAACTCCCTGATCAAGGATTCGATTAGGTTGAGGTTGTTTCAACGCACATTGACTAGAAATGCTGCCAAGTGGTACATTGAGTTAACTGGGGGTAGTTTTGCTACTTTTGGAGATCTGGCTACTATATTTCTAAATCATTTCCAGTTGCCTGTTCGTTATGATGCCGAGACAGAACTCCTGGCCAATTTTAAGCAGGACAAGGCAACCCACATTTCTGATCATATTCAAGAATGGCGAAGAAGGAAGAGGATTATCAAAGCTTATATTCCAGGAGAATTCCTCTTGGAATGGTTTTTGAAATCTTTGCAGCCAGATATTTCTAAGGATGTATCCCTGTCAGGGGTATTTTCTGAGGAACAGGCTATTTTCAGGGCCCATCAGCTTGAATTGATATATTCTCAGTCTGGTGTCCTTCATAAGTATTTTCCTGACGCTCCCCACTCCAAATTAGACTTGTCCAAGACTAAACCCGGTCCTCATGGTGATGGACTTATTGGGTCGATTGATAGCGGTGCAGCTAACCTGCTTAGTCAATTGCAGCAGTTGTCTATACAATCTCCTTCCTCTCTTCAGGCTGTGCCTGCTGAGTCATCGCCTGCTCAATCTTTGTCGGTAAATGCCGTCCAGACTTCCAACCCTAAAGGAAGTCAACAATCCGAAGGGAAGAAGAAGGGACGGAATAATAATAAGAAAAAGGGAAAGGATGGGAAGGGTAATGCAAATAAATTCAACGATCATGTTGGTGAGGGTTCAAAGGATAAAAATAAAGTTAAGTTTCCATGCAAGTTATGTACTGGAGACCATCTTACTCACCTTTGCCCTAAAATTCAGGATGTGCAACGCTTGTTAGCTTAGCAGGGTTCTTCAAGTCCCCAGGCTGTGTTGACAAACCCTTTTCCCCAAGGGCAACAACTAGTTGTTGGCGCAAATCAAAAGCTTGGGGCTTCCTCAGGGGGCACCCAGGAAGGGGAAAATCCGTCAAACATATATATGATGAGTGCTCACGTGGATATCACCACGATATCCCGTGATTATGGCGAAACTGAGTCTTCGAAAGCTAAGGATTCTCCCAATGGTACTGAGCCACTTCATATTACGAGGCTTACTATTGAGCCTATACCTCGGATGCCAAAAGCATCTACTAAGCATACGACGATTAATCCAAATGCCAGGGCTGCCCAGAACTACTCTGTTGTAAAATATTTGGTGTAGAGCCCTTGTGCTATGTCTGCTCTTGAGGTGCTCCAGTCTTGTCCAGCTCAGCGCAGTGCTTTGCTCACTGCTATTGGGGTTGTCGATCCAAAGAACTCTCTTATGATTACATTTGATATGTCTAATTTTTAAAAGAGACTCCCGCATCATATGGATTTTCATATCAAATCGTCGTATCGGAAATTCAATATCTTTCGGACGGTCGTTGATGAGGGTGCTTCCACATGTGTGATGTATCTCGCATGTTGGAAGGGAATTGGATCTCCCGCAGCTGTTCCATCTGCTACTCTTCTGATTACGTTTGATGGTCATCCTCACAGACCGCATGGCATTATCCCAGCTTTTCCCATCTGTGTTGGGGGAAAAACTGTAAATATAGAGGTTGAGATAGTTGATGCAAGCTTGGAATACAACCTTCTGTTGGGGCGAAAATGGATTTATGAGATGGATGCTATCGCATCCTCATTATTTCGGCTTATTTGTTTCCCTCACGAAGGGAGGATTGTTACAGTTGATCAACTGGACTGTTCTCCTGTAGACCCGAATGCATCTACTGAATCAACTATCCCGAAGGTGGATGATGCCAAGCCGCCTGTTGATAATTTAGGGGTTAGGATGTATTCTTCTTTGATGGGTACTTTCGATATTCCACCTCCTACCATTCATATAAATGAAATTTCATCCTCCAGGGCTCCTATTCGAAGAGAGTTCTTCAGAACGCATTATTTTTCGGACCCTTGGACCTTACCTTCCCCTACCTCCACATTAGCGGAAGGTCAAGTGGGTGGAATGGCATTTCCAATGTCTGTAGCTGAGATTTCTTACCAATCTATTGTTGACTCTGCAAAGTCCATTCTAGCTTCTCTTTCTCAAGAGGATTTGGATGGCGATGTGGCTCCGGCTTGGACACTTAGTTCTTCTTCCGCCTAGGATTTCCTTGATACCACTCTTCCATTTGAAGAGGCCATCCTGGAAGCTATGACTAGTATAGATAGACCGTGGGATGATTTGCATCATCGGTCTTACTTTTTACCTGATTTGAGTGAAGTTGAATCAAGTTTTCTAGGTCCTTTGTCTCCTGGTCCTATTCACCCAGTCTTGAATTCTTTAGCACCAGCACAGGTATATGCTGAAGGGAACATGGCTGTGATTTCTCCAACTATCCCGGTGAACATTTCCAGGGATCCCAATGTTATAGAGAATGTATTCATCGGAGCTGAATGTTCCCCTGAAGAGATTCAAATTTACACCGATCTCTTTAAAGAGTTTAGGGATGTGTTCGCTTGGTCTTATGAGGAAATGCTTGGTATAGATCCCTCTATTGTCCAGCATGAGATCAAGACTTACGAAAATGCTAAGCCTGTGAGGCAAAAGCTTCGTCCGGTCAATCCTAGGAAGGCTGCAGCTATCAAAGCCGAGGTGGGGAAGCTGCTTAAGGCAAGATTTATTTTCCCTGTTCCTTTGACTGAATGGGTTTCGAATCCTGTTCCCGTGGATAAAAAACAAGGAACAATTTGAGTTTGCATTGATTTTAGAGACCTTAATAAAGCATTTCCAAAAGATAATTACCCCACACCATTTATAGATCAGATTATCGACGAGTGTGCCGGTAATGAGATTTTCTCCTTCATGGACGTTTTCTCCGGATACAATCAGATTACTATCTGTCCTGAAGATCAGCATAAGACTGCCTTTATTTTTCCCTGGGGTACTTTTGCTTACAAGAAAATTCCTTTTGGTCTTAAAAATGTTGGGGCTACTTTTCAGTGGGCCATGTCATATGCCTTCCACGACATTAAACATATTATCGAGGCGTATTTGGATGATTTAGCTGCTCGTTCTTGGAAGAGGAACGATCATCCTGCTCACCTTCGTCAAGTATTTGAACGATGTCGTTTCTACAAGATTAGGTTGAATCTGAACAAGTGTGTTTTCGCGGTCACATCCGGTCGGTTATTGGGATTCATAGTGTCTTCAGAAGGGATCAGGGTAGATCCCTTCAAGGTTGAGGCGATACTTCGGTTGCCTCCCCCGTCGTCTATTCGTCAACTTCAAAGTCTACAAGGAAAAGCTAATTTTCTTCAGATATTTATCGTAAATTATGCTGAAGTTACCAAAGGATTTATGAGATTGTTGAAGAAGGGAGTTCCATTCTTTTGGGATGACTTCGCTCAACGCTCATTTGATGCTTTCAAAAAAGCATTGACCTCTGCTCCTATATTGAGTCCACCCGATTATAGCAGGGACTTCCTTTTGTATCTTGCAGCAGCAAAATCTACCATTGGTATGGTTCTGGTTCAGGAGGGCGATGCTCTTACAGAGCATGTTATATACTATCTTAGTCGAGGCTTGGTAGGACCTGAACTCCGGTATACTCCGATAGAGAAACTGGCTTTAGCAGCTGTTCATGCTGTACAACGACTCAGACATTATATTCTTCTACGAAAAACTTATGTTTTGGCAGCAGCCAATCCATTTCATTTTGTTCTCAGTAGGCGAGTGATTGGGAGCAAATAAAATATATGGATTGTGATTTTGCAGGAATTTGATCTTGAGTTTATGTCTGCCAAGTCCAAGAAATCATTGGTTTTCGCGGAATTAATCTCCGAGTTGCCCTGTGCAGAAGAGATGGTCTATGATGAATCCTTCCTGGATGAACATTTGTTTCTCATCTCTTCACAAGATCCTTGGTATGGAGATATCATTGTGTATCTTCAGATTGCGAAGTTTCCCTCTACTTTTTCGAAAGATGAGCGCTGTAAATTGCGTCACTTGGCTAAAAATTACTTAATTATTGGCGATGCTTTATACCGTCGAGGGGTTGATTCAATCCTGAGATGTTACTTAGCTCTCGAAGAAGCTGAGGCTGTGCTGAATGATTGCCACAGTGGAGCTTGTGGTGGTCATTTATCTGGGATTGCTACAACCCAAAATTTCTTGCATGCTGGATACTTTTGGCCTTCGATTTTCAAAGATTGTATGGAGTCGGTCAAAAAATGTCATCCGTGTCAAGTTTATACTTGAAAAATGCGCGCTCATCCAGCTCCATTTTTTCCAGTCATTACTGTCGGTCCCTTTACAAAGTGGGGTATTGATTATACTACTTGTAACCCACCTTCGACTAAAGGTCACAAGTACATTATTGTAGCAGTAGACTACTTTACGAAGTGGGTCGATGCTATGCCTACTTTTGGGAATGATGGTGAGACAGCAGCTCTTTTTCTTTTCAACCAGGTTATTGCTCGTTTTGGTATTCCTAGAGAGATTGTCACTGATCATGGTAGTCATTTTCAGAATAGCATGATGGCTGAGTTGGCTCTAAAATTCGGTTTCCGGCAGGAGCATTCATCTCCTTATTATCCTCAAGCCAATGGGTAGGTGGAAGCCGTGAAAAAATCCTTGAAGATCATTCTTCAAAGGATGATTGATAAAGCTCGATCCAACTGGCATATCATGCTGTATCCTGCACTTTGGGCATACCGGACGTCAGTGAAAACTGCAACTGGCTTTACTCTGTTTCAACTAGCTTACGGGCTGGAATCCATATTTCCCATTGAATGTGAGATTCCTTCTCTAAAGTTAGCTGTTGAGCTTCTTCCTGACACTTCTAGTCTTGAAGAACGCCTCCTTCATCTGGAACATCTTGATGAGCATCATCGAGATGTCGCTACGATGAATGAGGCGCATAAGAAACGAGTTAAAGTTCAGTACGATAAGGCGGTCAAACCTAGGGTTTTCTCGGAAGGCGACCTCGTTCTGGTCTATGCCCAAGAGAAGGATGCCCTGGGCGCAAGAAAGTTTAAGTCTATGTGGTATGGCCCCTTTATCGTTAAAAGAGTCCTTAAAAAAGGAGCGTATGCCTTGGTTGATTTTGAAGGAAATGAGTTGGCGGAGCCCAGAAATGGGCTCTATTTGAAAAGGTATTATGCCTAGGCTTCGACCTGGCATTTTGCTTTTGTATATAGTTAGTTTTCTTTTGTACATATCTGGTTTTTTGATCTTTGATGTGATGGTGATGTTTTTGATCTTCTTTGGTAGGTTGTGTCGAATTTCATGAGTCATTATGGTTTCGCCGATGGTGCTAGTAGACACACCCGGAACTTGGCTTCCGTGGCTTGGGCACTTCATTATCCATCCGGTCAGCTGTTAGTATCAAGAGGAGTCTGCATTGGTCTTGCTTCCAATAATATAGCAGAGTACACTGCAGTTATTTATATACTCTCGGAGGCAATATCTTTTTGTATTGATTCGTTGGTAGTTTTCTTGGACTCCCAGCTGGTGGTGTCACAATTGAACAATACTTATCGGGTTCGAGATCCATTTTTACTCTGGTTGTTTTTGAGGGTACAACGATCATTTCAGTTTTTAACATTCATTCATATTCCTCGAGCAGACAGTTGGACGGAAGACTCATTAGCTAATCAAGCAATTGATTGGCATATTAATCATTCCATACATTAAAATTTAACCATAAAAAACATCATGCATTTTTTATACATCACATCATAAATCGCTGTATATATATATATCATCAGAGTGTTCAAAAAACTATACAAAATTTGGATCCATAAGTCATACAAAATTAGGGCTTATGCCCGATCATGTTCAGTATCAAAAAATATACAGTCATCTAGTAATCATATCTATCTACTCCGGTGGTCCCTGCCCAATATTCGTGTTCCTATAGAACACGATCACAGTAGCGACACGGCGGAATAACTGCACCCAGTCACGTGGTACTCCCACTACCCATCTCTGGATAGCCTCAGGTAAGTCTTCCACTGCAGCCATAGGCACTTGGCGGGTCAAACCCTCCAAGTTTCTCTGAACGACATGGAGAGTCCTGCCTGGGTCTTCAGTATCCGCCTCGCCTCTACGGCGCTTATGTCGTGGGTAGCCCTCAGGACGGACTAGTCCAATATCTGTATCATGGTCATCATAATATTGTAAGTCATTTTGAATCAAATAAAAAAATATGTCTTGTTTTCACATTTTTTCTCATATATTGAAAAAATCATAAAAAAAAATCATATAAATTAAAAAATTGCAATCTTACCGATTGCGCCCCATGCCGCGCCAGGTGGAAGGACGAGGTATGGATCACCGCAGAAATCCATCCCGGCATAGGGATAGTCCTCCACTGCGATGAATTGTTCCTCCCACCATTGGAAGAACTCGTCATCCCAGGTGGTTCAGGGAACTTCACCTCCCCCTAGTCTCTTCATCAAATCAGCCCATCGGGAAATTCTTGGGTCTCTTGGGCTGTTGATTGAAGAGATCACTTTGGGTCGAAGTCCAGGAATCTTCTCAAAGAAGAATGTCATCAAAATGGTTCCGTACCCGAAATGCTTTGTTTTAGCTTTCCGGATGGAGGTCATTTGTTGCTTCATATTGGTTAACAGAGGTGTACACCAATCATACAGATGGACTAGGCTTTCTACAGCTATGCTCGTCTGGGTCCTGGATGCCTGATGCAAGGAAGCAGATCCTACTACCCTGCCAATGGTAAAAAGGAGAATCCTCATGTGCAGATCTCTCAAATATTTTATAGCAATCTGAGTCCCCACTTTTTTGGACCCCTCTACACAGTAGACGTGGACATAGTCATCCACTGTAAGCCCTCCCACACGCTTGCCGTGCAAATCTACTGGGTCTCCCCTCCGTGAGAGTCCAGTAATGAAGTAAATGTCTTCCACTTCTATGTGTATAGGCATTTGATCTATCACGAAACAATATTCCTCCAGTTCCAAGTAATTTACCAGCATTTCAAGCAACCGGATGTTACTTTTCATATTTGGCATTTTGAAATTTTTTAGCAATCCACAATTTCGAAGGATATCGAGCGACTGTTGATCTTGCATTACTTCATTATCAATTGCACTATGCTCACGTTACCTCCAAGAGATGGTCATCCTGAAAAAATTCATTTATTTGTTCGTTAGAAACATTTTTTTTACATCACGGGTTGCGCATACGCGTCTTACCTTGTACACAGTTGCGTATCATACGCGGTTTGGTCCATACGAACCCACGTATGGGCAGAGCCCTAAATTAAAACAAATGTTTTTTACGGTGAAATTTCCAAATTTTAACTCTATTAATGGACAAAATTGATAATAATGATGGATTAAGAGCTTACCTAACTGATTCGGCGAAGTTTGACCGCTGATTGCTCCTGTTTTGACGAAAGAGAGTTTTTCTCCAGAGCTCTTTTTTCCAAAATCAGCAAGTAACAATGAACCAAATATGAGGTAACATGTGTATTTATGCCCAGAAATTGAAAATTTTTGCAAAAATTTGTTATGCCTATTTTTTCAATCTATCTTAAGCTGCATAACCCGGATGCTTGTAAGTGTCAAGATTGGTATATTTTCAGGTACATTTTGATAAAGTTGAGATTGTTCCGGTTTTTTATCCATGACTGCTGACCTGTCATGGAAGGTATATGATATTCACTGGCATATAGGTTAGGAAATCCATTTTTCGTTGCATTTTTCATACTAGCCTCCATTCTGATCACTTGCCATAGGGTCGATCCCATCAGGTCATGAGTATTTCACCCATTTCACTCGTCGATTATTTAATCATGACTTGGTGGTAGAGCCTTCCTTTACATGGGATTCCTAGTTAGTTCCTCGCTAGCATTTGTTGCCCATGCTGCGTTTCATGTAGGCTTGGGAGTCCTCTTTAGTCCCACCATGACTTATGTGTTGAAGCTTCATTCTTCTTCTTCTTCAATGTTATTTTTTCTGGCTATTACCCTAGAGGCTCCCTGGTGTCATTGAGTTGTATTACTGCATTGCATATTGGCTACTTGTTTATCCTGGCCTTTAGCCAGCTTTATTTGGACTCGATGTTTAAGCCATCTTTTGACCTTGAATTTCTGTACAAGTCAACCATTGCATGCACTTAGATATCACAACTTGACACCCTTATTACCCATGGATGGAACATTCCTTTGAGTATTGCTTACCAGTTTTCGCCACCTTGCATTGAGCATAGGATCGTTCCTATCCCAAGAACTAGAGCATCTGTTTACTGATACTCGTTCTATCCATTGTACTATAGCATTATTTTATTCTTTTTCAGGCTTATTATATGAAAAAGACAAAAAAATTAAATATGACAAAAAGAGCGGGAACGGGATGTTACTTCATAATTTTATGGCAGTACAGTATCAATTTTTCGCCCTTGAACAAAGCACATGCAGTCATATATTTCCTTCATTTGGGATGGTTTTAGTTTTGACCTAGGTTCAGATTTTTCCCTTGTTTCACTGGTCAGTCCTCCCCCGGTTGGCTATCTCTTCCAATCATATGGAGAGTTTGTTTTTGCCTCCTGCATAACAGACTTATATAGTGTCATTTTTACTGCCATGGTCATCACGAGTCGTGCTTTTGTTCAAGGGAAGTTTAACCAGAGTTGGCCATTCTGCGGTGTCTCTTGACTCATTATTCAGTCGGCCTTCCCGGTATTGTCAGTATCTTGTTCTATCACATCAGATATTTGGTCTCTGCTCGTGCTGGTTTGAGAAGGTCTCCATCGACTTCTTGCTGGCGGGCTTGTCTCTTATCGACTACGACATATTGCTCTGAGAGTAAACCTAGAGCCGCACCCTGGCCCTATTTCCATCATTGATAGGTGACCTTGTGCTCAGCATTTGATCATCATTATGGGTCTTTGACTGAGTGGTTTTCCTTGTGTTCGAAGTCAGCATACATTATCACACTTGGGATTCGTGTAGTACCTTGATATCCATTTGACCCTATCGGTGGATATCTCGCCTCTGTGTCAGCTTTCATTATTGGTTGGTTCAGAGGGTTTCTGCCATGCACTAGCTTCATCTTGTGTATGTCGGAAACATACTTGATTTAGTTACTGCAGCTCCTCACAACTTCGTCAGGTTCGCCCAATTTCGCTGCCAGGTTACACTGTGGCTGGTTGATGTGGGACTGTATGCCTTCCTTCGGCGGTCTTTTCTCATCGACTCCGTCATTGCTGCGGGAATAAGGTCTGGTCTTTTGTCGATGCAACAGGGTTTGCAGTCATCAGTGGCAGACTCTTCGCTGTCGACAGTGGGGATTCATCATTGCCTCCTGATTGGTAGATTCTTTCAAGTGTTCGACTTCAACTCATTCATTCGCACTTGTTAGATTGTACTGGGGCACCTTGACACTCATTTTCATTATCGGTGGGTTGTCTCGCGTTGGTTAACGGTATACATCATTGACCAGTAATCCAACGATTTCTCACATGGTCAACTTCAACTCATTTATTCCCATTGTGTAGAATTGTGCCATAGTGATCGGTGAAGACCTCGGGTTGCATCAGCATTTCTCGGTTCACTTTTGACAGTCCATTCAGTTTCTGCCAGTGATGCCATCCACCCTTATATGTTGCAGTTCAGTACAACAACATCCTATATGTTGGCTCCCGAGTTGCGTGATTGTACCATGTGTTCCACCCCTTATGATTTGGTACTTGGAGATTCAGTTACTTTTGTGATCAGACATCTATTTTCAGCATCATTGATCAGTTTGATATATGTGATACTTGGACATTGATTCCGACTTGTACTTCCGAGCCATGCTCAGATGATTCATTGTGTACTTTTAGTTCAACTATACTTGTATACATTCTGAATCTATTTTGTACTTTATATATGGATATATTTTTGACTGAGCATGGGTATGCCCACCTCAGACATGAGTTGACTCTCTGTTTTCTTTCATTGGTTTTTGGCAGGCTGAAATCTGGTGAAGTCCTCTCTTGTCCTTGCAAAGTTATTTCTATGTGCATAATACATTTCGGCCATCATGTACCCCTTCTGACCTCATATATTAGGGGGCATCTGTTATAGCATCATTTTTCACCCTCATGTGATTCATGATTGTCTCTTTGGCCTTGGGCACCCATTCCCATAGACTTGAATAAATTTCATAAAAAATAGTGTTTGAAATCCCATACGCGGATATGCCCAGACTTTTCCGCGTGTATACGCGAGTCCAGAGATACTTTTCCGCGTATGTCACTAAAATCATTAAAAAAAATATAAAAATCCCTATTTTCGAGGCTGGGTTGATGGTTATTCCTGTAATTCAACCACCCCAGCCTGTGGCCAACTGTTTCCAACTGATTGAAACTACTTTGAGGGATTATAAAATCCCCTCATATGCATGGCCTAAGGGAGAGAGGAAAATTATAGATATTATACTCCGTTGGAGCCCGATTCAAGTCTGATTTCCCGTGCCTCCTGCACTTCCCAGATTTTTACAGGAAACCCTTGTTTCCTGGAGATGTTCATCAGATTATATGTCATCTCGTGTGCACAAGTCTTGAAAGAATCTTAGCGAGGCAAGGGCGGGATAGATCCGGACGACGGTCTGTTCGAAGATCGTGGATGGATTCAGGTGATCTCTCCACCTTTCTACTATTGTACATACTGTTCGTAATGAAGAAGAACCATCTTGTTTCTGAATTCACGTGTTAATATCTGCTTGCATATGTGAAAAGATTGTTAATTAAACATTTATTATTGTTTATATTATGTTTCGCATGGATTACACTGACATTTAGGAAAGATATATGCTGTACAACTATATTTCCGTGCATGTCTCTTCTTTATTTTCAGGTTGAAGAGGAAGAAGAGTTGCTGGGGGTTTGGACCCCGCGGGATCTACATCAAACGTAGGATCTACAGGTGAGTTCTACAATCTGTAATATCTAGTTTTTAGCATACAATTTTGATTGTGTGAGTCCTTCTTGAATAGCATGTCCCGATCTGTGGAGGTTTTCGACCCAATGACCTCTAGGGAGTTATTTCCCGAAACAACTAGTGATTATGGCTTGTGAGGAAGAGCAGGATTGGAAAGAGTGTTGGGAATTCGTGGTTTTCTTGATGCATACTGTGCTGGAGATCTGGACCAAATAAGATCTACAAGTGGGTATGTGTTTAGCCTATTTGGAGGTGCAGTAAGTTGGATGAGTAAAAGACAGTTTGTAGTGGCTCTTTCAACTACAGAGGAAAAATACATGGCAACCACTCATGCAAGAAAGGAATTATTTTTGTTGCAGAGATTGTGTTCAAGTATGGGGTTGGTGCAGCAAGCTATATGGATAGACTATGATAGCCAAAGTGCAATTTTCTTGGCTAATAACCCTGCTTATCATTCAAAGACAAAGCACATTGATGTTCAATATCACTTTGTAAGATATATGATTGAGGCTAAAAGGGTGTTGTTGGTAAAGGTGGACACTTTGAAGAATGTTGCAGATGCATTGACAAAGTCTGTGAGCACTCAGAAGTTCTCTTGGTGTAGAGAAACAATGGGTGTTGCAAAGTTGGGCTAATGACTCAGCTCTCCTGTGGCCCCCTGCGGAAAGAAAAAAACAAGTGGGAGAATGTTGGGTTTGTGTTATATTCTTTCCATAACTAATCACGTGTGGGGGGGCAACAGGGGGGGCGATTTTCCGGTGGGTAGACCCGCCCATGGTTTTGTGCATGGGTTTGCACATGGTTTTGGGGCATGATGGTTTTCGGCCCCTAGTATTCTTGTAGATCCAGTCAAGGGAACTACCGTTATGTTCTAATCCAGGGTTAATGGATTGGGGTTTATGTATGCTTCGGCATGTATATATATGTGTTGTAACACTAAAAGGAATATAATGAAAAATAAAGTTGGTCATCCCGATTTGGGATCTAGGGGAAATCTCTGTGTTTAGTTGTTTTATGTTTTATGCTCTCGCTACTGTTTATTTTCTGTCTTTAAGATTTATTTGCAGATAATTTTTGTACAGGGTTAAAACCTATAGGTTGAACCAAGATTATGCTCTGATACCACTGTAATATTCCCAAATGGGAAAGCAGGATAGAGTGCATAAAACTAGAAATATGAAAAAATATAGCAGATCAAAGCATGAGACAACAATAGATCCATTCCATTATGAATATAACAACAAAATAGGTACAATATCATGAGGAAAATATCACTCAAGTTGGGCAAACAAGCCTCCCATAAAAGCATACACCTAGATCTAAGATGCTGTTAATACACAAAGTACATGAATGCTGAAAACTGTGTTGTCTAAGAGAGAATAACATCTGAAAGATATAAAATTATATTACTACTGATATAATGCTCCAAAAATTCCAAGGCTAGAGATCCATGCTCCAAAACAGGATTTCAGGACAACCCAGAAAAGGTTTCCAGAAATACACACTATACAAAATATAACAGATTTGGCCTTAGGGCTGAATAATCTCTGCAATTAAATCACTGATGGGAGATGGCTGATCTGATATACAAGGTGGCTGATTCTCCTCCAACAAATCTCATAAATAAAGGGTTGATCCCCACACAGGAAACCCAAACACTCCAAATAGGGCAATAAACCCACTGTTGTAGCTACTCACCAAAATAACACAGTTTCTATAAGAAACTACGCTGTCGCTAATGTATGCTACTTGGCCTAGTGCTAGATATGTAATGAAGCCCTGAAGTCTTCCTCACAAGCCTCCAGATGAAATGATGATCCCTCTAATGGAAAAGTAACTCAGAAAATGGAGATTTCTCCCCTCCACTGCAACACCCCGATAACACAACCCAACTCTAAACAGAACTGCATTGGGCATGAGACTGAAGTTTGGAAAAATGCCTAAATGTGGAAGTATAGTGCAATACTCTACCAATAGGCCTCTCAAGGATAGAGGTGGGATTCCCGATTTGGAGCACCCTGTGCTAAACATCACTGCAATCTTAGCTAAACAGTTGAAGAAAGCTTATATGTCTAAAAAAACCATATAATATAAAACATAACATATCATAACCTGAATAATATGGATTCCATACTCTTCCTTATATAATAAATTAGCTTCCAAACCCTAAGCCCCATTCATTAATGACACTAATTCCATGCAATGTGTCTCTGTAATATCCCAAAATGGGAAAGCAGTAGTGCATAAGCACAATATTGGAATATCAGGGTGAAATTAAGTCATTAAATGTGTTGAGAAACACATAGCCATCAAATGAATGAAAGAGTAGAAAAAAAATCACTTCTACATCCTCCCAAGTGGGGAAAATGCAACAAATAGACCCTAAAAACGTTATTTCCTGAAGATTGAGTTATAACAGGGGAAAATAAAATTTGGATGCCTTAGCATACGTATTAAGGCCCTCAAATACCAAAGAGAAATAGAAAAAAATCTCTTTTGATAAGTTAAACAGATCTCCCGACCTTAAAATGACTTAAAAATAGCCAAACCCCATGACTTAAGCTATATAGAAATTCCTAAAGCATGCACAACGTGATTTTAGAGGGTTTATTCAAAATTATAATATGGAATTGTGGATCTAGAGTTTCATTGGACAATATGCTAAGAAAGCAAAGATTTGGCCTCTTCAATGTATTATGGAAATAACTCGACAAGGGTTTCTTGAGAGCACATGTACAAAAAGAGCAGATCTGAATATTCAGCCCTGAAAAACGCAGTCTTACTACAAAATTACAGAAATATGGCTAAATAATACAAAGAGGAATGAAGATCCCTTCTTCTAGCTTTCCGGGAGAAGGGTTGGCCCTTTTCCAAGGAAACTAGCTAAAAAACAAGGGTCTAAACCCTGTTGCAGCAACTCTCTGCAAAACGATGTAGTTCATGCAAGAGACTGTGTTGTAGGAGATGAGGAATAATTTTTCCTGCTGCCAAGATGTGAAATGATCCCAAAAATATTCCTAGCTGATCTCTCAAGAGAAGGAAGGCACCCTCTACTGAGAAACAGACCCAGAAGTGGTGTTATCAAACCTCCACTGCAACACCCTGAAACACAGCAATATTATGCTACAGAAATAACACTGAGGCTGAAAAATGGTGCTTGGCCTCAAGCCTAGATGTGGAGCAATACAGGACAGAGCTCTCCCAAGAGGCCTCTCAAGGGAAGAGGTGGGATTCCTGCTCGGGAACACCCTGTGCTAAACAACACTGCAACCCTGCTAAACAACAAGAGGAAGCCAAGTCTAAATAGACCAATATAAAATGATAATCTAAAACATGAATAAAAAATTCTCCCATCCTCTCCATATATAGCAAGTGAACCTATTCACATTGGGTCCCATACATATGCGCCACTAAGCCCATGCAGGTTGTCCTCTAGCAAAACTGCGTTGTTCATCAAGGAGATTCAATCTATCTAGACAGCTTTGTTGACTTGGTCAAAGTTGAATGAATCAACATGATCCCATCTCTGTTCACACCCAAGGGTGCTCAAATTAGCTGATTATTCTTCCTCCCTTCACATTAGGAGTGTTATTGATCCTTCTAAAGAGGTTAGTGGGCCTCCCTATCCATTTATTCACCTACCTAGTGATAAAACAACTCTAATATTCCATTTAGCTTGAAGGCTAAAATTTTGGAATATTACAGTCCTCCCCTCCAAAATGTTGCTTGTCCTCAAGCAACTGTATAAGGAGAGAAAAAGTCCTCCCCTCCTCTTCTTGTGGCCTCCTCATCAAAAGTCCCCACCATTGCTCAAAACAATCTGCAATATATCCATCCTCCAATACTCCCTCCCAAGCATGCAAAACCAAATGGCTCACATCATGAAAAGGTGGAAGGTGTAAGTGGAAACCTTCTTGCTGTCCAATGGCCTCCTCAAGGTAGGAGTGATGAAAAACATGGGGAATCTTATTCCCAATGAGTGACTGCCACACCCATGCTATCATCCAAACGAAATGAGCCAATCTATGTAGCTCAAAAAGATCCTCAACCCCCGGTTCATACCATGTGTTGGGGCTGCATGGAGAGATTGGAACATCCCATCCAAGTTGTTTGTCTCTCCATTTATGATAAGTATGAGGCTGCTGCTGATCTTGGGCTGAAATTTCATGACCTCCAAGAGTGGCCCAAGCTACTGCACCAAACAAATAAGCCATGAAGTGCCCCCTCCAAAAACTCAAGTTCTTCAAATGGCTCCTCCCACATGAAGAAAAGAGATGTAGTTTGGCAATCATGGGTTGCCCATTGCTTCTCCTGAAACATGCATCATGCAAATTAGGGAGAATAATACTCCCAATGGGCATCTCCAACTCATATCCCACTCTCCAAACAAAGCTCCCCATGAACATAAAAATACCAGCAATACATGGAAGCAAAAACCAATAGAGACAAGTTGTCATATGACAACCGGAAAGTGGATCAAGGTCCCACACATGGAACCAGTGTAGTGCATCCCTTACCTGCATCAAATAAAACAATAACAAGTGATTTTCTAACCACTTTTTTTCTGCCACAATCATTTTACAAGATAGAAACATGAAAGTACAAAGTGGTGTCAATGGTGCACACCTAAAATCATGTGGCTTCGCCCACAAACCACCAATAAGATAGAAAATCTCAATGCTACAAATGGCTTCAAGCACATCATCATACAATACGCAAGAAGGGATAATCCTCCTTGGTACAACATGCTGCTCATATAAAGTAAATAAGTACAAAATATAATGTGTAATTATACATTCTCCACCATGTACTGGGACCTTGAGCTGAAATGGCTCAACCAGAAATTCTCCCTCACCTCCAAAGAGTAGGGAAGTGGCTGTGACATCCTCTCTATCACCATCCAGGGTATGCATCTCTCCATATGCTGAAATATATCATGTTAGATGCCCTCCCAAATGAACTCCTCTTCCAAGGAAAGATATGCATCAAAGTGCATGGAAAAGAAGTCCTCATGTGCTGCATGTAGTAGCTTCTCCTTGAGCTTAGAAGCTCTAGTCACGAAGACTCTACCATAAGAATAGATGACCACATCATCCACCATATATCTATCATCTCCATCAGGGTCATCAAGAATCATGCAAGCACCAAGATCCTTGGAGTACTCTACTAAGAGTTGAGACCTCAAATATGGATCAATCCTCCTAAGAGACAGCGTTGATGATCTACAATGTGAAGCTCCTCACATGTTGTTGTCTTTTCCTTTGACATCCCTCATGCCAAGGTCATCCTCAAAAATTTCTGCCATGCCCATCATGCAGTTTCTCATGCTAAAAATGAAGTAGTGACCTTTGGAAGTTGGCCTCCCATGAGAAGCTCTCCTCCAAAAAGAATCTCCTAATCTTGGCCAAAGTAAGCATGAGTGGCCTCCATCTACTCCAATGTATGGAGGATTCCTTCCTCAAAGGAAATACCCTATGTTTCTCCAAATCCATGGAGCAGCTCCCTTGCACCATGAAGGTTCCATCCTCCATCACTGCAGCAACTTCTGTCAGCGCAGTACAGATAGTGAGAGTGGGTGGTGCTGAAAGTGGGAGAGTGCCTCCCTCCTCCTTGAGTCTATCCCAAACTCTTTGTGCTGTACTAGACTCCTCCAAAGTCTTCACCTCTCTGGAATCTAAGAGGTGTGAACCAAATAGCAAGATGCCTGTCACCAACTCCAAATCTGGTGGCCTCCCAGGTGGAATGCCTCCATGTAGTTAGACATCAATGTCAAGAGTAGACTGTACATATGGTTGGGCACCCTTGCCCTTGCCCTCACAGCACAAGTCAGTTTGCCTCTTCCTTGCATCAGCTCTCTGGAATGGACAGGGGTGTGTGCTCTTCATCAAATGATGATGTCCTCCTCCCTATCTTCTTCTTCCATTTGCAATGCTCCACAATCATGTTGTCCATTGATTGTCCCTTGACCTCCATATGTAAGATCCTGGGGAACTTCTTGTAGTGGTACAAGAAATATTCCTGTTGGAGCATGTGCTCCTCCTCCCTCTTCATGAGGTACTAGATATTCTCTAGATGTGACAGTGCTGTAACCCCCATCCTTCTCTTCCTAATATTCAATATGAATAGGAGGTAACTGCTTAATAAGAGGATCCTCTTTTGCAAAAGGAAGCTACATGCCCTCTTGTCCAAAGGTATGAGATAAATATTTTTCCTCTATCAATGTGTTATGCAAGATGTGAGCCTCTCCATTAGTTTTGTGAAGTGGTTTTGAGTTTTTAATTTTTTCCAACCCATGCACAAGTTTTGGTTTGTTTGGCTCAACCAAGAGTTTTTCAGAATGCCTCCCATCAAACCTCTCCACTAATCTCTTAGTGAAATTTACATAAGAATAAATATTGGCATCTTTCAATGAAAATGACTAAAAAATCCACCAAGCATAGGCCTTACCTTCAAAGAGCAGCGGCTGCAACTTTGATGGCTTCATCTTCAGAAACTTGGTGCTGCTGCAAATAAGTGTGTAGCTCTTCCACCCAAGCTCTGGCTGAACATGTTGGTGATCCATCAAAAATAGATAGAGAAAATATATCCATGTCATGCTGCCTGCTCCTCTCCACCTTGATCTTGCAAAACTTCTGAAAAGTGATATGATCTCTAACCTTTCAGTTTGAGATTCATATTCCTGAAGAAAATCACTAAGATTTTCCCTCTTAGGCATTCCTCCTTCTTCCATATCTCTTATGATAGATCTGTACATTTGACTGCGTTGTGCATAAGAGGGCATAGCTGCATGCTCACACCTATCATGTGCAAATCTATATTTGGCTCTAGATCCAAACTCCTCACGAGATTCCATCTCTACTCTAATCTTCATAAGATATTCATTGATGCTCTGCATATATTTTGGAAGAAGCTTTGAGAGCCTCTCCTCCTTTATTCCCCCACATACTGGAGTCTTATTTCTATTCATCTACCCTTCTCTTTATAGCATCATGGTTGAGTTCCACAGGCTGAGCGAAGACTATGCTCTGATACCACTGTAATATCCCAAAATGGGAAGGCAACAGTGCATAAGCACAATAAT
Organism: Pinus albicaulis; assembly: GCA_034641835.2. Taxonomy (NCBI): domain Eukaryota; kingdom Viridiplantae; phylum Streptophyta; class Pinopsida; order Pinales; family Pinaceae; genus Pinus; species Pinus albicaulis. The sequence continues at coordinate 1,012,754,940 of CM076574.1, read as the reverse complement.
TGAATATAAGGGTGAAATTAAGTCATAAAATGTGTTGAGAAACACATAGCCATCAAATGAATGAAACAACAGCAAAAAGAAGCACTTCTACATCCTCCCAAGTGGGTATAATGCAGAAAATAGACCCTAAAAACGTTATTTTCTAAAGATTGAGTTATAACAGGGGAAAATAACGATTGTATCCCTTATCATATGTATTAAGGCCCTCACATACCAAAGAAAAACAGAAAAAAATATCTTTTGATAAGTTAAACAGATCTCCTGGCCTTAAAATGACTTAAAAATAGCCAAACCCCATGAATTAAGCTATACAAAAATTCATGAAGCATGCACAACATGATTTTAGAGGGTTTCTTCAAAATTATAATATGGAATCATGGATCTGGAGTTTCATTGGACAATATTCTAAGAAAACAGATATCTGGCCTCTTCAATGTATTATGGAAATAACTCGGCAAGGGTTTATTGAGAGCACATGTACAAAAAGAGCAGATCTAAATATTCGGCTATGAAAAATGTAGTCTTACTGTAACGTTACAGAAATATGGCTGAATAATACAAAGAGGGATGAAAATCCCTTCTTCTAGCTTTCCGGGAGAAGGGTTGGCCCTTTTCCAAGGAAACTAGCTCAAAAACAAGGGTCTAAACCGTGTTGCAGCAACTCTATGAAAAACGACGCAGTTCCTGCAAGGGACTGTGCTGTAGGAGATGAGGAATACTTTGGCCTACTGCCAAGATGTGAAATGAGCCCAGAAATCTTCCTAGATGATCTATCAAGAGAAGGAAGGCACCCTCTACTGAGAAACATACATAGATGTGGTGTTATCAAACCTCCACTGCAACACAACAATATTCTGCTACAGAAATAACACTGAGGCTGAAGAATGGTGCTTGGCCTCAAGCCTGGATGTGGAGTAATATGGGAAAGAGCTCTCCCAAGAGGCCTCTCAAGGGAAGAGGTGGGATTCTCGCTCGGGAACACCCTGTGCTAAACAACACTGCAACCCTGCTAAACAGCAAGAGGAAGCCAAGTCCAAATAGACCAATATCAAATGATAATCTAAAACATGAATAACAAAGGCTCCCATCCTCTCCATATATAGCAAGTGAACCTCTTCACATTGGGTCCCATCCATATGTGCCACTAAGCCCATGCAAGTTGTCCTCCACCAAAACTGTGTTGTTCATCAAGGAGATTCAATGTATCTAGACAACTTTGTTGACTTGGTCAAAGTTGACTAAATCAACATGATCCCATCTCTGTTCACACCCAAGGGTGCTCAAATTAGCTACTTATTCTTCCTCCCTTCACATTAGGAGTGTTATTGATCCTTCTAAAGAGGTTAATGGGCCTCCCTACCCATTTATTCACCTACCTAGTGATAAAACAACTCTAATATTCCATTTAGCTTGAAGGCTAATTTTTTGGAATATTACAGTTTCCATCTAAAACTACACCGTCCCTCCATTAATGTCCTCTCCTCCATGATTTTTTTTTTCATTTGGTCAAAGTTGACCCAGTCCACATGCTTTAGCCCCTGTTCACACCTTAGGGTGATTTATTGAGCTGGAAAGATGATCCACTTTCACATGAAAAGTGGTTTTATTCACAATAAAGAGATTTATGGGTCTCCCTATCCACTTATTCACCTATCTAAGTGACAAAACAAAACTTTAATATTCCGATTAGTTGTAGGCTAATTTAGGAATATTACATTGGGCTCCCACATGTTGAGGAGCTTGGAATGATGTGCCCTTTATGCAACAAATCTTAGATTTGCCTCTTGATTTCATGATTCTCCTAAACAAAGTGTCGATAGATTGGCCCATTAGGATCTGGAATGCCTAGGGTCAGATCAATGGAGTGCTTAACCTGACAGTGTAGAGGAACCCCTGTGGGTGAGGAGAGAATGTCCTTGTATTCCTCCATGACTTTGTCCATCTGCGGCTACTGCATAGGTGAGCTCTGTTTGGAGGCTTCGACCACAATATTCTTCTTGCCCTATGGGTGAATCGTAATGAAAACAGATTTCCCGGTTTGGGAAATAATTTTACTGCACTGCTTTGCACTAATCAAATAGATGGAGGAAGGTGGTACTACCTCCGGTATCCTATACAGCGTATTTCCCAAAGTAACAATAACATAACGAGGCCTAGACTCATACACAACATATCGCTTCCAAAAGTATGGTTGGCATAATAATAAATTAGAAACTTCAAGAGGGGCAGCATCAAAAAATACCTCATATGTGAAGGGATTGATACTGTAGGGATAGTGAAATTGAAGGCTGACGCAAAGATCTCTTCCTTGGTGAAGCCACCCGATGGTATATGACTGTCGATTTGCTGTGGTTGGTAGGCCAAGCTGCTTCACGATCTCTGATGAAATGAGGTTATTTTGGCTTCCGCTACTGAAAATGAATTGTAGTGGAGAACCCTTCACCCAAATTTGGGAATGGAAAAGGCACTCCCCCTCCTTTGGATTTTCGGGCTCTGCCCTCTCGAGCTTGGTGGTGGAAATGGTGGCATTAAGTTCCAAATTAGTGATATGCTTCCCTCTTTTATTACCCTTGTCCAGTTCTGACTCGGAATCAAAACATGCATCTGATTCAGATGCCTTCAGCTCAGGCACCAACGACTGTTTGGCGGGAAACTCACTTGTGTTGTGAGTGGAGATTTTAAGAAATTCACACCATTTCGCCATGTCCTTTTTTCGCTTTGTGGTGTTGTTATTCAATCACTACTTCGACGGGTTGTCCTGAGTCACCCCTCTTTGGATTTCCCCCTTGCTCTGTGGTTTGGGGGTGCCTTGCCCTAGCTTTGGATTCACGGATCCAAAGTCTCACTTCTTCTGCTTAAATTTATACTCGATCCAAGTGAGGTAGTTTTGAGGAAATCCATTTCCTCCTAAATGTATTTGTGCAAATGACTGTGGTACTTAAGCACCAAATTTTTCTCCTAATCTTTAATACCCAACCTTTTTCATAGGGTATGGAACAAATTCTTCAGCTCATGCACATCTTGATCCCTTTGCTACCACAACATGGTCCATTGGATGTACTTGTCCTCATAGCTCCCCAAGGGGTAATATTTATCCTTGATGTTGTCTTAGAATGAATTCCATGTGGTTGTGGCTGGAAAAAGTGAGGTTTCTTCCTCATCCATCTGTTCACAATAGGTTTCCCACCAATATTTGACATGGGGGACAACTTTGAGGAGTGCAAAGGTAATATTTTCTCAATTAGATAAATCATGGACCGAAAAATACCCTTCCAGAAAATTCAACCATATATATATGATGTCTGCATCTATCTGGCCTTCAAATACAGGAATGCCGAAGTTGAATTGTACCTTGAAGGGAGTGGCACCTCTAGAGGGACTGCTGGATGAAGATGTGTCACCGATCTAAGAAAAGTTTCCTATCATTTCATTCCTCTATCGCTCGAGGGATTGTTCGACCAATATTTTCATAGGATCTCCTACTCCCTTGTATTTATGTTCTCCCTCTATGGGAGGTCTTTGGGGTTTGTGATGTTGATCTTGTAAGGGTTCAACCAGATCGAGCCCTAAATCCTTATACCCTGATACCAATGATCCGAGTTTAATAAGGAACAAAACAAAATACAAATATATTCACAAATATAGAGATGCAAGAGAAATAATATTTCATTTAATAAATATCAAATACTAAAAATTCTTATAGACATAATTGAAAGAAATTAGCTCTAGCAATGGTAGCTTATCTCTGAGAAGATATGTGTCATCTAGATGCCTCTGAAATGTGTTAGAATTAGGCTTAAGAATATTTTTATTATTGAAAAGTAAGATAAAATCCTAAAGAACCAAAATCCTAACCCAAGGAGATGTAACACCAAGAGTTTATCAGCCCCATTGAGGTTAGTTGGGTAGCCAACTTCTCGGGGTCGTAACTTGGTCATATTATCTTCATTTGGCACATATGATACCTCGTTGGAAAGGTATATCCAAGGAATATAGGGTTTTTCCTCAGTCCTCTACCTTTGGCTATGGGATTGTAGTGGACCTCAAAAAAATCTGTCTATGGGGTCAAAATTGCTTCTGAAGTCCAGGACTCGAAATTTGCTAAAAATAATAAATAAGAAAACTGATGAAATTGTCTAGGTGGAATAGGTGTGGGGCCACCAATATCCACCTAGATAAATCATCCTAAGTAGACACTTCTGTTGAAGCAAGTAGAGGATGGTAGAGACCTAAAATAATTCTAGGATATGAATAAAACCCTAGGCATTTAGTGGTTAAGGGTTTGAGATAAACCCTGGATTATGGTAAAATATTGAGATTTGGTATATGAAACCCTCAAATGGCCTTTGTGAATATGCTCAAGTACTTGGGATCAACTTGAAAGATGACCTGGTTATTGAGAAATTTTTTTATTGAAGGAAACATTATTTTATGGCCTATGGATGGATCTTGAAAGTTGGTTCAAGAGGGAGAGGATCATCTCTCACTGAAGATAAATATTTCTTGACTTATAACCCTTACTCTTGTTTATGATAATGGATCTTATTTCTATGATTATTTTTTCTAGTCGTTACTTCCGGAATGTATATTTGAGCACTTGTATATATCTAACCTTCGTGATGAGATGTGATGAGTGGATACCTCTTGAGGATATTTGAAAATGCAGGAAAGTTGGCTAGATTTGAAAATGCAGCTAGATCTGATAAAGGAAATATGGCTAGATCTAGAAAAGGTAAAGAGGCACTTGAGCACTACAAGCTGCCTATGTGAAGGTGCACAGGTAATAACACAAGGCGTGCATGGTATATTATGTTAATGTTATGATTCAACTACATCATTGGATGGTTAGGTAAACACTATAATATATTAAGAATGCCTCCTTCTCGGATGGCTCATGCATGCACATATAAGAGTGACTGGGATTTATATTCCCTATTATGAAATGTTTGACCTGGTATTGAATGTTTTGATGATAATGATCTGCTTGATTTTGCAAGAGTACATGATGTGATTGCTGATCTTGGATATAGTGGCATAACTTGATGTGTGCCTAACGTGATCTATTATTTTGGAGATTCTGATTCTGAATCTAGTGGATGGTATTCTTGACTCTTGATATGCATAAGATCTGTTGAATCCATAATGAAAGTTTACCTCGCTTATATGGCATTGATAAGCATGATAAAATCTCATGGAAAAAGAGTGATTTCATTTTGTTGGTATGTTGAATAATCTAGTTTGTTCCTATTGATTATGATATGCATGGTATTGGAAATTGTGATGATAGAGGCATATATATGATATTTATGTTTCATATTTTTGACTATATGCAGTTATAACATGCGATGAAATTAAATACTCTAACTTGATGTATTTTTATTGTTATCACCAAAATAGGACCTGATAGGTTGCTGATCAGACTACCTCAATGTAACTATTTCAAACCAATCTTTTAGCTGAGGCTTAGCTTCCTTAGCCTAAGAGGGCTCTCTCAAGGATTTATGATATTGATTAATGATAATATAGATGGATAACTCTATCTTCGTTTTGTGTGTTTGTAGGTTGAAAGATGAAGGCTTACTACCATTGGGCTATGGAGTCAACAAGTCAGTAAATTCAGTGGCAAGGTTTCTGGACATGGAAGCTGAGGCAAATGGGTTTTTTAAACAAAGATAATTCACTCAAGAACATAGGTCAACACAGTAATTCCATTACTAAAGGAAGTCAGAGCATAGGGTTATGAATTCTAAGTAATAGCAATGGAATCCACTGCTAATGGTTCAAAGGTAATTTACTCACAAAATGCAGAAAAACACAGTCATCTCATTATTAAAGGAATTAAGAGCACATGGTTGTGAATTTTGAGTAATAGAAAATGAGATCTACTGCGAAACACAATAATTCCATTACTAAAGGAAGTCAGAGCACATGATTGTGAATTCTGAGTAATAGCAATGAAATTTACTGCTAGAGTTTCAAAGGTAGTTTACTCACAAGATACAGGAAAAACACAGTTATCCCATTACTAAAGGAAGTCAGAGCATATGGTTGTGAATTTTGAGTAATAGTAATAAGATCTATTGCAAGTAATTAAAAGTAACAATAGATCAAGAAAACATTAAACCCTATGAGAAACTCAGATCTTTTCAGAAAAAGACCTCTCTGTATTACTGGTTATATTTCATAACATCAAACAGTAGCTAGGCCAAAAAGTCTCCAAACTCTTGCTAATTCGACATCTTGCTTTATATATTGATTTTTCAATATTTGATTCTATCATCCTCAAGAAGAGAATTCGAATTTCTATTATTGACACCTATTCTACTCCTAAAACAGATTCTTAATTACAACTGACAACTTACTGACTCTTCTAGGAGTCCTAATAAAAATAGGAGTGAAACTCCTAAAAAATGTTTCGAAAAACTTAACTAAGACTTAAATACTTCCTTTGACAGTTGACACCTCATGAGGTCGAATTTGGTGATGCCTCCAACCTTGTTATGAGATCTTGCTGACTCATGTCTTATCTGCCCTAAAAACGAGGAAACCTGTTTTCTGCAATTAAGCCTTTATCTTCATTGATGATCTTCGAACCCTTTTGCTGGCAATATTGACTTTTTGAGATAAGTGACATGTGTTATCATTTCCATGGAACCATGCCTTTCCACCTGCACAAAAATTAAGCCTTTGAAAAAGTATAAAGAGAGATGATGTGTATGCGCTACGAAAATAGAAGCTGTTTTTGTAGCGCAAAATCTATATCTTTGTAAATATCTCTTAACCATCCAATTTATTCTGCCTTGACACTTGAATTATCATATATGAACCATTTCCATCCTCTAGCAGCAACAACACTAAAAAACCAGATGTTTTAACCTCTTGAAACCCTTATAGAATACTCAAAACTACACCTACAGTAGTTTCGTAGCGCGCTACGAAACTACTGTGTATGTCTTTTAACACAGTTTTTCTACAATCTTCAGATTTCAAGAATATTTGAAAATTTTAATTATTTTCATAGATCTTAATAATAAAAAAAAGCTGACTTCGAAATGTCTTCAAGAGTGGTGTTCTTCTCCATAACAAAATTGTATTAAGGGATTGTCACTTACTATTTTGTTTATCTCTGTTGTAGCTGACTTTCAGACTTTGTCAATTGAATTTCAAGATCTTCCATCTGCCTCTTCATTCTCCTGTTAGTATCCCTTAACTTAAAATTTATCATTCTCATAAATCTATCCTCTTTGAACCAAAATCATAATCTTCACAAAATTTAATCCTCATTTTCCATTTATGAATTGGTCATTTTATCTCACTGTTTTTTACTTGAAAAATAGGTGTTGAGACAGAGCTTTTATCTCCTTATCCAAAATGTATTTTGAGAAAATTAAAGATGCTTTTTGAAACCATGCTGTCTTGAACAAAAACCTCTCTTTTATTTTTGCAATACCTCTCCTATTGCTTAGAAACTGTCTTTGAACATCATGCGTGAAACTAGAAAATTTTGATTTCTGAAATTATGGCTTCAAAGAAAGCCTTGTATCTCCCAACTGGTAACACTTATGAAAACAGTGAGATAGGTTATTGTATCTGGAGATTTTATGAAGAGAAACCTCCTTCATAATTCCAAAATACTTTTTCATGTGGCCAGAAACTGATCTTGAAAACGACTGCTAAAACCAGAAAACGGAATTTTTCTCTCAATGACTTTCAGCAGTTTCGTAGTGCAAGTTAAACCATAAATATCTCCCACTTCATAATTAATTTGGAGAAATTGAAAGAGGTTTTTTTATTTCAGTATGTTAGGAAGAAAAACCTCTTTCATTGTTCAAAAATGAGTTTTTGGTTGCTCAGGAAGCCCTGTGGAAGTTGACTACCTAAAGCAGAAAAACAGGGTTTTTTTGCTGAAAAAGGTTGTTTCAGCCATTTCGTAGCGCGCTACCAAAATAGTAGCGTTTTCGTAGCGCAAATTTTTTTTTTTACACTGTCTGCGCTATGAAAATGTGGTTTCATCGATAATTCCAATTTTTTTTCAAAATGGTTAAAAACTTGACTTTCTAAACATGGTATGAGACACTCAAGGTATGAAATAAGGTTGTTGGACTTTATTTTGTAAATGAAAATGAGACTCTAACCCTATCACTTAACCCATAAAAACTTAAATTGACTCAAGACCTACTTGAAACCATGACCAAAAGTAGAGTTGACACAATGATGCTTTGAAAATTTAGGGTGTGATAACAGTTATTGGGATCATACGGTTGTGTTGCCACATCAGCCTGCCGCCTTGATATTACAACTCCAACCCTTGATAAAAGTTTTATGAAATGATGTTGATGATCATGATAGATATGTGTTTATGATATAATGGTTTTTCTATTGCTTGATCCCTGTAAAGACAAGTTGATGACATGAATGACGTGGATTTTCATTTAGAAGGAGAATCACTCTCTTAAACGATTCTTTATTATGTCACCTGTATATGTTTCATTGAAATATGATTTATGAGTATTTGACATTGTTTATCTACAATAGAGGTATGATCCCGATTCTCGCAAAGGAGGGCTCATAGATGTGACTGTTCCTAATAGGAACAATATTGAAGTTACGTATAATTAATTCGGTCTATACTCTGAATCCATGGATCTATGATATGTCTTGCCATTGTAAAGTGATTTCTGGAATTGATGGAATTCAACACGAAATTAGATGGTAGCTTGGAAGATGTTAGTTCTGCAGATGTATTGTAGATGCCAGTAAGATTTTTCAACTGGGAAAGTTCGTATGTTTAAACCAAACTTGTGTGTGTAGGTTGTTACACCAATTTTTGGTCATCTAACCTGTTACTATTAGATGGACCAAAGTACACCATGTAAGACAAATTTTACCCTAAGTAAAATTGCTTTCGCTATGAAAAATAACTTAGTAATCCTTAATTTATTAAGTTTTTTATGGTCTAAACAAGAAACCCCATGAGGAATAGTTGAATAAATCCTTATTTGTTTGTTTTTCCTCAAGGAATAATTAGTTAAACAACAATTTAATTAATATTCCTAGTCATATTTAACCCAAAACAGGAAAATTATTAGATAAATCATTATTTATCTTAATATTTTCTAGGAATAATTATTTAAAACATTATTTAAATAATATTCCTTGTTAAATTTGACTAAATCATTTATAAATAATTGAATAAATAATTATTTATTTAATTATTACTCAACCATATTCTTAAAATAATAAATAAATCATTTATTTATTTATTATTTACAAATAAATGGATTTGACCAAATTCAAATTATTTTTCCCTCCAACAAAAATAATAAAATATTCCATAAAATTTGGATCTATATTTGGTTAATAATATTTTAATTATGCACCAATATCTAGACTAACTCAATATTTTGTTATAAATAGAAGGGTTTTTCCATTCATTCACTACCTTTTGTTGCCTAAAGATCACTCTGGATCTATACTTTTGGTCTGACTTTGATCCTCAATCATTGTCATATTTTTCTATTTTTTTTCTTGTGAACTCCCCTTGAGTTCCATTTTTGTCTGGGTTTTCTACACCATAAATAGAGAGAGATCTTAGATCTGAAGCGCCGAGGACATACAAAAACCCATCCCATTGGGGGGGCTAGTAACATCTTTCTATGTTCCCTTCTCAGGTGTCATAAATACAAAATTTATTTAAAAATATTCATGTATTGTCTATTGGATGCATGGAGCAACTCTTGCTTTTATTTGTTGTTTAATGTCTTTAACTTCATAGATCTGGATTTTGTAGCATTTATCTTGGTTAACTAAATGTAGATCTATGAAAATTGGTATCCATCTTTGATGTTAGGGTTGTTTGTTATGCATAGCGAAAGTGGGCTTTTTTCTTACGCTTGTGATTAGAATTCACACTAACACAGGAGACAGAGACATTCATATGGATATGCCACTATGTTTAAGGAGTATGCTACACATTTTGGCTGACTGATCTGGATACTTTTGACATGATGCTTAATGATTGAGATATGTCTAGAATTATATCGCAAATTTGGATTTGGCATGATTTTTTTCTGGTGATAGTTTATTTTTGTAGATGAGTATGTTATGTGGACATACTTTCATGCAATTTCGTGTGTGAGTATAGAGATGTATTGTTCTGTATTGGCCTCCTTGTTCCTAGCACAATGGTTGTTATGACTTAGTATGAACATGCATGACTTAACTGTGATGTGTATGCACTTACATATAATGACGAAAATGACTTGTAATAACATGATTAAATGATAGACTTGAGAGCTTGACATGAAATGAAGTCAAGACTTGATATGTGTGCTACCTATCTCTGTTTTAAATAAACAATACTATGAAATCAATTTCTTTGATAATAGTTTTGACTGACTTCTAATGAGTTGATTTCATTTACACAACATGATTTGAGTAAGGCTGGATATGTTGGCATGGTAAGGCATTATGCTTGTAGAGAGCATTGCGTGATGCAAGCTCCTCAATTCAGATTTGTTTATATTTGAATATTATCAGGTGAAGTCAAGATAATGTGTTCCAAGGTATGGCCTTGATTTTTTATTATGGATTTGATTATACATACTAACAATCTATTCTTTTAAAGTGATAATCCTATGAAAATCTAAGTAAGAGGGATAAGAGTTCTGAATATCGTAATGATGTATCATGACAAGATGAATTGATTTCTATAATTTGTGAAAGAAATTCCATATTGCAACACTCTTGAAATGTATTTGTGTAATGTAAATCCTTGGACAATCTGATTTAAAGTTCAAATATTGATTGAATGTGACTTGACATCTATTATTTTGTTGAATCATTGATGTTCCATTTTGAAAATCCATATGTATATGATATGTATAGAACATGATTAAATCATGATTGAACTGCCTCACTTAGACTTTCCACCAAACATCTTTTATTTGTTCTAATCTAAAAGGTTGAGATATTTCTCCCATGATATGTAGATGCATGAATGAACTGAAGATGTTTTGGATTATTATTGATGATCACATTTGGATGCTGCCTTAGTATGATATCTGCCATGATATCTTGGATGAGAGGTCCATAACACGACCAAGGTCAGGTACAATGTTGCTAGCAAGTCTAGCTGTGAAGCATGATGCAGAAGCTCCTTAGAGATGTGATCAAGCATGATTTGGATAAGACATGGATACACTATGATGACAGAGAATCCAAAATAAGTATAGTTGGGACTATGTTTTCTCCATTTATTGAGACAGTGCAATTGTTTGAGACAAGTTGAGGCTTGTGATTAACACCTCCATGAGAGGGAGGATGATTATAGTATCCATTTGTGTTTGACACCTCCATGATAGGGATAATGGTTTTGGTATCTTGCTATTATTAATATCTTGTTGTAATTTACATGATTATGTATGTTATAACATAATGCTTGATTTTATGTCCTATAGGAACAAGAATCAATAGATACTAGATGAGAGCAGTGTTGATCGAGGATATTGAGCCAACTCTTCCTTACCGTCTGAGCTCCCAGGGTGTGGAATTGAGATGAGGGATCCTAGGGTTGAGGGAACTCTGTACAATAGGTTCGTATATGTTTCTCCCCTATCTGTCACACATGGGATGTGTGTGATCCTTGTCTATTTTGACAAGTTGAGTATCTCCCCCACCTTTCGTCATTGCAGAGTATACCCAAGTTTTCATCATACCCACAAGCAGGGTTTGTGGGGATTATTCCTCTTTGTTTAGCCAACAGGTGAGAAGGCTTGGAGGCATGTGATCCTTACCTTTTGTTAATTTTGGTATCTCATCCAACAAATATTATGATGCAAGTGTTCTACCACGTGACTATTCAGGGTCATCGATGGGAAGATCAGTAGGTAATAGGATGAGTTGAGAAAAATCTATGCAGTTCCGGGTTGAGAGTGAGCTCCCCAATGTAATGCCAGGGTCGAGATAGGATCCCCTGCATGGATGGATATCCTATTTCCATATATGGGGTTGTAGAGGTATAGCTCCCCCATGAGATTCTGGGTTGAGATTCGCTCCTCGATGCGGTTACATGTTGAGACGTACTCCCTGTTGATAAACTCTTTGTTGATGACATTCCTGGTAGTAGCCCAATGGAAAATATTCTAGAATGATAGCATGATGGATGAAGGGTGGTAGCCCAAGTTCCCCTTTGGTGAAATTTTTTTTTTCTATATTCGAGAATTTTTAACATAGAAGTAGGAACAATCAAGAGTCAAGCCAAAATAAACATACATAATACATTGATAATTTATTATAAGCATGAAAAATATGTTCAATGATGATACATGATGATGCATGAAGATAAAATAATGTAATATTTATTGATGAAAAAATATCAATAGATTGAGTTGAGCCATGATGACACATTGATGGAGAGAACTACAAGTAGAGATTTCAAAGTGGAATTCTTCCTAGTTGAGAGGTAGTGTTATTTTTTACAACTACGGTCAAAATCCACTATGTAAATCTCAAATTATTAAGATTTTAAGTAGCTTCCCCTTTTCGACAGGATCAAAATCAACCTATAGATCACACTAATCAATTAAGCGGAAGTTAAGTTATGAACTATTTTATTATTGTATGGGTTGGCCTAACTGCATGTTGATCCGGTCAAAGCCCCAAGCAGTCCCTCACAAAGTTATAAAGAAAAGTAACTTCAAGCTCATTTTTACACTTGCTCAAGCGAACTATGATTTGTGCCCATTGGTTTTTTTCATCTATTTTGCAGGAGCTTGCGCAAAGGGTTGAGATCACATAAGTGATCATGCATCAGATCTGGGTGATTTGAAGCAAAGTCGAGGGAAGGAAGATCTGATGTAGCCACCTAGGTAAGAAACTTCATGGGTTGCGTGTGTTGTACCCATGTCCAATGATATTAAAATGGAACTTTTTGTAATGCTATGCAAAGTATCCATTCTCAAATAATTTAGTGTGTAAAGTGTTCTCCATGACTTTCAGGTTAAATAAAGTAGTTTTGGTTTGTTTCTGAGTTTTATGTGTGAGAATTTGTTAATTAAATTTACTTTTTAACATATCACAGCAGAAATACACAGCAAGTAAAATTCACCATAACATAACACGACAGTTCACCCCTCCTTGGCTACATATGCTGGTCCAAGCTTCCCCAATGGCATGTCATTGCTCTATTAATTTGCTCAAAATGGTTACACAGTGAAAAATATGCCTAAATAGGAAAAACCAACTGTAAATTCGACTTCAGAAGATAGAAAATAGCTATAAATGGCTTTTGTTTCAACTTAAACAGTGAAATACAAACCAATACAATGCCTTCTCCATGATGGCCCTTATGGATCCTTCATCTTCCTTGAGGAAAAAGCTACTGTAGATCACTTCTGTTCGCGCTGAAACCTGTTCCAAACTCTTAGAATTCTCAAGAAACTCAAAATTGACTAAAATTTCATCTTTTTTGGTCGAAAATTGAGAAAGTTATGACCAAAACAAATGTTTTCCTAGTGTCACTAGAAAACCTCCTCCAAAACTGGAGGAACTCTAGTTAGCTCGACCATTCTGGCCAATCCCACCAAAAATGGTGGCGCGCTCTAGATTGGGCAGAACTGTCAATGTTGGCATTAAATGTTTGCCTGGCCGCGTTCACATGTGGCCTCCGACATACCCGCCAAATTAACTATGTGGATAAGCTGACCACCAACCTCCGTAATAAATGTGATATGGTCACATGATGTGGCACTAACCGCCACCGTAACCGCCGGGTGGTAGCCCCCGGTCTCTGTCGTTTGGTCGCATGGAGAATGATGCTTGGGGGGCTAGCCCCCATTTTCCACCGCCCATCTCCGCATTCAAATTCAAATAAGCCATGTTGACTATAGTGGTTAAGCAATATTGTGTAGGCGAGTTGGTAGGCATTCTTTCCCACGACGGTGAGGTTTGGGATTCGAAACCCATGGACCCATAAAATTGTTGCCATAAAAAATTTGACTCTGGCCTGGGGCCACGTGGTAGCCTCCGGGCAGGCCACATGGCGCTCGGTGATAGGCCCTCCAACCTTAGTATAAAAATATTTTTTTTGCATAATATATATTTTTTTTTACAAAATTTTTCATAAGGTGAAATTGAGTCAAAGGTTAATTTTTAGAGGTTATTGGGCGATTTCAAACCTCAATAAATTTCGCATACGACCTCAGTTTTGAGAACCGTTCATGGCACCAGAATCACAGTGATGAGGCCTTTCCGGTCGATAAGATTGAAACCATTTCCGAGCACTTCCATTTTTGAGCATTTTCTTAACTTGGACATGATCTCCTGATCACGCCTCCCCATTGGGAAGCTTTTGGACCCCAAAAGATCTATGAACTATAGAAACTGAAGATGAGGAGACTGATTCTCCACTCTTCCAACCTTGAACCACTGAAATCTCCCTGATTTCATCAAATTGAGCTTCTCATAAAAAGATAAATTCTTCGTTGAATATTTTGACCGACTGTTGCTAACCTTGACTGTGTCATGATGAAAATTTTTGAAACTCGCAGAACATCAACTAAAATTTGTAGAAAACATGCTACTCCTACAATGGTCTACCTTCAAAGGAAACTGAAAATAAGATTCACCTTGCCAACTATCCTTATGACGAATTTTTGTCGAATGAGCCATGTACGTGTGTCGATTCCCGACCAGGTTTTCTTCCCATAGTACCCTACCATTCTGAAACCAGCATTGATCCATGCTGAACTTTGTGCCCTCTTTTCTTGCATGCTTTACGCTCTCTTGGATTTTCTCACCACTTTGCACCGACACTTTTTTTTCTGCACCGATCGACACCAAAGACACTTGCTACAAATTCTTGTCATCTTCTTCCCAAGACGACCCGCTTTCAGACTGAAACAACTGATTATTTACATTAGCAACAACATGAAAATGATTATGTACAAAATATTTTTTCTTAATCATCAACAAAGTAATGAATTGCATTGACAAGCCTTTTCAACTGCCCTGCATTCACTAAATAATATTCTAGCTTCTTCCGATGTGCTCTCACAATAAACTCCTTGCCATCCTTGAATAAATGGTACTTGTTCTCATGGCGATGAAAGATCACTTTCATGTAATATAAGTAAGGATTTCCCAACACCACACTTGTAATTTCAAGCGGTACCACATCTAATTCAACCATGTCAATATAATGAGATGTTATGGTGAAGCGCAACATACACTTCCTTGAAACTTGTAAATTTGCATCCTTGAAAATCCAACCAAGAGGATAAGGTTTAGGATGTGGAATGGTTTCAAGATTCAGCTTCTTGACTAAGACTTCTGATATGAGGTTTTCTTGTGACCCACTGTCAAATATTGTGTCTATATTTTTGTGTTTTGAAATTATCCTCACATGAAACAACTCTATTCTCTTCTCTTCACTTGGAGCTTCTATGTGAAAGTTTGTAATGCTAGAACTGGGATTTGTTTCATTTACAATCTCTTTCCCCTCTATGTTCTTTAGTGCCATGGCTATGCTTTAAGTTTCATCTCTTGATTCATACCCTAAGTCTTGTTCAGCTATTGCAACCATCTTGCCTTTTTCTTTGGCCTTATCTTTGGTTTTGAATTTTTTTGGTTTCAACTCCGGATGAAGTTTCTAGCAATGGTCTTCATCGTGGATTTTTTTGGAACAGTTTTTACAAAATAATTTTCCCTTCTCTTTCCTATATTTTGCATTTCTTTTTCTCCCTTTTCCTTTAAATTCACTATCCTCATGCCCATCAAAATATTTTTTACCTCTAGGCTCTAAATGCGTGGCTTGGACACAAACCTCATCTAGACTAGTAGGATTGAACATAAGGATAGTATGTATAAGATAGCTGTGTAAACCACCTATATATTTCAGCAAAGTCTCTTGGCTATGCAAATCAATTCCTAGTAAAAGAGCCCTTCGTCTAAACTCTTGGGTGTAATCTTGTACATTTTGTCCCTTAAGTTGTCTAAAACTTTTCCAATTCATGATAGCCTTTTGTAAATGAGCTAATGGATAAAATTTATTTTTAATTACAAAAATAAAATCAGCCCATGATAAAGTGATCTTACCATGTTTTCTAATCTCATCCTTGGTTTGGGCTTCCCACCATACCAATGCTGCACCATCCATTCTCAAAGAGGCTAACTGAATCTTGGTTTCGTCATCATGAAGGTTCGGTATCCTCAAGTAAACTTCCAACTGCCTTATCCAATTGTCAAGTTTCTTTGCATTGACCTCACCATTAAACATAGGCAACTCAAACTTAACATCAAGCTTTAAAACTAAACTTTTACCAGTGTTTTTTGACTTGTGAGATTGATTCACTGAAGTAGAGGATGACGATGTAGAGGAAGAGGATGAAGATGGGGATGGTGGATCACCATTTCCTCCGTGTCCTTTCTTTGACTTGTCATCACTTTTATTTCCTCCTGAAGAACCCTCTCCTTCCTTGTGGTGTTTCAATCCTTCTCCTTCAAGCCTTTCATTAATTTCTTGGTAGATTATCCTCACCATCTCAGTCATGTCCAGGAACGCCTTTCAGAACACCCGTTCTTCTTCTTTGGGAAAAATTTCTTCAGGAACTTCTCCTTCTCTTGAAGACATGCTTAAGACTTCTTATGTGGCTCTTGGAGGTAAATTAGAAGGTGGATTTAATGGCACTTTGGCCCTCCTTGGGTGAGGATTATTTTGAGCTCTAACCAATTGTCCTTCCCCTCTCTTGAGCTTAAGTATAGTAAGCATCAAAACTTGCAAACAGTCAACTATATATTTGCACAAGAAAAAATGCAGAGTAAAACTCTAGCTCTGATACCAATTTTTCTAAAAATGGAAGTATTTGTAATGCTATGCAAAGTATCTATTCTCAAAGAATTTAATGTACAAAGTGTTCTCCATGACTTGCAGGTTAAACAAAGTAGTTTTGGTTTGTTTCTGAGTTTTATGTGTCAGAATTTGTTAATTAAATTTTCTGTTTAACATATCACAACAGAAATACACAGCAAGTAAAATTCACCATAACATAACACAAAAAATTGTTGAGGTAGTTCACCCCTCCTGGGCTACATCTGTCGGTCCAAGGCTCCCCAATGGCATGTCCTTGCTCTATTAATTTTCTCAAAATGATTATACAGTGAAAAATATGCCTAAACATAAAAAAAAACTGTAAATTTGACTTCAGAAGATATAAAATAGCTAGAAATGGCTTTTGTTTCACCTTAAATAGTGAAATAAAACCCAATACAGTTCCTTCTTCATGATGGCCCTGATGGCTCCTTCATATTCCCTGAAGAAAAATCTGCTGTAGATCACCTCTGTTCGCTCTGAAACCTATTCCAAACTCTTAGAATGCTCAAGAAACCCAAAATTGACTAAAATTTCATCTTGTTTGGTCGAAAATTGAAAAAGTTATGACCAAAACAATTTTCTACCCTGTGTCACTAGAAAACCTCCTCCAAAACAGGAGGAACTACAGTTAGCCCGACCATTCTGGCCAATCCTACCAAAAATGGTGGCGCACTCTAGATTGGGTGGAACTGTCAACATTGGAATTAAATGTTTGAGTGGCCGCGTTCACATGTGGCCTCTGACATATCTGCCAAATGAACCGTGCGGATAAGCTGACCACCAACCTCCGTAATAAATGTGATATGGTCACATGATGTGGCACTAATTGCCACCATAACCACCAAGAAGTAGCCCCCGGTATCCACCATTTGGTCACATGGAGAATGATGTTTGGGGGGTTGGCCCCCATTTTCTGCTGCCCATCTCCACATTCAAATTCAAATAAGCCTTGTCGACTATAGTGGTTAAGCAATACTATGTAGGCGAGTTGGTAGGAGCTCTTGCCCGTGACGGTGAGATCCGAGGTTCAAAACCCATGGACCCATAAAAATTTGCATAAAAAATTTGACTCTGGCCTGGGCCCACGTGGCGCCTGCTGATAGGCCCTCCAACCTTAATATAAAAATAAATTTTTTTTACAAAATTTTGTATAAGGTCAAATTGAGTCAAAGGTCAATTTTTGGAGGTTATTGGGAGATTTCAAACCTCAATAACTTTCACATATGACCTCAGTTTTGAGAACCATTCATGGTGCTAGAATCACAACGACGAGACCTTTCCGGTCGATCATATTTCAACCATTTCTTAGCACTTCCATTTTTGAGAATTTTCTTAACTTGGACATGATATCCTAATCACAAGGACCCTAGAGCCACTGACTCAACTTGTTAAGGGCATGACCAAGTCTTAGAAGTCATATTAGGCTAATCTGAAGCAGAGCCATGGGCACGAAGCGTTGTGGTAGTGGCTTAGAGCCCCAAACTCGCGGGTTGAGTGTGTTAAAGCCAGGACTCAGAGGATTACTGGGAATATCTAATTTTTTTCACCTTTAGTTAATTTCACAACTCTTCTAGACATCAGTCGTTCAATCACAATTGCATTAGAGTAGTCATTGAAAGTCTCCTAGATTCAGATATAGGAATTCAGAGTTGAGATCAATTGGTGATCTATCAAATCCATGTTTTGGAATTATACATCTGTTGATCTGTAGATCAGATCTATTTATTTCTACTGAAATATGTATGTTAAATCCTCATTCGGTATCAACTGTATTCATTAGTTTTCTATAGTAGTGTTAATACATTTCAGTTCTTAGATTCAGTTTCCTTCATGCATAATTATGGGTATGGTTTTATTACGTGTATGCTATTTTTTTCTGCATCGTAAATATATGTACCTATGGATAATTTTACTCTTTTTGTAGAATCATTTGATGATGATCTAAGAAGAATAATTTCCAAGGGTTTTCCTCGCAGTGGGTT
This sequence comes from Pinus albicaulis, assembly GCA_034641835.2. Taxonomy (NCBI): domain Eukaryota; kingdom Viridiplantae; phylum Streptophyta; class Pinopsida; order Pinales; family Pinaceae; genus Pinus; species Pinus albicaulis. Next base: position 1,012,736,088 of record CM076574.1, on the reverse strand, counting down.
TTTCCCTGGTCTCAGACCAATCCTCGTGTCTCTATGTGTTCATGCTTCTCTTCCTTTTATCTTTTACTTTCTACTGTTTATATGATGATGATGATGATGATGGTATTGTTCTTTTTACATAATTTCATATTTTGACGGTTAATAATACAGATTTGTACAAAGGTATAATTATTTGGGGTGAATGTAACTTGTTAATGATGAAATGTAACTATCAAAGTAAATAACAATGCTTCTTTATAAAAAATGAACATGTCCCATGGGAACAATATAGTTAGATGTTAGTTGAAGCCAAGAGTAAGGTGGATTCCTCTCATGAGAAGGTTTCAACCCTTAAAGGTAAAACAATGGTCAATTATCTCATAGTGGAATTTTAGTTGTTAGGATCGGTGAAGACCTTGTTTCTCCCTAGGTTGAAATATATAGGGCTCACGAATCTCAAGATTGCCTATGAACGGTTTTTCCATAATCCTATGTCAAATCTAACACTGTGGCAAATGTGTGAATAATTCATTAATCCTCCTTTGCTATGAATCATTGACCCAACGAAGCTGCCTCCAAAACCTGTCTATCATAGTTAAAGATATTTTTGATAGTGTCAATTCATGACACTTTGATGCCTTTATTTTCCCGTAGATATTCTGTTTTCATAGAATCAATATTATTTAGTTAGGATCTGACTAGTCCAGTTGTGCTACTAAATTATGCTGATATTTTTTATGATGATTCACTACCAAATCAAGAAAGAATATTTTGTAATGGGTTCTCCCTCAAAAGCCTTATAAAAATATTTCTATGATACGAAACCAAGGGTTCAAAATTTTGGTTTTTCCAAGATATATCTGCAAAATATCAATGAAATATATGATTTGTGGAATATTAATGGAATTTTTTGGTGATTCTGGCTCATATGAATGTGTAGTATGTATTCCTTTTTGTGTTTGTTCCATATGCTCTCACTCTTATTGTCATATTACATGCAACAACAACTATTGGATATGATTTCATGGATTTACGGATTCATCTATGTCTAATGATGATTAAAGATGCCTATAACTAATATGAATTACTATCCTTAAAATGTGATCCATGTATCTTAGCATTTCATTTAAATTTATTTTTCATCCACTTCATGTTGAACTCCAGTGCATTGGATTCTTAGTTTAATCCTTGCGCATTAATTTTATCTCATTCTCGATTCTTCTCTCTGATACTACAAATGACTGATAAAACTGCCGGTTCATATAATGTTGGTCGTAAGAGTTTGATATTGATGTTTCTGTGAGTAATATTTTACATTCGGCTTTGAATTTCTCCTTTTAAGCAAGGTTCTGAATCAATTTCATCTCAAATGTGTTAAATACTGAGTGTAATATAAAATATCAGCAAATCTTTAGAACACTCATCAAGATGTCATAGGCACTAGTCTCTCTTCAACCTAAGGGTTGTCTCTAGGAGCTACAACATCTTTTGGTAGCATTTCTGGGGATGAATTAGAATGTTTTCGCTAGGTACGACACTTGTATTCCCTTTGGTAACGTTAGCAGAAAGGGGTGTGGGTTAAATATCTCTCACCTTGGCTACTCCACTATTTAAATCTCATTTTGACCATCCTCGATTTCAACAGGCCACACACTCGCTCGGATACTTCACAACAAAGAACTCCTCCTATGATTGACCCTGAAAATGTGATATCTAGGAGGATATGGAAAGAAAGAACCCATATCACCCCATCCCTTGTGACTTCTTTTCCGGAAGTCTCATCCTCTAGCTATTAAAAGGTTGTGATAAATCATTCTGAGTCTCCCTCTAAAGCTTCAGAATATTCTGAGGAACATTTTAAATTGTTTAACCTATTTTCTACAAGAGTTAAAGTCAAATAAACCTCTGCTATTTCTCTTCTCTTTACATTTTACATCTCCCCATAAACTGAAGAAGTTAAATACATCTTCATAAATATTCCAACACAAAGTGTGAATAGTCTCCCAACTCAGCTCATGTTAGTTGTGATTTAGATAGCCCAAACAAGGCCTTCTGATAAACCTTCTACCACCTCCCTTTCAAAACATGGATGTCCCTGGCTTTCTATTGAACAAATATTCCCCACTAGACTTTACACAACTTCTAAATGGTAGGCCACAAGATTATCATATAATCCTTCCAAGATTTACTGGAGAGGATGATATATCGGCTCAAAGACATATAGAAACCTTTTGTGCATTTGAAAATAATATAAATGTAGAAAATATGGATGTGTTTTTGAGGCTCTTTATCCAATTCCTAGATGGAGAAACCATGAAATGGTTCAATGCCCTTCCAAATGCTTCAATCACTATGTAGGAGGAGATGGAAAATTCTTTCATGCAAAAGTGGGGAGAGAAAATGGACCATCGATACTTCCTCACTGAATTTAACATAATGACGAAAAACCATAATTAATATGTCTTAGAAGTCATAAAAAGGTTTAACAAATTGTAAAACAGTCTTCCTTATGAAATGAGACCTCCGCAGGATACTGCTAGAGTGGTTTTCGTTGGGGCTTTTGAGCTAGAGTTTGGTTTCACTCTTAGATAAATGGAGTCCCATACCCTATACCAAATTGAAATAGATTCTATAGAAGTTGAAGAAAATTTAATCTCCACTGGGAAATGGAAAGGGAAAACTTAGTTTGATGATAAGAGGAGAGGAAAAGAGGAAACAAGTTCTTCAATTCATGGGAAGGAAACCCAAGAACATAAGTTGGAGGAGATGAACAAACTAATAAGAAATTTGTCTAACCAACTTGTGAAATTGGAGTTGGAAAATAAGAACCCTCCCTGATAAATTCAATTGACTCCTAACCGAAACTTCAACCCCCAGTATAGGAGACCACCCTTGCAACTCTTGCAAAGGGAGATAAAAGATCAACAAGATCACATTTTTCCTCATTAGTATTTGGAAGATGATCTAGAGGAACATGTTGAATGAACCATGGAAGTTAAATAAAACCAATTCTATTCTCTTTCCAAAGAGGAATCTGAATTTGAAGAACATGAGGAAGAAGGGGATGACTTGGATGCCCCACTGGATGATGGTGAGATTGAAAACTATTGTAGAGAGTTTTTTGACTTCATGCAAGCTTAGTTACGTAGAAAATAGGATCTTAGATATTCTAGGAAAATATCTAGAATGCACAACCAAAATGAAGAGACCCCTCCCTCAAATCCTCTTAAATCAATAGAGAAAGGAAAGAAGCTTGTAGACCAAGTCCCATAAAAAAAAAGAGTCCTCAAATTCCATTCTTCACAAGCCAGAAGTTTCTAAAATAGAGCATTTTCCCTTACCATCCAAGCCAATATGTGATAAGGAGAATGGGCATATTGTTGTTTCCACAGTTCATGGGAGCCTCTCTGCCTTTAATATTGAAAAAGAGTTGGAGAAGGTACAAATATATGTTGCCTTGACTGAATTATTAAAGCATCCTAATTACAATGCTGAAGTATCTTAGATCATGTGCTCATCTACCATTTCTCCTTTGCACGATAAGTTGAACCTCTAAGAAGAAATACCCATGGTTGTATTTTGACCTCATGTTGAAGAACAAGAATCTTCCACTACCCCTTTTTATGTTACCTTGGTAATTCATAAGCTCTTACTGCACAACTATATGCTTGACTCAGGAGATTCTCACAATTTGATTTCAATGTATTTTATGGAGAAATTGGGGTTGAAAATAACAAAACCATATAAATATTTGTACTCCTTTGGTTCCACGAGAGTAAAATGTCTGGGGATGATTAAAGATTCCATGGTATTTTCCCATATTCTTGTAAAAATTGTAGTAATGGATATTGTAGTTGTTGATATCTCTGCAAGGTTTGGTATGCTCATGTCCAAGTCATGGGGTTCTAACATTGGAGGATCCATCAAACTATATTTAACATATGCTATTATCCATGTGTTTGGTGGAGAATAAATACAACTGTATAGAGAATAGATATTTGTAAAGACAGTTATAAGAGCCGAATATACAAATAATGCCCCTGTTTATGGTAAAGAGAAATATTTATCCTATTTTCTATTAGAGGAAAATGATCTAATCCTGGATGAAACATAGGTGGAATATTCTTTCCAACAAAAAAATCAATCACTGAAGTGTGATAAAGTATGGAAGATGGACTTTTATGGTGCTTATTCCATGGAATAAAATGGGTAAATTGTGTTGTTGGTATCTCTAGAAGGCAACTTGATCCCTCTCTCATTCAAGATGGAGTTTGAAGCCACTAATAGTGTTGCGGAATATGAAGCCTTTCTATTAGGTCTACAAGCTACTAGAAATATCAACAATGGGTGCTTGGTAGAGTTTGGAGATCTAGAGTTATTGGTGAGAAAAATTAGAAATCAATTCCAAAATAAACATCCAAGACTAAAGGCTTACCGAAATGAGGAATGGGATCTAATTTATAACTTTTTCTAAGATTTTAATATCCAATTTCTTCCCAAAGAGATAAATTGGATGGCTGGCTCCTTAGCTATGGCCACTAGTAATTTTAAACCTCCTCAAAACCCATTTCTCGAATATGAAGTTGTGGTCAGGTAAAAACCTTCATTGTTAGAAAATTTCAAATATTGGAAGGTGTTTGAATAGGAGGAACAAATTAAATTATTTATGGAGCTTATAAAATAATTTTGAAACTAAATGATTGACCAGGAGGATGAGAAAATGATGGATGAGAATAGGTAAGTTGGGAAGAAACCATTGTAGGGAACAATATTTTACAACTTCAGGGTAATACTATTGGAAATGCTTTTTAACCCAAATAATGCAGCTACCAAGCCAACTAAACAAGAACTTGAAGAGCAAGTGGAAGACCATAACATTAGTACCGAGAAAGATACGCGGGTAATCAAATTAGCAAAAAGAGTTTTTGATGAGTATAAGAAAATGTATCTATACATTTTTAAACATTATATCGATGTGTTTTCTTGGTCTTATGATGACTTAAAAAAAATTGATACTACTATCATTTAACATAAGATACCTTTGAAAGGTGGGATGAAACCATATAAGCATAAGCTCAGAAAAAATTAATCCTTTGTTACTCCAATCAATTTAAAAAGAGTTAAGTAAGTTTCTCCAAGACAAAATCATTGTACCTTTGAGGTATTCAGCTTAGGTATCAAATTTAGTCCTTGTCAGAAAAAATAATGGGGAAATAAGGTTATGTGTTGACTTCAGGAATATGAACAATGCCTCCTTAAAAGAAAACTACCCTCTCCCTAAAATGGACTACATTCTGTATAAGGTGGTAGTTTCCTCCCAGATGTCTATGATGGATGGTTTTTTTGGATAAAATCAAGTAGATGTGCACCCTGAAGATCAGAATACAACTGCTTTCACCATGCCCTAGGGAATATTTATGTATGCCAAAATTCCCTTTGGTCTCATAAATGTAGGAGCCACTTTTCAGAGAGCCATGGATATAATATTTGTGGGTGAATAGGACAAATTTTTAGTAATTTACCTAGACGAAATCACTAGTTTTTAAAAAACAGATGAAGAGCACATGGAACATCTATGGCTTAATTTTGGGAAATGTAGAAAGTATGGTTTTTCTTTAAATACCAAGAAAACTTAGTTTTCTCTAAGTGATGGAAAACTAGTAAGCGAGATTGTGGTAAAAGAGGTAGTAAGTATTGGTCCCAAAAGGGTGGAAGCCATCAAAAACATCCCATTGCCAGGAAATAAGAAAGAAATGTAGGTTTTCTTGGGCAGAAACAAAATAAGGAGGTTCATACCAGATTATGCTAATATAGTCAAAGAAATTACAGAGATGTTGAAGAAGGAAAAGGAAGTGAAGTGGAATATGGAAGCTTGAGAATCATTCTCCATAATCAAAAATTATTTTGCAAAATCTCTTGTATTAGTCAACCCAGATTATGTAAAACCATTTTTCATTTTTTTCTTTTTCTTCCCCTCTTTATAGTGGTTGTTGTCCTATTGTAGAGAAATGATGAAGGGCATGAGCAACCAATTGCATTTTTCAGTCAGGTGCTACGATATCTTGAGTTAAAATATAATATTTTGGAGACACGTGCATATGCCTTTGTCAAAGCCTTGAAGGATTTTAGAATCCATGTCTTGCAATCAAACATAACTACTTATGTTCCTACAACTGTTGTGAAATATATCTTGGTTAAGGGTGATAGTGAGGGAAAAAGAAGCAAATGAACTGCTAAAATACATGAGTATGATATGGATATAAAACCTACCAAGCTAATAAAGGGGAATAACCTAGCTAAAATGTTGTCTGAAGAAAATTACCAAACATCAGGCATAAAATTAATGGCTGGAAAGGATGGAGAAAGCGGAAATTTTCAGGAACAACAAGGGATTGAAATTACCTTAGGTAAAAAATTCCAGATGAAATACATTGTGTCCCACTCGTATAAAAATATTTTCCATTATCTATTTTTCTAAGGTGCCCGGTAAATTTTGACAAAGTTAAGTATAGGGATCTCAGGCTGCAAACCCATAATTTTTTTATCTCAAATGGCCAACTGTATTGGAAGGACCTAGTGGGGATTTTTTTTTTATGTTTGGTTGAAGAAGAAATCCACAAATTGATTGATTAATTCCATAATTGTGTCTGTGGAGGACATTCTAATTGGAGAGATACAACCTAAAAAATCCTCAAGGAATGCTTTTATTTCCTAAGTCATTTAGTGAGGTGCATACCTATGATCAGGCTTGTGAGAAGTGCCAAATGTTTGAAGAAAAATAGAAGTTAGCACCTCTTCCTTTAATCCATGTTTTCATTGAAGAACCTTTCAGGAAGTGGGGGTTGGACTTCACTGGATAAATGCACCCACCATCTAGTGGTCAGCACCAACGGATACTCACATATAATTATTACTTCACTAAGTGGGTATAAGAAGCCCTAAATAGAAATGCAACTGATATTATAGTCATTAAGTTTATGGAGGAAAACATCCTTGCCAGGTTTGGCTTTCCCAAGAATATTTTCACTAACACTGCTCAGGTGTTCAAGTCAGCTAAGTTTATCAAGTTTTTCCAAAGATAAAACATTTTAGTATGCTATTCTAACACCTATTACCCACAAGGAAATTGATTGTTCGAATCCTCAAATGAAGCCTTGGTAATAATTTTAAAGAATATAATATCAGAAAATCATAAGAACTTGGATTCAAAACTGATTTTTTCCCTATGGGCTAACAGGGTTACCACCAAGAGATCCATTGGGAAGTCCCATTTTGAGATAGTCTATAGGAAAGCTGTAATTTTCCCTATAAAATTATCAATTCTAGTAGCTAAGATCCTACAAGATGTTGAGGAGGATATGAATTCATTGACCAGGAGGATAAATCAATTAGTAGAGCTTTAGGAAAATAGGGAAAAGGTAAACCAAAATTTTCTTAATTATTAGGAAAGGATGAAATGTTTGTTTGAAAAAAAGGAAAAACACAAATCTATACGGTCAGGAGATTTAGTACTTAAATGGGATGTCAGGAGGGAAGATAAAGGAAATCATGGGAAGTTTGATCCTGTGTGGTTCATAGCTTTCAGGATTGTTGAAGAAAAAGGGAATAATACCTTCCTGCTAGAAAATTTAGATTGTGAAGTGCTTGGACTTCCTGTATATGGGTAGTTTCTCAATATTTATTTACAAAACTGAAGAAGCCCACTCTCACCTAATAAAAATACTAGTGCACCATTTTAAATGCCAATTTTTTGTGCTTTTATTACTTTTTTTTTATGGAGGTTTAAATAAAATGAGTCCATGCCTAGGGAGTAAGATACTAATTTGTAGGTTCTCAATGCATTGTATACAATACATTGTCCCCAGTTGGATACAATTTTGTTTCCCTCCATCACTTATGTAAGAAGGTTGAGAGGTCAAATTCAAGATTCGTAGCTAAGCACTCAATTAAATTAATGTTGGGGGAAATTATCAAGCACTAACGCTATGGTAGAAGATCTAAGGTTAAAACCAGTACTCATGGAACCCCCACTAGGTAATCGCAACAGGCTAAAGGACGTGTTTTGAATAGGAATTCCATTTTTGTTAAAGTTGGAGTTGTTTATGGTAGAATCACCATCCATCTCCGCTCGAAAAACCACTGGAAGTATTTCGCGCGTTGGGGGGTAACCTGCGTGGGTGAGAGACCGATGCTACCCCCCAGAGTTGACAAGTCAAACTGCTGGTCCTTTCGATCCAACAAACCATATTCATTCCGGGGAGTAAACTATGCATCCGTCCTCTTGCTCTCCTACCCACCAGAGGATGGTGGGGACCACTTGTCACGATAGATATTCCATCGGCACCACTTCAAGGGAGCGATAAATTAAAAAGGTAAATGGTAACCTCTCTACCCTCGCTCTTTTCCACCTTTCATCTGTCACCACCCAATCTCCTTCTTCCACGTGTCCCCCCATGACGTCATCCCACATCATATGACTGTTTCTCTCTATGAGCCTATAAAAACCCTCCCCGCTCCAAATTTTCAAAGTGTTGTAATTCCTCCCGGTGCAAATGCCTCTCGCCATTCGCCTACTCTGTAGTGTTGTTTGACTACTCAGAAGGTCTGGAACCTTCCTCAAACATTTTTTTCAGTTATTGCCAGGAAAACTAGGTAACCAGTCGGTCCCTTTCACCTACAAATTATTTGAATACTCTTTAAAAACATGAAGAAAGAGGCCCCCAAGTCCCCTAAAGCTCGACGATCCAAGCCCTCATCTAATGTCGAGTTTGTCATGGAATAAAATTTTATACCCACTTTGTTCTTTCCACCTTTTGGACCTTTGATTTTGCTTGTATGGCCACCACATATAAGGAGAAGACTCGTTCCATGTAGTTGACTCTAGGGTGTATTATCATATTTCCCCTTCCTACATCACTTCCCTGAGTTTGTGTCTTGGTTAAGTGTCGCTTATATAGAAGAGAAGAACTATTTTGCTTCCCCCACAGGAGAAAAAATCCTAGAGGTTACCCTGGAGCTAATCCAAAAGTCTCTAATTTACCCAAGCTCTCATAAACCCCAACAGTTCATAGAAACCACTATGGATTATAACTGTACTGCCCTATCGATATCTAAATAGCAATATTTTTTGCAAATGGTCTTAGCCCCTGGATTAAAATCCTTACCCAATGGTGATAGTTTCCCAATAACTACCTTTTATGAGTTTTTGTAGCCTATCTTGTCTGTGATTGCTCACTCGTTTGGAGATGGAAATGTCAATATGGAAAAAATGCATACCTAGGGTTTCTTAGGAAGATGATGCATCCATGTCATTTATTTGACATACCTGCTTACTTGGCTGAGTCCATAAAATTATAGTTATTCCATTTTCCCAGCACTTCATACTTCATGTACTATTATCTATTGTTTTACCTCTTTGTGTATACCCATGTAGAGGAGTTTGAATTTTTGTGTCTCAGTTTGGTGGCTTCAAATAAACAAAGGAATTTTGTTTTTTACTTATATGCTACTGTTAGGAAGAGACCATATGGTGAGGGATATTCCCAGTTCATATCCTCCTATTTGGGCATTGCCTATAAAATTATTCTTGGTGTTTCCCATCCCAAATTCATTCCTCAGCAAAAATATATACTCCAACTTAGAAAGGACACCAGGGTGGGAAATTGGTACGCATTTGAGGATTACACAAGTATTAGGGCCTATGGGTGTGAGCTTCCCCCTTACCGCTTGCCTATATTTATGCCCATGAGGATTTTTGCTTTGGAATTATTCAGACAGAGCCTTGATTTGGACTAGGCCCACTTTGTCCTTGCTAATTACAGATATATGTTCAATTTGGGCAAGCCCATAAGGAATTTTATTGTCAATTCTAGGTAAGCCTTCCAGGCAGCTGAGAAATTACTGAAACAAATAAATTTTCATTTAGGGCATGTTTGGCCTTATGATCCTCATGAGGTCATCACAAAGAAGAGACAAATCATAAAATATTCAACTTATGAGCATGAAAATAGGATTGAGCTTGAATGGAAAGATAACCTTGATTCATGGCCTATTAACACAAAGATGGAGGTCAAAAATATAACAACAAAGGATAAGGCACATAAAAGTACCATTGATGAGATAGAAGATGTAGAAATGGAAGATGTGAAAACCAACAAAAAGCTCAGGACTCAAGAGATAGAAGAAGAATAAATTGAGACTAGGTTGGTAGAGATGAAACCAGACCAACCAGGCTTCCAAGTGACTTTGGAAGACCCCTTATAAGCTATTGGCTCACCATCCTCATAGGTAGCCATTCTAAGTTCAATATGAAGTACAACCATAACTGAACCTACTTGACCTGATGGGAAGGCCATTGAATAAAGGAACAAGAAAATAAGGGAGGATATGCAACATAAAATGGCTTCCCATTCAGTGCCATACTAGACCATAATTTTGGCTGATATGGATTTGGAGAGAAATCAGATGAAATTCTCATTGTAACACCCACTAGCATATTCACTACCATTGGCTCCCAATTCAAGGCCCTTGATGTCTCCTTATACATGGTAAGTGTCCTTTACCTCATAATATCAACTTCCACAGGAAATTGGGAGAGATGATTTACAGTGATCTTAACAAAAAATAAATGACCCTAAGTAAAGAAGAGAAGTTGCTAGAGAAGGATGCAATGAGATTCAAACAAGAAAGAGCTAACTCCATAACTCTTCACATGAAAAATTAAAACTTCAAAGAGGTGATTATGGAACTAGGGGTGAATCTAGAATATAATTTTGCATTTGAGGCCCTTGTTCAAAGCTCACAAGAATAGGTTCAGGAGTTGAGACACAAGATGAATATGTTATCCAGTGTGTTAGCCACCTATAAGATTTTGACTAGCAAACAGGTGGCTAAATATGTTTCTGAGTCTTCAAGAGAGACATTTCCTTTGTAAATATATCATTCTTAAAGCCTCCATGTGTTTTCCATCCTTCACTATAATCTTCACTGTTGTTTCCATTAAAGAACCCTGCTGATTGGTGAAATAAAATGCTTTCAAAGTCCCCCATTTCCTCCATTCCATCCCCACAAAATTCCCCATTTTTCATCCTTATTTCCTTCATGAAACCCCTAAAAACACCCTCCATTTAACCTCTAAACCTTCCTAAATCCCCTTTTAAACATTATATCTCCCTTTATCTGGTTTAAAAACCCCTTCTTTTTCCTATTGGAACCCCCTTCTAAGCCTTAAAAACCCTGTTTTTAAGCCCAAAAATCACCTTTTTACGTTATATAGGACCTAAGCCCCGAGGGCTTAATTCCTTTGGCCCCTTTCCTGATGTGACTGAAGCCTTGCAACCGGGCACTAAAGGCCTTAAACCCCATCTCTGAACCCCTTATTTCCTTTATTCTTCGTTATTTCATTCGTCCCCGACATTTTGATTTAAATCAATGAGGACCGTCGATCTAAACAGTTCAACGACCATCGGGCTTCATCCTTCCACCCGATTGCATGCCTTCTTCTCTTCCTCCTCCGACGCCGATCTTATCGATTGAATCTTAGCCATCGAATCCACAAGAACCGACGGCTAAGATCTCGTCGCACTCCACCTATCACCTCTCTTGATTACCCCTCCGATGGAGTATTGACCGTCGATCTTACTCCCAGATCTAACGGCCAACGCTTAATCGCATCGCACAAATCTTAAGTTTCCATCCCATCCTCTCCTCCGATCTTCCAATCTAATCTTGACCGTTCATCCATACAGATCCTATGGCTGAGATTCAATCGTGCTTCGTTCGCAACCCTCCGTCATTACACCCTCCAATTAAATCCTCGCCGTTGATTTCCTCAAATCCAACAATCCACATTTCTTCCGCTTTCAAACCCTGCCCTTCTCATTCTCCCCCGTCGACAGATCTCCGCTATCCATTCCTACAGATTCGACATTCAAGATCTGTCCTCCGCAACTTCCCCCATCACAATATTTCCGCACCGTCGGATCTGGGCCCTCCCATTCGACGGCTGATATCGCGTTTCGCAAACTTTTCCGGCCGAACGTTAACACCAGAAAAAAGTCTGAAACCAGCGGTTTTTGAAAGGGCACGCGTCAAGTTGCGTACCTTATCGCATTTTTTTTTGCGATACCGTTTACCACCAATTTATTTTGCGAAAACCACCAATGGTTTTCCACCTCACCACCTTTTCTCCTCCGCAATGTATTTTCAGTTTTAAATCCTAGCCGTTAATTACTCTAATCTAACGGCCCTGATCTAACCTTGCCTCCTCCTACTTTCATCCATATAACCTTTCCAAACAACTTCGCAAAATGATCTCAGCCGTAGATCTCCGTTGATTAATATAAATCGACGGGTCTGTTTTAACCTCGCTCCCAAGCCTTCCAAAGCAGCGTCTGAACCTTTTTCCATGGGATTTTTTTAATTTTTGTTCATTTTTGTAGGATTATAGAGGGTTTTTCCCACTATTTTATAACAGCACGAAGGAAAGGAATGATTGTTCCAAGTCTTCATTACAAAAAGGGATCCAGGGGAGCTTTCATTAAAACAATCCCTCCACCTGTGTGAACCTTCAATGTGCCTGCAAAACAACAAAAACGTAGTGAACATCAGCTAAACAGAGAGTATCAGCGCCTAAAGCATAATCAGAGCCAGAGCAGTGAAACATGAAGGACAGATCAGCAGAGAAGCCTATACACGCCAAATCAGAGAGGCTAATCACTTTCCATCGACCCATACTGCCACCTGCAGTCCTATTCTCCATTAACACAGGTCACAGTCAAGGCAGTCAGAGACATTATTGACAATATGCAGCTCAGAAGTAATTTCCAGCTTACCAGAGCTTCCGAAAGTCAAAACAAGAACAACTAGAGTGCAAATACAAGCAAAGGTCCATTTAATGAAGTATGGAGCATGTCATTTCTACTCCATCAAGCCTCCCATAGGCCGAGAAGCACTAAATTCTTCATTTAATTGGGCCAACTATCTCTTCTGTTACTTCACCTCCTCATTCACCTATAAGAACCCCTGTAAATTATATTGCAAATGTTTTTGGTTGGTTGTAGGGATTCTGTTGGGAAAAATACTGAGAGGGGGGGTGAATCAATATTTAGGGCTGAACAATTTTTTCTTTTCTTTCTCTTAAAACCATATGTTACAGTACTGCATCCAACATGTATGTCCAGATATCTTATTATATCTTTACTTAGAGCATTGCATCAGATAAGCATTAAGCATGAACAGAAATAACAAAACAAACCATCAAACATAAACAACACATATGAACACCAGGATTTAAGGTGGAAACCTAATTCAGGAGAAAACCACCACTGCTGTAATCTTAGTCTTCAATATTTGTTATAGAGAAAAATTATTACAATATATGCTGGTGCAGACTTATACCAGCATGCAGGCACCCACCTGCAGAAGGCTACAACCTTCTCTCATTTACCAGCCTCTCCTGGAAGGGAGCTACTACCCCCTGCTCTTGTTTACCAGCCTCTCCTGGAAGGGAGCTACTACCCCCTGCTCTTGTTTACTAGCTACCACTGGAAGGGAGCTACAACCCCCTCACTAAAGGCTTCGACCCTCAGCACTACTGCGGACCACGTTTCATCAATTTTTACATGACATACCTTGCAGGCCACCAAATTTATTCATTCAGTACACTCACATCAGTTCTTCATGATTTCGTCCGTTGTTCAAAACCAGAGATTCATCATCATCAGATCATTCTATCCATGGGTGCATCGTAGTTTTAGATTTATTAGTTAAGAACAGAGCTCGCCCATACAGATATTCCTTGGAGAAATTTTTCGTTCACCCTCTTTACGATACACACATCGTTCTTTATTTTTTTCTTCTCCTTATATAGTTTCCCTTTATTAAAACCATGAGTCAAAACCACGAACCGCTAATGGTATTCCTCTGACAGTATTCCTTTTATTTTATCCCACGGGGCTTTTTGATCTCCTTTTAATTTTTATTTATCAATTTAAAGAATTTGATAAATAAATATATTTACAATTTTGAACAGATCTTTAGGATTAAAGTTAACCCTTCGCATTTTAACCCTTCCAAATAATATGGTAAACCTTTGACCCCGGGCCCAAAAATATAATCAATAGCCAATCAAATACGCGCATGGTACCATAGGTAAACTCCGCGCAAGTCCAGCGTCCGATCACCGTTAGATTAGCAAGCTTCCAAATCAACGACGTATATGCATATCGCTCGACCTTAGATACTGATCTTTAACGTGCGATGGCCCTTCGTACCTGTTTTAATCTTCGCGCACCTTCGACAAATGACGACTGTCCGATGACCCCTTCCCAGATCAACGACGCTCAACGATATCGCTGGGCGTCCTGGGTCGAACTATAACGCGCGATGGGGCACAGTAAAAAGTGGTTTTGTAGAATCGTACAGGGACGCGTGTCGCCCGTTCTATGGAATCGCTCCCCACCTCTTGAATACCGCTTGCCCATTGAAGGCAGTGCGATGAAAACCATAAAACGCCTTCACTGTTCCTCCTTCGTGGTTCCGCCCTTCGCTCAAGGTTCCGTTCATGATTCCAAAGGGTTAGTCTGGGTTTGCGCTATAAATCTGGTCTATCTTTGGCAGGATTTCCAATAACCAACGAACAAATGTAGTTCTCTTCCGACGGGATTTCCTTACAAACATTAACTCATGACAATTCAATGTCATTCCTCAATTCTGCTATGATATATATAACATGTCAACCTTCCATTTCGGAGTTCTATCCTGTCACAGTTCCGCTTCTACTTGTACATTAAAAAAAAAACATCATATCTCTGCCATCATTAAGTTCTTCAATGGATACACTGAATGCCTCGAGAGGCCCCTATATATTCAACCAAGTAGTTCCACGACTGAAAATATCAAACTAAGCCAGATCTTCATTACAAGAAGGTCTCATCCTGGAATTCGAATCCTACCACCATGATTCCTCAACAGGGTTTCACTTTTAACTCCATCGCAGAGACTCATACAGAGATTCAGGGGATTCCATACAAGAATTACATCAGTCAATACACATATAATACACATATCCCTAACAATGATTTCATTCTTCTCGGGGCATCGTAGGTATCCTCTGCCCATTATGAAATTGATCACACAGGTCATATATATTCCATATTTACTCATACTTAACACAATTCCACAGTTCTTTATTAACATATACAAATCTTAGTCAGATATTCAATTTTTCCTTCAATCTATTACCTTGTCTCTTCCTAGCAGCTCTCCCTTTTGTCATATCCTTTGCAAACTGTATTAAACTCCTAATTCAACTCTACTACTCTGTCTCTTTTTCCTTATGGATAGTTTAGGTGCTGCTCCTGTCTTTGCCAATTCCTTTTCCATCAATGAAAATATTTCCAACAATCTCCCCCTTTGGCATTGATGGCAATACTCTTCCTCTGATGGTCCACAGAAGCCCTTTGTTGCTTTTCCTCCCCCTTTGACATCAATGGAAAATATTTTGATCAATATCCTTTGAACCGATAATGCCATGCTCCCCCTGAGATCATGCTGCATCTTCAAACATAATATGACCAACAATTCATCCTTTTCATATTACCAATGCTCCCCCTAAGCCTGTGAATTCGGAGATGCCTAACAACACCTCACAACCAATTTAATCTTCTGTATTTAAGTAGACCTGATCCTCTGCATGGCAGAGACTACTCCCAGTTTCTGTTTGAGATATTCGAATGCTTCCCTGGGTAGAGGTTTGGTAAATATATCAGCAACTTGTTCTTTGGAGGAAACATACTCCAATTTCACCTTTTGTTCAAGCACTTGTTCATGTAAGAAGTGATATTTGATGGGAATATGCTTGGTCTTGGAATGCATAACAGGATTCTTTGAGATACTGATGGCACTTGTATTATCACACATAATGGAGATAGGAGGTGAACATTTGATTTGAAAGTCTTGTAGGGTTTGCATCATCCAGAGAAGTTGAGTGCAACATGATGCAACGGCCACATATTCTGCTTCTGCTGTAGATAAGGCAATGGAGCTTTGCTTCTTGCTGAACCAAGATACTAACCGGGGCCCCATATAGAATGCACCACCACTAGTGCTTTTCCGATCATCAACACTTCCAGCCCAATCTGCATCAGTGTATGCATGAAGAGTAAGATCAGCATTCTTTGGATACCATAGTCCAAAGTCTTGAGTTCCTTGTAGATATTTGAATATTATTTTCATAGCCTGAAGGTGAGACTCTTTTGGATTAGCTTGGAATCGTCCAACAATCCCAACTGCATGCATAATGTCTGGTCTTGTCCCAGTGAGATAAAGTAGACTTCCTATCATAGATCTGTATTCTGGTTGATTCATCGTGGGGGAATGATCATTAGAATTGAGATTACATCTGGCTATCATTGGTGTACTTACAGGTTTGCAATCTTCCATGCCATACTTCTTCAAGATTTGCTTAAGATATTTTTCTTGTGATAAGAATATGCCATCTGTTTCTTGTTGCACTTGCAAGCCAAGAAAGAATGTTAGTTCCCCAAGTAAAGACATTTCAAATTCTTGCTGCATATCAGAAGCAAATTTCTGACTCATAGACTCTTCATTACTTCCAAAAATGATATCATCAACATATACAACCACAATCAGTAGTTTATCATTTTCAGTTTTTATGTATAAGTTGCTATCAGCAGACCCCTTAGAAAATCCTTGTTGATGAAGATATTTGTCAAGACGATAGTACCATGCCCTTGGAGCTTGTTTGAGACCATATAGAGCCTTTTTAAGTCTACAAACAAGTTTTTAATCATTTCCCAAAATGAATCCTTCTGGTTGTTCTATATAGACTTCTTCTTCTAGATCACCATTGAGAAAAGCAGATTTAACATCCATTTGATAAACTTTGATTTGTTGGAAGCTTGAAAAAGAAAGAAACATTCTTATGGCTTCAAGTCTGGCTACAGGAGCAAAATTTTCTTCAAAGTCTATACCTTCTTGTTGAGCATACCCCTTGCAAACAAGTCTAGCTTTATTTCTTATAACATCCCCATTCTCATTTAACTTGTTTTTGAATATCCATTTAGTTCCAATGACATTTTGTCATGAGGTCTTGGTACTAATTCCCAAGTGTGATTCTTTTCAATTTGATCAAGCTCTTCATTCATGGCTTGAATCCAACATTCATCTTTGCTAGCTTGACTGACATTGTGAGGTTCAATAGTGGACAGAAATGCCAGATTGCTGGAAGATCCCACAAGAGTCCTTCTTGTTTGTACACCTGATCCCTTTTCTCCCAAAATTTGAGATTCTGGATGATTCTTTTGAACATATCTAGATGGAGCCTTTTCAGACAAATCCTCTTCGGGTTCTTCACTGGGTTCACTGTTTGTATCATTACTATTTGATGTAGAAGGATATGTGTCATCATCATCTTCATTTGTTGTTTGCTTTTCTTCTTTTGGAGCTGCAGGAGACTCATCAATAACAACATCAATACATTCAACAATCTTCTGAAGTCTTTTATTGTAACATTTATATGCCCTACTCCTAGAGGAGTAACTAAGAAATATTCCTTCATCTACTCTGGGTTCAAACTTGCCAAGTTTTTCATCATTATTCTTGATAAAGCATTTGCTCCCAAAAATTCTAAAATGCTTTATAGTGGGAGGATTACCATACCAGAGTTCATATGGAGTTTTATCACTATTTACACGAACATGTGCTTTGTTGAGAATTTTTACTGCTGTATGTGCTGCTTCTCCCCAAAATGTGTCAGGTGTTCCGGAATCATCAAGCATAGCTCTAGCCATTTGTTGAACTGTTCTGTTCATTCTTTCTGCAATGCCATTCTGTTGTGGACTGCCAGCTACAGAGAACTGTCTTTTTATGCCATGTTGTTCACAGAATTCAAGGAATTCATTGGTTGTATATTCTTCTCCTCGATCAGATCTGAGACACTTGATTTTTAGATCTAATTCATTCTCAACTAGTGCTTTGAAGATCTGAAATTTCTCAAATGCTTCATCTTTGTGTTTAAGCAACCCAATCCAACACATTCTAGAGAAATAATCAATGAATAAGATATAGTATTCTTCACCACGTGGTGAATTTTTCCTCATAGGTCCACATATGTCAGTATGAATGAGTTCAAGAGGCTTACTTGATGATCCTTCATTGGCATTAAATTGTACCCTGGTTTGCTTGCCGAATTGGCAAGATTTGCATATGATATTTTCAGGTAGAGTAATATTGAGAAGATCACGAACAACTTTAAGTCTGCTTGATTTGTTGATTTGAGAGAAGCTCAGATGCCCCAAACTTCTATACCATAGCCAATTTTATGAAGATTTACTCAAATAACATTGTTCTTTGGGGTTCTTCAATATATACAGGTTGTTTGGAGTTCTTTTTCCTTTTATAATTTCTTTACATGTATCAAGATCACGTACCACACATTATTTTGAACTAAAGACAACTTCAGTTCCTTGATCACACATTTGACTTACACTTAACAAGTTATGCTTTAATCCATCCACATACATGACTTCATTAGCTTTCACCTTTTCTTTTATAAAAACAGACCCTTTTCCCTTAATGACCGCAGGAGTATCATTTCCAAATGTAACATTTTTTTCTTTTTCTAGAGCACTATATGTAAGAAGTTTGTCTTTATCACCTGTCATGTGTCTTGAGCATCCACTATCAATGTACCATTGGTTTTCTTCATCTTCTGCAAATAACGCTATGCCACAATTTTCAACTTGTAATTCCTTCTTTTTCCATACTTTGGAGCTTGAAGGTACATGTTCTTCTGGCTGAACTTTGCTCCTGCATTCAGATTCTTCATGGCCAAAGTTATTGCAATAAGCACATTCAACTTCATTTTGAAGAGGAGAAAACTTGTTATAAGTATTCTTCTTTGTTTCAATATCAATCTTTTTCTTTCTTGCTTCTCTTGTCATGATGGTTTTATATGCAACACATTGAACAACTTTATGACCAAAATTGTGACATGAGAAACATTGTCCATTGAAGAAGAAATTTCTGCGATCATAAAATCTTCTACATGAATTTACCTGTTGATTGGTGTCTCTTTGAAAGACATTCCTGTTAGTGTTCTTTGAATTGAGATGATCATGCTTTACCTGTAAAGATTCTTTATTCCCTTGCTGAGTGGCAGCATGTTGTAAACCAGCTGTAACTGCTTTTAGATAATTTGGTGCTGAAGCCTGAGAATATTCTCCGATATATCCAAGACCTGTCTTTATAAGAGGAGAATGTTGTACCTTGATAATCTCATCTAAGGTTTCAGATCCTTTAGCAAATCTAAGATTCATAGTCTTTACTTTCTCAAGTTCTTTTCTTAGACTTACTACTTCACATTCTAATTTCTCATTATGTTTCTCCTTTTCTTCAAGTTGATTTTTCAGAGTTTCTATGGTTATTTTACTCTCTTCTAAGCAGATTTTGAGTTTATTGTTTTCATCAAGAAAATCACTGTCTTCTAGAGCATCCACAAAAGTATCCTTTTCTTCTCTAGATTATTTTTCAAATGCCATGAGAATTCTAAGATCTTGTTCACATTCTTCCTCACTATCAGATAACCCATCACTGTCTTCATGAGTATAGTAACTCTTTCTAGTGCTAAAACGATTCTTATTCCTTTTTGCTACTTCCTTCCCCTTTTTATGTGTTTCTTTATAAGGACACTTAGCAGCATAATGACCAACTCTTCCACAATCAAAACATTTGAAAGGAAGCTTACCTCTGAACCGTCCTGTGCCAAGTTGAAGTTTCTTTACAAAGTTTATCTCATCTTCTTTTGAGATATATCCTGATCCTTCTGGTTTTTGTACTTCCTTCCCTTTTGTAGAAGTTCTAAAGACTGCTTCTTTGACTTCAGATGGTCCTCCTCTTCTCATTTCATATGCAGTTAGTATGCCATGAAGTTTCACCACAGTAAGATTTTGAAGATCCTGCTTTTCTTCAAGAGCAGAGACTTTTGACTCAAATTTTGTCGTTAGTGATCTTAGGACTTTCTCAACCAAAGTAGATTCAGTTATTGTTTCTCCCAGATTTCTCATACGATTTACAATATCATCAAGACATAAAAAGAAATTGGCAATGCTCTCCTCATTATCCATTTTTAGATTCTCATATTGACATCTGAGAGTTTGGAGTTTAGCACTTTTTACCTTTGCATTACCTTCATAACTTAGAGTAATTTTGTCCCATATTGTCTTTGCTGTATTTAGCTGCATGACTTTGAAAAATTCTGATTCAGTTAGACTTCCCAATAGAGCATTGACCGCCTTTGCATTTGTTTCATAATTCTTTCTTTCTGTCGGATCTGTTGGTACTGCAGCTGGATATTGATATCCTCCTTCAAAAATTTCCCATACCTCTGCTCCCAGAGACTGAAGATAGGATCTCATCCTTGTTTTCCAAAAGATTAAATTGTTTCCGTTAAAGAGAGGAGGCCTGATAGATGCTGTTCCATCTTGATTGATCATCTTGCTTGATCTTCCTTCTAGCGGCTAAGATTTTTCAGAAGGACCTCCTCTGATACCAATTGTTGGGAAAAATACTGAGAGGGGGGGTGAATCAGTATTTAGGGCTGAACAATTTTTTCTTTTCTTTCTCTTAAAACCATATGCTACAGTACTGCATCCAACATGTATGTCTAGATATCTTATTATGTCTTTACTTAGAGCATTGCATCAGATAAGCATTAAGCATGAACAGAAATAATAGAACAAACCATCAAACATAAACAACACATATGAACACCAGGATTTAAGGTGGAAACCCAATTCGGGAGAAAACCACTGCTGCTGTAATCTCAGTCTTCAATATTTGTTATAGAGAAAACTTATTACAATATATGCTGGTGGAGACTTATACCAGCATGCAGGTACCCACCTGTAGAAGGCTACAACCTTCTCTCATTTACCAGCCTCTCCTGGAAGGGAGCTACTACCCCCTGCTCTCGTTTACCAGCCTCTCCTGGAAGGGAGCTACTACCCCCTGCTCTCGTTTACCAGCTACCACTGGAAGGGAGCTACAACCCCCTCACTAAAGGCTTCGACCCTCAGCACTACTGTGAACCACGTTTCATCAATTTTCACATGACATACCTCGCAGGCCACCAGATTTATTCATTCAGTACACTCACACCAGTTCTTCATGATTTCGTCCGTTGTTCAAAACCAAAGATTCATCATCGTCAAATCATTCTATCCATGGGTGCATCGTAGTATTAGATTTATCAGTTAAGAACAGAGCTCACCCATACAGATATTCCTTGGAGAAATTTTTCGTTCACCCTCTTTATGATACACACATCGTTCTTTATTTTTTTCTTCTCCTTATATAGTTTCCGCTTTATTAAAACCATGAGTCAAAACCACGAACCGCTAATGGTATTCCTCTGACAGTATTCCTTTTAGTTTATCCCACGGGGCTTTTTGATCTCCTTTTAATTTTTATTTATCAATTTAAAGAAATTGATAAATAAATATATTTAAAATTTTGAATATATCTTTAGGATTAAAGTTAACCCTTCGCATTTTAACCCTTCCAAATAATATGGTAAACCTTTGACCCCGGGCCCAAAAATATAGTCAATAGCCAATCAAATACACGCATGGTACCATAGGTAAACTCCATGCAAGTCCAACGTCTGATCACCGTTAGATTAGCAAGCTTCCAGATCAACGGCGTATATGCATATCGCTCGACCTCCGATACCGATCGTTATCGTGCGATGGCCCGCCGTACCTGTGTTAATCTTCGCGCACCTTCGACAAATGACGACCGTCCGATGACCCCTTCCAGATCAATGGCGCTCAACGATATCGCTGGGTGTCCTGGGTCAAACTATAACGCGTGATGGGGCACAGTAAAAAGTGGTTTTGTAGAATTGTACAGAGATGCATGTCGCCCGTTCTATGGAATCGCTCCCCACCTCTTGAATACCGCTTTCCCATTGAAGGCAGTGCGATGAAAACCATAAACTGCCTTCACTATTCCTCCTTCGTGGTTCCGCCCTTCGCTCAAGGTTCCGTTCATGATTCCAAAGGGTTAGTCTGGGTTTGCGCTATAACTCTGGTCTATCTTTGGCAGGATTTCCAATAACCAATGAACAAATGTAGTTCTCTTTCGACGGGATTTCCTTACAAACATTAACTCGTGACAATTCAATGTCATTCCTCAATTCTGCTATGATATATATAACATGTCAACCTTCCATTTCGGAGTTCTATCCAGTCACAGTTCCGCTTCTACTTGTACATTAAAAAAAAAACATCATATCTCTGCCATCATTAAGTTGTTCAATGGATACACTGAATGCCTCGAGAGGCCCCTATATATTCAACCAAGTAGTTCCACGACTGCAAATATCAAACTAAGCCAGATCTTCATTACAAGAAGGTCTCATCCTGGAATTCGAATCCTACCACCATGATTCCTCAACAGGGTTTCACACTGCTACATTAGAACTCATCTGAGAGATTTTGGGATTCATACCATGCCTGGTCAATACACATATAATACACATATCCCTAACAATGATTTCATTCTTCTCCGGGCACCGTAGGTATCCTCTGCCCATTATGAAATTGATCACACAGGTCATATATATTCCATATTTACTCATACTTAACACAATTCCACAGTTCTTTATTAACATATACAAATCTTAGTCAGATATTCAATTTTTCCTTCAATATATTACCTTGTCTCTTCCTAGCAGCTCTCCCTTTTGTCATCTCCTTTGCAAACTGTATTAAACTCCTAATTCAAATCTACTGCTCTGTCTCTTTTGCCTTATGGATAGTTTAGGTGTTGCTCCTGTCTTTGCCAATTCCTTTGCCATCAATGATAATATTTCCAACAGATTCTATTGACTGTTTGAACTGTTATTGAGGGGAAGTAGTTAAGTAGTTTGTATTATAGCAGGTTGGGAAGAAAAGTTTGGACTGTAAAAGCCATTGACCTCAAAGCATGTGACTAGTTTTGCACATCAATTGAACAAGCATATTCACAAGATCCTGGTCTATATTATTGGTGATGTTTCCCTTACTGTAACTGTTTCCTTTCATGTTTTATCATACTATCCATTATTCTTAGATAAAGAATAACAAGCATAGATTAGGATATACTGCTGGAAGTACCCTAAATCTCACTGAAAATCTTTATCTTTATGTTTTATGCTATTGTGTATCTAAGAACAAATTCATCATAGTTTAACTAGTATAGAAGTTGGTTGGTCCACGCTTACTGATGTCTAAATTTAGAGTTGTTTCTTAGATGTTCTTGTTTGGTTTTAGCTGAAAGAATTGGGAAACTAGGAGATTAGAGCTAGCCCTGTCTCACTAGGTTATTTTTCCAACAGTTATCCTTGCTAAGATCCCTTTGAGTTAGTGTCAAATCATTTAAGGTTAAAAGTATTTCTTTGATCTTAGGCCCTGATCTGTGTTTAATCTTAAATGTTTTCTACCTTCTGAAAGTGGTTATGAGGACAACTGGATTGTCTTCCTTAAGATTATGCTGAAAGCAAGTTAAGTTAAAAGTCTTTCCTTGATCTTAAGCTACCCTTTGTGTTAAGAGTTTCCTTTGAAGTATGTCAAAAGCATTGAAGGTTACAAGTCTTTCTCTAATCTTAGGCTGCCCTTAGGTTTCTTTCTTTTCTTTCCACCTCTTAATGTTCCATCTCATCATCTATCTAAAAAGATCCTTTAGTATAGATGACTTTCCCTATGGAAACCCTTGGATAGTTGTTATGCAAGTAATCCCCTTTCATGACTCCATAGCCCAATGGATTTACATTTCTCTTGACCTATCTTCCCATGCTGAAACATCCTTCTATTTAGCTCCTTTTCCATTTCCATAAACTTATCAGTTAATGATCTCTAACTAAACAAACAAACAAACCAAAACCCTTGTGCTTCATACCTATCCTAATACCTAAAACTGACCTTAAATATATATCATTCTTTATATTTATAGAAAGATCCCTCTCTAGATCCAGAAGGGATAGATTCTAGGATCCCAAAGTGGTTTGATTTTGTCTTATCTTTTGGTCTTTCCAATCTGGCCAAAACATAGGAACCACAACATAATGGCGACTCCGCTAGGGAATTCTGAGTGAATTTCATCTTAGTTACCCTTAGGACCTTAGAGGACCCAAAATCTCTGGTTAGGTTGGTATTTAATTGTTGATGGTGGACAACAGCCTGCTTCAAACATTCAAATTCATCCACCTGGCAACTCCAAACTCCATAACTCCTAAAAGACCAAATGACTCCACTTATAGAAGACCTTGAACTGGTTGAGAAGACACAATGACCTATTTTTACAAACATGGATCCAAGTATGGACAGAGAAGCAAATCTAAATTCTTTGGCAGACAAAGTGACAAGACTGATGAACATGCTTGGTGAAAAAATGGTGGAGATGTATGAGGCTAGTCTAAATATTGATTATCTAGAAAAACCCATGCTTTTTCCAGAACAAGAGAAAGCTCAAACCCTACAAGACCTATACAATGAGAAAGACATGTATGATGCTCAAGAATCTATAGAAGATGAAGAGGAATGTGATCAAGAAATGCCTGATTGCCTACCTATATCTTGTACTATGCTGATAAGAGAATATCATGACCAAATGGAAAAATCTAATAGGGATTGCTGCTTTGGGGAAACAATAAACCACTTAGAAGATGCAGAATCTGATGTGGAAGGAGAACCAACACATATAGGAACTCCCCCTCTAAGTTATAACTCATCTCAGATTACACAAGAAGAGTGGCATCCTGATCATATAGAAGAAACAACTCATGAGCCTTGTATTATAACTGAGTATTATCATGATCATGAGGAATTGTTTTAAACAGAAAGAGATTAGGAAACTTCAGAAAATCCTCAAGGTTTCCCTATAAGCATAAATGAATATATCCTAGGAGAAGCTCAAGAAGACATCCAGCCTCCAAACTAGTTGACACAAGAGAAATAGGACCACTGTTCTTCTGTCCATGTTGAAAAATAAATCCCTCTCTTGACAGAATAAGAGATTGATCAAATATTAAACAAGCAGTCTGCCTCTGAAGTCTTTTATAGAGCAGGCACTCTTGCCCATTCCTCTACTGAGCTTGATTGTACAGATCCAGAAATCTCCCCTGTAAATCAGAATGAAGAAAGACCTGCTGATAATCCAGTATGTCTAATTGGTAGCATTACTTACTTCAATGATTTTCCTAGTTTTGATTTGTCTGATGATGATGTTCTCCAAACAGAAGTTGATCTTGCAGGGCCATCATTAAAAAATTTGTGGGAGGAAAATCAGTTCCATCAGCTTCAAGAAAGTAATGAGCCATGTCGGGCTATTTATGATACTGATGAGGAAAGCTATGAAAGTCTAGTAGTAGATGGGGATTCATTGAATCTTCTCTCTGCTTTACCTCAGATCATCAGTAATAGTTTTCATGTGATTGGAGATCAGCAACCTTCCATCTCACAGGGTGAAGAGGAAAATAAGGAAGAAATTTTTGAGCAGGCTGAAACCAAGGAGCCTTCTCTTGAAAAAGAGGAAGCATTGGAACAAACCCCTGCTCAAGAATACATTGATATTTTCACAGAGCTCAGCCCACTAGATCAAAATATCTCAGAGCTACCAGAGGACAACACTGCTAAATATGATGAGTCCTCCAGTTCATATGATGATGAAGATAAGGGAGATTTTATTTCTCAAGAGAGTCTGTCCCTTGATCCAGTGGAAGAGGAAGCAATCCTGGTTGAAACCTACTTGTCAAATACTCACAACCAGGTATTATTTCAAGATCCTTATGATCATTTGCTGCAGATATTTAGAGAAGGATTAGAGGTCATCAAGAACATCTTGTTGCAGACAACAAGAAACATTTTAGGAGCTGCTGTTAAAAAAAGAAGAGAATGGGAGTGGCCCTGCCTATCCAGCATGCTCAAAGAGATGAGCAGAAAAGACCAGCAGGAAAGACCAGTCATGGGATCATCTGATTGACTGGATGTATTGGAAAAGAGAATTTTTCAGTTAGATATGTAAATGTTCCAAGTTAGAGTAGGATAGGTAGGAAATCTCAATAAAGCTCAGCCTGTGAGCATCTAGTTAGTGGTTGATTTTTGCTTTGAAGAAAATTTAAAAAATACAAAAAGATGAAAGGAAGGGTTCAGATATGCTAAAAAATTGAACCAACAGAGAAAGGAGAAGAAGCAGCTCTAACAAGATCAAAACTAGAGTTGAAATGAAGAAATAAAGTGACTCTAACAAGCTCAAAATCTGAGTCACAAGAAGAAGGAAAAATGCTGGTGATTTTTAGTTCTGAGGCCTTCAAATTTTGTTTTCAATTTCTGGAAATTTCAGTTCATGTGCAGCTTATCTTTATTCCATGGACCCACAGAAAATCAGACAGTCTAATCCTAGTTTTTTTGTGTTTCAATTTCTGTTTTAGAATGTAGAGAATGAAATCTGTCAGACAGTTCAATCCTAACAGATATTAGTTTAGGTAGAGAAGCTATGAGTCCAACTGTTTAATCTGGTCTCATGGAGAAATAAGGGTAGCAATAGATAGGTTTATTTTCCTGTTTACAAAAAATAATGATGTGAAAGGTCTGCAAGTCTAAGTGCACCTTGAAGAAAAAATGCTAGGACAATAGGATGGGTAGGTAGTTGTTTGGAGAAATGTTTTCTGCTGATATAACATCCATCATGTTTGTGGTAGCTGATTAAAGAAAAGAAAGGGATGTTCAAGTATTAGGCATCTGGCCTACTTCCAAATATTATTTTCTAAGATTCTTGACACCTTCAAGAAGATGCCATCCCCATGTGGAGCCACTGTTAGCCACCTATAAAATTTTGACTAGCAAACAGGTGGCTAAATATGTTTCTGAGTCTTCAAGAGAGACATTGACTCTGTAAATCTATCATTCTTAAAGCCTCCATGTGTTTTCCATCCTTCACTATAATATTCATTGATGTTTCCATTAAAGAACCTTGCTGATTGGTGAAAGAAAATGCTTTCAAAGTCCCCCATTTCCTCCATTCCATCCCCACAAAATTCCCCATTTTTCATCCTTATTTCCTTCATGAAACCCCTCAAAACACCCTCCATTTAACCTCTAAACCTTCCTAAATCCCATTTTAAACCTTATATCTCCCTTTGTCTGGTTTAAAAACCCCTTCTTTTGCCAACCGGAACCCCCTTCTAAGCCTTAAAAACCCTGTTTTTAAGCACAAAAATCACCTTTTTACATTATATAGGACCTAAGCCTCCGAGGGATTAATTCCTTTGGCCCCTTTCCTCATGTGACCTGAAGCCCCGCAAATAGGTGCTAAAGGCCTTAAACCCCATCTCCGAACCCCTTATTTCCTTTATTCTTCGTTATTTCATTCGTCCCCGACATTTCGATTTAAATCAATGAGGACCGTCGATCTAAACAGTTCAACGGCCATCGGGCTTCATCCTTCTGCCCGATCACATGCCTTCTTATTTTCCTCCTCTAACACCGATCTTCCTGATTGAATCTTAGCCTTCGAATCCACAAGAACCGACGACTAAGATCTCGTCGCACTCCACCCATCACCTCTCTCCATTACCCCTTCGATGGAGTATTGACCGTCGATCTTACTCCCAGATCCAACGGCCGGCGCTTAATCGCATCACACAAATCTTAAGTTTCCATCCCATCCTCTCCTCTGATCTTCTGATCTAATCTCAACCGTTCATCCCTACAGATCCTATGGCTGATATTCAATCGCGCTTCGTTCGCATCCCTCCATCATTACACCCTCCGATTAAATCCCCGCCATTGGTTTCCTCAAATCCAACGATCCACATTTCTTCCACTTTCAAACCCCACCCTTCTCGTTCTCCACCATTGATAGATCTCCATCGTCCATTCCTACAGATCCAACGGTCAAGATCTATCCTTCGCAACTTCCCCCATCGCAATCTTTTCGCACCGTCGGATCTGGGCCCTCCCATCCGATGGCTGATATCGCGTTTTGCAAAACTTTTCTGCCCGAATGTTAACACCAGGAAAAAGTCTGAAACCAGTGGTTTTTGAAAGGACATGCGTCAAGCAACGTAGCATATCACATTTTTTTTTTGGCGATACCATTTACCACCAATTTATTTTGCGAAAACCACCAATGGTTTTCTGCCTCACCACCTTTTCTCCTCCGCAATGTATTTTTAGTTTTAAATCCTAGTCGTTGATTGCTCTAATCTAATGGCCCTGATCTAACCTCGCCTCCTCCTACTTTTATCCATCTAACCTTTCTAAATGACTTCACAAAAGGATCTCAGCCGTAGATCTCCGTTGATTAATATAAATCAACAGTTCTGTTTTAACCTCGCTCCCAAGCCTTCCAAAGCAGCGTCTGAACCTTTTTCCATGGGTTTTTCTTAATTTTTGTTCATTTTTGTAGGATTATAAAGGTTTTTTCCCACTGTTTTATAATAGCACGAAGTCAAGGAATGACTGTTCCAAGTCTTCAGTACACAAAGGGATCCAAGGGAGCTTTCATTAAAACAATCCCTCCACCTGTATGAACTTTCAGTGCCCCTGCAAAACAACAAAAATGTAGTTAACATCAGCTAAACAAAGAGTGTGAGCGCCTAAAGCATAATAAGAGCCAGAGCAGTGAAACATGAAGGACAGATCAACAGAGAAGCCTATACATGCCAAATCAGAGAGGCTAATCACTTTCCATCGACCCTGCATACTGCCACTTGCAGTCCTATTCTCCATTAACACAGGTTACAGTCAAGGAAATCAAAGACATTATTGACAATATGCAGCTCAGAAGTAATTGCCAGCCTACCAGAGCTTCCGAAAGTCAAAAAAATAATAGCCACAGTGCAAATACAAGCAAAGGTCCATTTAATGAAGTATGGAGCATGTCATTTCTTCTACATCAAGCCTCCCAGAGACCGAGAAGCACTAAATTCTTCATTTAATTGGGCCAACTATCTCTTCTGTTACTTCACCTCCTCATTCACCTATAAGAACCCCTGTAAATTATATTGAAAATGTTGTTGGTTGGTTGTAGGGATTCTATTGACTGTTTGAACTGTTATTGAGGGGAGGTAGTTAAGTAGTTTGTATTATAGTAGGCTGGGAAGAAAATTTTGGACTGTAAAAGCCATTGAGCTCAAAGCATGTGACTAGTTTTGCACATCAATTGAACAAGCAGATTCACAGGATCCTGGTCTATATTATTGGTGATGTTTCCCTTACAATAACTGTTTCCTTTCATGTTTTATCATACTGTCCATTATTCTTAGATAAAGAACAACAAGCATAGATTAGGATATACTGCTGGAAGTACCCTAAATCTCACTAAAAATCTTTATCTTTATGTTTTATGATATTGTGTATCTAAGAACAAATTCATCATAGTTTAACCAGCATAGAAGTTGGTTGGTCCACACTTATTGATGTATGAATTTAGAGTTGTTTCTTAGATGTTTTTTTTTTGTTTCAGTTGAAAGAATTGGGAAACTAGGAGATTAGAGCTAGCCCTATCTCACTAGGTTCTTTTTCCAACAGTTATCCTTGCTAAGATCCCTTTGAGTTAGTGTCAAAGAATTGAAGGTTAAAAGTCTTTCTCTGATTTTAGGCCCTGCTCTGTGTTTAATCTTAAATGTTTTCTACCTTCTGAAAGTGGTTATGAGGACAGCTGGATTGTCTTCCTTAAGAGTATGTTGAAAGCAGGTTAAGTTAAAAGTCTTTCCTTGATCTTAAGCTACCCTTTGTGTTGAGAGTTTCCTTTGAAGTATGTCAAAAGCATTGAAGGTTAAAAGTATTTCTCTGATCTTAGGCTGCCCTTAGGTTTCTTTCTTTTCTTTCCACCTCTTAATGTTCCATCTCACCATCTATCTAAAAATATCCTTTAGTATAGATGACTTGCCCTATGGAAACCCTTGGATAGTTGTTATGCAAGTAATCCCCTTTCATGACTCCATAGCCCAATGTATTTACATTTCTCTTGACCTATCTTCCCACGCTGAAACATCCTTCTATTTAGTTCCTTTTCCATTTCCATAACCTTATCAGTTAATGATCTCCAACTAAACAAACAAACAAACCAAAACCCTTTTGCTTCATACCTAGCCTAATACCTAAAACTAACCTTAAAGATATATCATTCTTTATATTTATAGAGAGATCCCTCTCTGGATCCAGGAGGGCTAGATCCTAGGATCCCAAAGTGGTTTTATGTTGTCTTATCTTTTGGTCTTGCCAATCTAGCCAAAACATAGGAACCACAACACAGTGAGCATGTGAAGTCCAAGGAACTTGCACAGTTAGAGGAAGAGAAAGTCATCCTAGAAAAGGAGTTGATAGAAAGAAAAAACATGTCGATGAACTTTAGATGAGAATATACACTCACATTTGTGATGTGTTAGTGCTTGAGAACCCTCATAATCCCACATAACAACTCACAAATATCCTCACCGAGCTCCAACTCTCAGAAGGAGAGATCAATAATGTGTCGTAGAATTTAGACACAACCCAATGAGATTATTCACAAAAATAAAAGTAGTTTGAGACAACTAGGACTAATTCAGATCTAATTAGGAAGAACCTCTAGGAAACCAAATAGGATATTGTTGAGCTCAAAAGCCTTATGAAAGTAAATGTGTCTCTCGTACAAGCTAAGAAACTAGTATGGGATGAAATTATAGTAGAGATGAAAAAAATGGGAGAATGTAACTCTGATGGATGAAAAAATGATTGTGATCAAGGACTATGAGTTATTCATCCTAGATGCCAAGGAATATGGTGAAACTAACTCCGAGGTTTCCAATAATTTTATTCAATTTTTAAATTAAAGACCACTCAGTTAGTTGAGACCCATATATATGTTGAACAAAATATCTGCTATAATGGAGATCTCCAAGGTAGTAAAGAATGAAGAGGCCTGAGTAAAAGCCGAAGAATGCTTAAACGTAGTGATGAAGGATGTGGCTTCCTTCAACTCTGAGTTTGATGAGAGAGTCAAAGAGGTGCTTCCTAGCTACTAGGATCTTATGGGAATGTTGATCCCGTGGGAACAATAAAATCAGATGTTAGTGGAAGACAAGATCAAGGTCGAATCCTCCCATAAGAAGACTGCCACCCTTAAAGGTAAAAAAATGGTCAATTATATCAGAAAGTAATTTCAAATTTTAGGATCAAGGAACACCATGTTTTATCCTAGGTTGAATTATACAGATCTCATGTATCTCAAGATTGTCTATCAGTGGTTTTTCCATGCACCTATGCTAGCTCCAACACTATCACAAAGGTGTTAAAATTTCATTAATCCTGTTGTGCTCTAGATCAGCGACCTAGAAATGCTACCTACAAAACCTATCTATCATAGTTAAAGATACTGTTGATATTGTCAAATAATGACACTTTGAAACTTTTTGTTTCATGTAAATATTATGTTTTCAAAGACTCAATATTAGTTAGTTAGGATCTGTCTAGTCTAGTTTTTCCACTAAAGCATTGGAATATTTTGTTATGATGATCCATTGCAAAATCGAGAAAGAATATTTTGTAATGGGTTCTCCCTCTAAGGCCATATAAATATAGTTCCATGATACAAAACAAATGGTTCGAAAATTTGGTTTTTCCAAGAGAGAAACTCTGCAAACTATCAATGAAATGTATGCTCTATGGAATATTAATGGAAGTTTTTGGAGATTCCAACTCATATGAATATGTAATATGTATTCCTTTTTGTGTTTGTTCTGTATGTTCTCATTATTCTCAGATTACATGTAATAGCAGTTTTTGGATATTTTTTCATGGATTTATGGATTCATCTATTTCTAATGCTGATTAAAGATGCCTATAGACGATATCAATTACTATCCTTAAAATTTGCTCCATGTCCATTGGCATTTCATTTAAAATATCTTTCTCATTCACTTAATGCTGAAATTTGATGCATTGGATTCTTAGTTTAGGCCATGTGCATTAATTTTCTCTCCTTCTTGATTCTTCTATCTGATATATTAAAAATTTCTAATAAAACTGCAGGTTCATATAAGGTTGGCAACAAGAGTCTGATATTAACCCTTCTATGAGTAATATTTTGCATCTAGATTTTCATTTCTCCTCTTAAGGAAGGTTCTAAATCAATTTCATAA
Organism: Pinus albicaulis; assembly: GCA_034641835.2. Taxonomy (NCBI): domain Eukaryota; kingdom Viridiplantae; phylum Streptophyta; class Pinopsida; order Pinales; family Pinaceae; genus Pinus; species Pinus albicaulis. The sequence continues at coordinate 1,012,703,921 of CM076574.1, read as the reverse complement.
CAAATGTGTTAAATACTTGGTGTAATAGAAAATATCAAAAAATATTTAGAATACTCATCAAGATGTCCTAAGCACTCATCTCTCTTCAATCCAAGGGATATCTCTAGGAGCTACAACACCTTCCAATGTTTTGATGTTACCTTCCATTCAAAACAAAATGAGATTTTATTGGCTACAAGAAATAACGATTATGGGAGTTCAAATCCAACGACTAGTAAGGGTAATGATAAACCTACAAGTTCAACATAAACTGTTTCAGATCAATCCCCAATTTCAATTCTGACTTAGTTAACTATAAAACCATCGAAAGGGGCATCCATAAATTAATGTTTAAACCCCAAGAAAGGGCTACATAGAACTATATCATCGTTGAATATCTAGCTCAAGCACCTTCAACCATGTCAACCCTTAAGGTGTTACAAAATTTTCTCTCTCTAATGAAATATCTCTTAGCAACTATGTGTGGAATTGATACTTTGGATTTGAATCTCATTGTTTTCAACCATGAGAACCATTCTCCTAAAATCCCTCCACAACTAGAATCTATGATTCAAGTTATTGTAAGAAATAAAACCATTCATCACAAAATTTTGGATGAAGGATGTTATCACCAAAAATTGATCACCTAACCCTTTCTAACTAGGTGGATCGAAGTACAATAGTAAAATTGCTTTCAATATATGAAATAATTTAATAATCCATATTTTATTAAGTTATTTCTAGTTAAAACAAGAAACCCTATGAGGAAAAAATAAGTAAATCATTATTTATTTGATTTCCTCTAGGAATAATTAAGTAAGCCACTATTTAACAAATATTCCTTGTCACATTTGACCCAATTATGAAAAATAATTAGATAAATCATTATTTATCTTATTTTCATCTAGGAATAATTAACTAAATCGTTATTTAGTTATTATTCCTTGTTAAATTTGACTAAATCACCTAGGAATAATTAAACAAATAATTATTTGTTTATTATTCATTAACCACATTCTTGAAATGAAAAATAAATCATTTATTTGTTTATTATTTCCAAATAAAGGTATTTAAACAATTTATATATCTTTTCTTTCCAACAAAATATAATAAAATATTCCAAGCAGTTAGATCTAGATTATGGTTAATAATATTTTATTATTCTCCATTTTCGAGGATAACTCAATATTCTGTTATAAATAGGAGGTTTTTTCCATACATTCTTCACTTTGATTGAAGACATCCCTAATGATAGTTCCTAATGATTCAAATTCTAGTTTATTTGGTGATCATGTGCCACTCATTCCTAGAGAACTTGAATATGAAACAATTTATTCAGCCTGTTCGACAAACTCAAATACTTTAGTTAATTAGGTTAATCATTCCGTTAGACTCCGTCCTGTCAGTCTGCTGCAATCAAATTCACCAAGGTTCATTTCTCCTTATTTGCAGTCATTAAGGAGTAATTTTAATTCTGGAGCTCAGGGTTTTGCTTACAGACCAGAGGAAGGTTCAGAAAGTCTTCATTTCAGGAATGTCATTGTAAATAATGCAGGATTGATTCTTCTTCAAAACCCTGTTTTGAAGAAGAATTCATTAAATGTGTTTTTTAGAATATGTATCAAATTCTCCAGCTCTTCAAAAGGCAGCAGCTCAGTTCCTGTCTCTGCAAAAGCACAAACAGAAGAAAACAATACATCATCAGCAATCAGAGAAGGAAATTGTAAAACAGAGTTTCAATGTCAAAAGTGCCAAAAGGCTGCCAAAATCTCAGATACTACACAGGATATTGGGCCCTCTCGAGTTATTAAATTCCAGTCTAGTTTGTGCAACTTCTTCATGAAGGTTATCCTGTTGTAGTAGCCTTCACATTAAAATATCCTTACACCATGATAAAATTCTAGAGTCAGCTGCAGCTGTTGTATTGGAGATCTGGGTTATGGGCAATGACATGGAAAACATACAAAGGAAAGCCTGCTGATATGTTTAAAGATTATGAAGAAGGCCTCACAAGACAAAGCATTGAAATTACAATCAATACAAATGCAAGATTTATATTGATTTGGAGCAGGATATGTCGACTATGAAACAATGGGAGAAAGCGCAGATGGGAAATGGTGTTGTTTCAAATTGAAAGCCATGAAATTGGGGTTCCATGCGAAGGATGAAGACCCTGTCTGCCTCGGGGCTTTTGTCCTTGATCAGTAATTTCACAGGTTAGGGGTGAATCTACGTGGAAGTGTCTGTTAGAAGCTGCAGGAGTGGATCCGAGCAATCTAACTTCTTCATATTAATAATCAGAATGTCAGAGCAAGGCAATTTAGAAGTAAGTGGATTGTTGTATAAGAACCTGGCTGGTGTGCCATATTATGAATCTAGTAATTTGACAAGGGACGGACATTCTCATGCCCATAGTGATTTTAGAAAGGAAATCCTGTTTGCTGATTGGAAGCAAAATGATAATTCAGCTTTGAAGTATGCTTACAGTGACGATGTGGAAAAGGACAAAGATAATTCTATCAATGCGAATCCTATTCTATTCATGACAGAAAACAAAGGGGATCCCGAGGGCTTCATTCTATTACGCATGATTCTCCGACACGAGGATTTTATGCTCGTGCGCATTGATTCAAGATGATGTGGTTCGACCAATTCGAAGGCAGTAGACTCGTGTTTTGGAAGATCGGAGGGCCGATTTCGCAGTTTTAAACCGCATGGACAGCAGTTGTGGGCCTTAGGCGACCCACTCCGGGCGTCGAGCGACCCACCGCGCAGCGGCACCCACTAGAAAGAGAAGCTCTCGGTAGCGGTGAAATTGCAAGGGCGCGACCACCGGCTCTAGCGACCTTAATGCAGAAGGTGAGCGACCCACGCAGACACAGAAGTTCGAAAATTCATTTGGAGCGCCCAGTCTTGTTTGGGATCGATTCATCGGCCTTCAAACAACTTACTCTCTGCAGTTGATCCATATAAACCACCAAAGACAATTTCTGGTCACATGAAAAGTATAAATGCAATTGCATTATCTCTTCAAAGTGGACAAAGTGAGGTTTGTTCAAGCAGCTATGATGGTGTAATTGTTAGATGGATCCATGTTTGCTTCGGGAGACCTGAATAAGAGAAGCAGTTGTGTGGGATCGTATTACTAGAGAGGTGAAACTTAAGAACATGGTTTACCACACTGCACGTGTCAAATGCATTGCATGGTCTCCAGATAGCTCTAAAGTGGCAACGGGCTCTCTTGACACCTGCGTATTGATATATGAGGTGGGATAACCAGCATCCAGCCGAATTACAATTAAGGGGGCTCACTTGGGAGGAGTTTATGGCCTAGCTTTTAGTTGACCATGCAACAACTTACGTGGAGAAAATCTTGTCGAGCTAAAAATATATATTCGTTGGCAGTGAAAATATTGAGTCAGTTTTATTCAAATGGTAAAAGTAACGTGGCAATCAAAGTATGCAGAGGACTTTAAGGAGCAGTGGTTTTCATAAGACTAAATCAGATTTAGTTGGTATGGTGAATGGTGAATCCAAGTCAAAGCAGTCGAAGGGTTGGTGCGTAGTTGTCATTTGCTAGCATATGCCAAATTTGCTGGTATTTAAAATATATTGAGCTATGTTTATAAAGATTGGTTTTTATTTCAAATATAATATGGCAGTCAAGGTCAAAAGCTAAATTGGAAAGAAGACATCGACCATAACAGGAAAATAGGAACCAATCTTCTATTTTAGACTTCAGTTAATGATCTGAGATCCAGTGTGTATCTTTGAATTTGGTCATCAGAGGATTTTTATAGGGACATTGTATTATTTTAGAATAGAAGGCTGTTCGCTTTTCTAATTTTTTGTAATTTCAGTTCAAACAGCACCCTGATTGTTGGGTCGATCTGTTGTTTTTGTTTTAGAATAGTTTATAAAAATAATCAATTGAGAGAGAGAATGGGGAGAGTTAGTGTAGGAGAGAGAACAGAGCTTCCATTGTACTGTCTTTGACAGAGATTTTAATGAAAATACCCAGCGCTGGCTTCTGAGATTCCTGTGGCTTGAAATTTAACATTTGTGTCCTCTTTTGTTTCATATGTAGCCTGTTATGTGTTCATGTCATTTCATGATCATTTCCAATTGAACAAATGAAGTGTTAAGGTAGAATTCATCTTTGGTATGCTCTGCCTTTAAATTTGTTCATATTTAATGTTTTCTTCTGTTCGACAAGGATTCATCCTCTATGCCCTTGTCGGCTCCTCAACAGTCTTGCCATTCCATTTAATCTCAATTTGATGTTAAATTTTCCTGCTTACCTTGCCTCAGGAGACAATCTGTATTTTTGATTACATTTCTCTGTTCAAGCTGTTCTTTGCCTCACACAGCCCAGAAAAACCCCATCATTTTATTAAAAACCTCATTCATATCTGTTTACTAGCCTAAGATTAGTTTCCCTCATCGGTCATCTCAGCCCCTTGAAGATCCTTTTGCCGAGATAGACCTGGAGAGAGCCCTCTCCTGTCCTCGTAGGGCTAGCTACGAGGCTAAGGTTGGTTTGATGTTGCCTCGAGTCTTATAGTGGCGACCATACTGAGGAGATGGTTTGCTGTTGATGTGACAATCGACTTGTAGATTGTCTTGCCCCAGTGCAGGAAATCAAGTTGCAGATCTGATGCTGATGGTGGACAGCAGTCAGACACATATGCAGGCTGAAACTTTCACCCGGCGACTCCAGCTCGATCTAGAGATTCCAATGCTCACTGATCCACTCATGCAATGGTAGGGTATGTGGCAAACCCTGCACTTTCTGAAGCTGTAGAAGATGTGAGAAATTCGTTAGCGGATTTTGAAATTAATGAGCAATTTGTCCGTGTCTTGCTTCAATGTTTGAAATCTCCGAAGTTTCCTCTTGAAACTAAAACTAGGTTCTGTGAGTTAATTGTTGAAAAATTTGAGAAGGAGATTCAATGTTTAGATGAGCAAATCCAGTCATATGATTTCCAAGACCCTAAAAAGTTTTTGGAAATCTGTCCTCCATTGAAACAAGAAACAATAGAGTTGCCCACAGATGTTTGCATTGACAGTGTTCAGCTGGAGGTATGTATTGCGGAGTTGGGGCAGCAAACAGAGTTTGGCTTTTGCGATCCTATTGCAGCATACATGGAAATGTTTTTCAGTTTGACTGATAGATCAAGCTGTCTCATGCATAGCCAGATTCATTACGTACATGCAGGGTTGCCAGCAACTGCATCTGTGATCTGGTTGAAGCACTCTCAATCGACGTTCTTCTCAGATTTACTTGAATGGTTGATCTGGCATTTCAGTATTACCTGATCTATTATTTTTGCAGCAGAGTAGGGTAGATTCTGTAAATAAATAAGCAGCTAAAGGGCAGCATCTTGTTCCAGTTTCATTGCAGCTTTAGTTTGAAGCCAGTTTTTCAGTTATTTCAGTTTTCAGATCAAATCAGTTGGAGTTCAGTTTCAGTTTCGAAATTTAGTCATTAGTCTTTTGTCAAATAATGGATTCCATCACCCAATGGACGGAGGCATTGTCTGCTCTCCCAAAGCTCTGCGGTTCTTGGCACCTCCAAGAAGCGGCAGCTGCCATCCCCATTGGAGCCAATGTTAGACTCCGTCCTGTCAGTCTGCTGCAATCAAGTTCACCAAGGTTCATTTCTCCTTATTTGCAGTCATTAAGGAGTAATTTTAATTCTGGAGCTCAGGGTTTTGCTTACAGACCAGAGGAAGGTTCAGAAAGTCTTCATTTCAGGAATGTCTTTGTAAATAATGCAGGATTGATTCTTCTTCAAAACCCTGTTTTGAAGAAGAATTCATTAAATGTGTTTTTTAGAATATGTATCAAATTCTCCAACTCTTCAAAAGGCAGCAGCTCAGTTCCTGTCTCTGCAAAAGCACAAACAGAAGAAAACAATACATCATCAGCAATCAGAGAAGGAAATTGTAAAACAGAGTTTCAATGTCAAAAGTGCCAAAAGGCTGCCAAAATCTCAGATACTACACAGGATACTGGGCCCTCTCGAGTTATTAAATTCCAGTCTAGTTTGTGCAACTTCTTCATGAAGGTTATCCTGTTGTAGTAGCCTTCACATTAAAATATCCTTACACCATGATAAAATTCTAGAGTCAGCTGCAGCTGTTGTATTGGAGATCTGGGTTATGGGCAATGACATGGCAAACATACAAAGGAAAGCCTGCTGATATGTTTAAAGATTATGAAGAAGCCCTCACAAGACAAAGCATTGAAATTACAATCAATACAAATGCAAGATTTATATTGATTTGGAGCGATATATATTGGAAGAGCTATGAAACAATGGGAGAAACGCAGGATGGGAAATGGTGTTGTTTCAAATTGAAAGCACGAAGAGTGGAGTTCCATGCGAAGGATAGGGCCTTGTCTTTTGCTTATAAGGGGCTTTTGTCCTTGATCAGTAATTTCACAGGTTAGGGGTGAATCTACGTGGAAGTGTCTGTTAGAAGCTGCAGGAGTGGATCCGAGCAATCTAACTTCTTCATATTAATAATCAGAATGTCACAGCAAGGCAATTTAGAAGTAAGTGGATTGCTGTATAAGAACCTGGCTGGTGTGCCATATTATGAATCTAGTAATTTGACAAGGGACGGACATTCTCATGCCCATAGTGATTTTAGAAAGGAAATCCTGTTTACTGATTGGAAGCAAAATGATAATTCAGCTTTGAAGTATGCTTACAGTGACGATGTGGAAAAGGACAAAGATAATTCTATCAATGTGAATCCTATTCTATTCATGATAGAAAACAAAGGGGATCCTGAGGCTTCATTCTCTGACACAGATGATTCTCCGACATTGAGCATTTGAAAGCTCAGGCAGCATTGATTCAAGATGATGGGTTCACCAATTCAAGGCAGAGATCGGTGTTTTGAAGATTGGAGGGCCGATTTCAGAGTTTTAAACTGCATGGACAGAGTTGTGGGGCTCGAGCGACCCACCTGGGCGTCGAGCGACCCACCTGGGCAGAGCGACCCACGTAGAGGGTTTCAGCAGTGTGAAATTGCAAGGGGCGCGACCCACCTGGGCCGAGCGACCCACGCAGAAGGTGAGCGACCCACGCAGACACAGAAGTTCGAAAATTCATTTGGAGCGCCCAGTCTTGTTTGGGATCGATTCATCGGCCTTCAAATAGCTTACTCTCTGCAGTTGATCAGGATAAACCACCAAAGACAATTTCTGGTCACATGAAAAGTATAAATGCAATTGCATTATCTCTTCAAAGTGGACAAAGTGAGGTTTGTTCAAGCAGCTATGATGGTGTAATTGTTAGATGGATCCATGTTTGCTTCGGGAGACCTGAATAAGAGAAGCAGTTGTGTGGGATCGTATTACTAGAGAGGTGAAACTTAAGAACATGGTTTACCACACTGCACGTGTCAAATGCATTGCATGGTCTCCAGATAGCTCTAAAGTGGAAACGGGCTCTCTTGACACCTGCGTATTGATATATGAGGTGGGATAACCAGCATCCAGCCGAATTACAATTAAGGGGGCTCACTTGGGAGGAGTTTATGGCCTAGCTTTTAGTTGACCATGCAACAACTTACGTGGAGAAAATCTTGTCGAGCTAAAAATATATATTCGCTGGCAGTGAAAATATTGAGTCAGTTTTATTCAAATGGTAAAAGTAACGTGGCAATCAAAGTATGCAAAGGACTTTAAGGAGCAGTGGTTTTCATAAGACTAAAACAGATTTAGTTGGTATGGTGAATGGTGAATCCAAGTCAAAGCAGTCGAAGGGTTGGTGCGTAGTTGTCATGTGCTAGCATATGCCAAATTTGCTGGTATTTAAAATATACTGAGCTATGTTTATAAAGATTGGTTTTTATTTCAAATATAATATGGCAGTCAAGGTCAAAAGCTAAATTGGAAAGAACCTTACGACCATAGCAAGGAAAATGAACAATCTTCTATTTTAGACTTCGGTTAATGATGCGAGATCCGGTGTCCATGTTTATTAGTCATCATAGGATTTTTAGACGGACATTGTATTATTTTAAAATAGAAAGCGATTCTCTTTTCTAATTTTTTGTAATTTGAGTTCAAACAGCGCCCTGATTTGGTGGGTCGATCTGTTGTTTTGTTTTAGAATAGTTTGTAAAAATAATCAATTGAGAGGATTACGAGGCAGGTGTGAGAGAAAAATTAGAGTTTATTTGTACAGTCTTAGACATAGATTTTAATGAAAATACCCAGCGCTGGCTTCTGAGATTCCTGTGGCTTGAAATTTAACATTTGTGTCCTCTTTTGTTTCATATGTAGCCTGTTATGTGTTCATGTCATTTCATGATCATTTCCAAATTGAACAAATGAAGTGTTAAGGTAGAATTCATATTTGGTATGCTCTGCCTTTAAATTTGTTCATATTTAATGTTTTCTTCTGTTCGACAAGGATTCATCCTCTATGCCCTTGTCGGCTCCTCTACAGTCTTGCCATCCATTTAATCTCAATTTGATGTTAAATTTTCCTGCCTACCTTGCCTCAGGAGACAATCTGTGTTTTTTATTACATTTCTGTTCCATTGTTCTTTGCCTCCTGGTGGAAAACCCATCTTTATTAAAAAACCCCACTATATCGATTTACAACCTAGAAAGGTTTTCCTTATCGGTCATCTCAACCCTTCCGAAAACCTTTTGCTGAGTTTGACCCGGAGAGAGCCCTCTCCTGTCCTCGTAGGGCTAGCTACGAGGCTGAGCTTGGTTTGATGTTGCCTCGAGTTTTTCCTCTTTCAGCCTGTGGCAGAATCGAGCGCTAACAATTCCCAAGACCCAGGTTTTTACTATGATCCTTTCGAAAATACATTTTCTACCAATGAAAGCATCATGGAGATCATGATGGTTAAAGGAAATCCCTGGGACGATCATCATCATCCTTTTACCTTACCTAAAAACTTCGCAGATAATTTTGGGAAGCTTTATCTACCCAGTTCTACTAAAATTTTTCCGGGTTCCTTACCCATTTATGACATTCACTCTGAGAATAATTCAATGAATATCGAAGAGACTATTCCTCTCTATATTTCAATTACACCTTAAATTATCAAAAACATTCACATTGGAGCCTATTGTTCTCCCTACGAGATCAAGGTTTATAAATCCCTATTTCAGGAATTTTGTGATATTTTTATCTAGCCATATGAAGAAATTCTAGGTATTGACTCCTATATTGGTGCATGAAATCAAAACTTATTTAGACACTAAACCTATTCGACAAATTTTAAGCCCATTACATCCCAAGAGAGTTGCTGCCATCAAAGTAGAAGTTGAAAAATGTTTACGAGTGGGCTTCATTTACCTAGTTCCTCTTACTGATTGGGTCTATAATGTTGTACCTGTCATGAAAAAACAAGGGACGATCAGAGTATGCATAAATTATCGGGAAATAAATCGTGCTTGTCTTAAGGAAAATTATCCAACTCCATTTATCGGCCAAATCATTGATGATTATTCTAGAAGTGAAATATTTTCCCTCATGGATAGATTTCCTGGATACAATCAAATGAACATACTCCCGTAAGGCCAACACAAAATAGCATTTATTTTCCCATGAGATACGTTTGCTTATCGGAAGCCCCCTTTTGGTTTAAATAATGCTGGCGTGACCTTCCAAAGAGCCATGAACTATTATTTTCATGATATAAAGCATATATTTCATCCATATTAGGATGATTTTCCTACCCACTCTCAACATTGCGAAGACCATCCCTTGAATCTCCGTTTGATTTTTATACTTTGTAGGAATTATAATTTTTGGTTGAATCCATATAAATTATTGTTTTACATTAAATTCAATAGACTTATAGGATTCATTGTTTAAAAACAAGAAATTCGTATTGATCCTCTTAAAGTGCAAGCAATTCTTGATATTCCTACACCTTCCTTGTTAGTTCAGTTACAAAGCCTTCAAGAGAAGGCTAAATTTCTATGTCGGCTTGTCTCAAATTATGTTGAGACCACAAAGGATTTACTTGAATTTTCAAAAAACGGGTTCCCTTCATTTGGGATGATACAACCCAAAAGGAATTTCATGCTTTGAAAGTTGTTTTGATTTGAGCGTCACTATTGTATCCCCCTAATTATCATTATGATTACTTCCATTATCTTTTTTTTGCTACTAACACCATTTCCATGGTATTATCTCAAGAAGATGATTAGGGACTGAACATACAATATATTACTTGAGTCAAAAATTGAATGAAACCGAAATCAAGTATACCCACGTCGAAAAGTTAGCTCTAGATACCATTCAAGTTGGCAAGAGGTTCTACCACTACATATTAATTCATAATAATATGGTCATTTCTAACTGTAACCCCATGACATATATATTAACCAAAAAATTTATTGGGGGGAAATACTCAAAATGGATTGTCGTTCTTCAGGAGTTTAATTTGGAATTTGTTAAATCCAAATCCTAAAATTCCTTAGTATTCATTGAATTGATATGCAAACTTCCCTCCTATGCAAGTGATCCAACATCCGATGAATTTATTCTGGATGAAAATTTGTTCCTAATAGACTCTACTAACCCATGGTATGGAAACATAATCATCTATCTCCAGACCTAGGATTTCCACCCTAGTACTTCTCATTCATATCATAAACGTATTTGATATCAAGTCCAGAATTACATCATAATTGGAAACGCTTTATATCGTTGGGTTGTCAATAATATTTTCTGACACTGGCTTACTCATAACGAGGATGATAAAGCCTTAAACGAATTTCATACTAGAGCATGTGGCAGACACATGTATGGATATGCCAATGCATAAAATATTTTGCATGTAGGATATTTATGGCCTACACTGTTTCAAGACTATATTCTTGCTGTCCATAAATGTCACGCTTTCCAAATTTACAACTGCAAGACCCATTCTCCTCCCACATTAATTCTCCATGTTATCATTTCTTATCCTTTTGCAAAATGTGGCATCAACTTCATGACATGTGACTATCGTTCAACTTGAGGACATGGCTACATAATCGTAGTTGTAGATTGTTGGAACGAGGTCTCCTAACAAGCTGCGAAAATGGTCCATTTTGATTACTTTTGATTATATTTAGTATAGCGCAGGGGTTTTGGGGCAGGTCAAAGCCCCAAACGCATTGTAATGGGTCAAAGGGTAAACTAGGGGTCCGGAAACCATGGGTTGCAGACCATAGGAAAGTTGAGGTTAGATTGTTATAAATAGAGATGTATTTTGTATCGTAAAGGATAAGAATTGATGATCTATTGATGCGATCTATTGCTTAAGCTATCTGTTTGGGTTTTGGGGAACAAACTCTTGCTGGCTGTGTGCGGACCCTGCTGCTATGTGCGCAGTTTGGGAAGGGAATTGTAAGGAAAGATTGATGAATGAATGAATGCGAAGGATTATTAGAGATCTGAATCTGTGAGTAATATTGTATGAATTGATGATAATTGATGTATTATGTATTTTCTATCTTTTCGCTGCGAAGATCTGTGTACTGAATGCTTGGATCTAGATCTATTCTGCTCTGTTTATATAATACTATGTTGATGTTATAGAAAGCATATAATTGTATATCTAGTGCACGTGGATGCAAATAGATACATAATTAACTCTGAGAAGAACAAGGTAATCTGGGAATTACAGAAACAGAATGCAGCTCTACTTGCCTTACCCTTCCTTTCTCAGGGTGCGAAAACCTGGTTCTAGCACCCAGCCATACTACTTCGGGTGAGACTGTGACCTGCGAAAGCAGGTCACTTCCGAAAGGGCTAGTAGTATAGGGGTTTGTTGGCAAACCTTGCACACCGAACCTGGGTCAGGACCCCTCAAGCCTACTAGAATCCTGAAAGAAAAGAGATCGAGGACTGGTTCAAAAGAAAAATCCAGGAGTTCGCAGTAAAATAAAATCGCAGTAAGAAGTTAACGGCGGAAAGGTGGAAAAATAGGTACGTCCTTACTGAAAGCTATGAAATATTATTTGTAACTTTCTCAATTGAACTCCAAGAGTGGCTGGACAGACTGGTGGAATTCCAGAAGTGTTGGAAGGACGAGTGGGTCACTCTGTGGACTCAAGAGTTGCTCGAACAGCTTGAGAAAACTGATAATACTGTCACACGCATGGTGGATCATTGGGTGGATAGTGTACTGGGAGGATTTGTGATGGAATTTTCCATTGATCAGTTTGTATCATACTCTGAGGCCAAATGACGATTCTTCAAAGGGTTTCGGAGAAAATTTCTGAGGACGTTACCGTTGCTGATCAAGAAATTACTGTGCGAAAAGAGAATTCTGTGTATTCATACTGACTGAATGACCTCGGATCTAGACGAAAGCGCGACACGCAGTGGTACATACTATCGAACCAACCTTGACATAGGAAGATCCGCCTATAATCTGTTGCAAGAGCCAGTTGCGCAAGATCCCTCAGCTACACTGCCGTCGAGGCCACACAAAGTAAGAATTCACCGATACCACCACTGCCCCTGGACAGTGAAATGGCCGCGCATCTGAAACTGCCTACCTTCAAGGGGGTAGGAGATGAGGATATGGACTGGTTCTGGTTTGTGGTAGACTCTGTCTGGACTGCACAGAATGTGGAAAGTGACACAATAAAGAGGGTGCAATTGTATTTATCATTCGAAGATAGAGCTCTGGACTGGTATATGCGATACGTTGCCTAGAATGGGACCGCCTCCATTCAAGATATCAAAGATGCGTTGAAGCAACAATTCCGGAAGCCGAAATCTTATTCCCAACTGGTAGAAAAAGTAAAGGACTTCAAACAAGGTGCGTCTGAGTCGGTATGGGAGGCTGATCAGCAATTGAAGAAGGAAATTAGGGAAGGAGGGTTCGAATATGATGATAGACAACATACATAGTGGTTCATCACTATGTTGTTACCTCACCTGCGTACGCCGATGAGTCATCAGACCTTTGAATCGCAGGAGAAAGCTGTGGAAGTCGCTATGAAATTAGAAGCTGCACCCCAGGAAGATACGTCAGCAGGGGTACAAAAAATATAGGAATAGCTTGGGGCTATGCATATGAATATACAAAACCTGCGAAAAGAGTGAGGAAAGGACATCTGCGCAGATCTTTGGTGTATACGTTGCTGGGTGTCTGGCCATAAGAAGGATCAATGCCCTCTGCTGACCGACTATATGCAAGCTGGAGGACATAGTCCGATATGCCCAGGGGCAAGTAGGGAACCTATCCTGTTGCGACCAGGATCAAGCAGACCTACGCTATGGTGTGATGATTGTCGGGTAGCATGAATACATGATACAAACCATTACCCTTGGCTAGGTGCGTATGTCCTAGAACTAAAACAACAATGGTGCAGATTCTGCCGATCAGTGGGACATGATGAATAAAAATGTCGTACATATGACTTAATGATGGATCGTGGGAATTTATATAGGGTAAAATTGGACCCTGCATTGCCAAGACTTGCCGTGCACTTTGGAGGATCACTAGCCCGAGGCAGAGGAGGTCGGGGAGGAAGCGTAGGTCGAGGATGTGGGAAACTAATCTGTTATAACTGTGGGGAAATAATGCACTTTGCTAGAGAATGCCCTAATCCCACCAGGCCATTGTGCAAGTATTGTAGACAGCTGGACCATGAGGTAGAAGACTGCCCAATTTTAATAGCCAAGATGTAGGAAAAGCAGCCCACCCCTATGCAGAATGTACAAAGAGTTTAAACCGAGCTAATAAAGGCAGATCCGAGTGTAAAAGTCATGACACGTAGTGGGCTGGTCACCCAGGGAGCTGAGGAAGGGCTTGCCTCTCAGGAAGGAGTGTCTTTCAAAGAAAAAGCACCATTGGAAGCCTCCACACAGCCTCAGATAGAAGAGGGAGTTGAGCCCTTTTTGAAGGCATGTATGAAGTTACTAAGGAATCCGCAGGACATAGGAAATATTCTAGCTTTACTTAATAATTGCGCAGCTCAACCCAATTTGATCCCTAAAACCAAGGATGTACACAAGATGTACAACTATAAGAAATGCACCAGGAGAGAGATGCAATTGACTGCACAGATCAGAGACTATGAGATGGATCAGGTTATCTTAGATCTTGGATCAGATGCGAACGTCTTACTAAAACAAACATGGCAGCAAATGGGAGAACCTAAATTGGAATGGTCCACTATTAAACTACGAATGGAAAATCTACAAAAGATCATCCCTCAGCCCCACGGGGGTAGGCGAGTTGGTAATTCAAATGCGGTGAAGTTCATTTGTAAAGCGAGCTCTGTACAGGAGGTCACGAGTTCAAATCCCCCTGGACTAAAATGAAGCATGTGGAGAGGGGCGGGCGCATGTTCCCAGTGGTTATAGTGGTAGCAGTCAGAATCAACCCCGTGTAACATGAGTCGCAAGGCTGCCCTAGTTTCCGATCACACCGTATAAAAAAAAAAAACCAAAAGATCTTCCCTCTGGGTAGGTTACCGAAATTCATGGTGGACATCGCAGGTTTACGGGTCCTAGCTGATTTTGAAGTAATAGAAATAGTAGAAGATGCAGACCCCTACCCTACACTCCTTGGACTGGACTGGGCAATAGACATGGGGGGGGTCATCAATCTCAAGAAACGCAACATGGTGTTTGAAAACAAAGGTACGCATGTCATAGTACCACTAGATCCAATAGAAGGTGCGCAGTATACAGAACCAGCCTATGAAAAGGAGTAATTGGATCACATTTATAAGATAACTGCGCAGGATGAATATCGAGTTAACCCCACGGATGAAGGAATGCTCTGTTGGGAAAAGGACAGTGAATGTTTTTCCGACTCTGATGAGGAGCTGGAGAATTGGCAAGGTCGGTTGCATGAGGTTTTAGCACTTCTAAGCCTTCAGACCATCAGGAATATCCGTCGCATCTCTACCACAGAAAGAACCTTGCCCTGCCGGGAGGACGCAGGTGGAAATCAACAGCCTGATGAACCAAAGAATCCCATAGCACTATCGCTAACACTATGAGAAGCACCCACAGGGTTTGAACCGGTGACCTTTACAAGCAGATGCCTTA
This sequence comes from Pinus albicaulis, assembly GCA_034641835.2. NCBI lineage: Eukaryota > Viridiplantae > Streptophyta > Pinopsida > Pinales > Pinaceae > Pinus > Pinus albicaulis. The sequence goes on along the minus strand of CM076574.1, from coordinate 1,012,688,890 downwards.
ACAGAACACTATGCGAAGCACCTACGCAAGGACCAATATTATTTACTCATGACCAGTACTGGAGTAGGGTGATCCTGCGCATAGGGACCCCTGTGGCTAGATGGGCTCTGAAGTCAGTCGACCTACGTGGATACCTGCTGATGTGCAACACTCAAGGGTGCGATCAAACCTTTCCTGAACAGAATTTCCGGGGTAGCAAAGACCTAAGCACGCGTAGGATTACGGACCTGTTTGAAACTATGTATATCCAGGAAAATCTGTGAACGTCTTGAGTAATAAATGACATAAGGACGTATGATGCAGCCTTCTCACACAGGGACGTCCCGCCCGTAAGTGAAGTAAAGGGCTAAAAAATACTGCTGACCAATTTGCAGATACACCTCGCGTCGACTCTCATTCAAGGTACGCGAACGACATACAAGTGTCATCCATGGTCTGGCATTCCATGGACATGACCTTAGACACGAAGGATGACCGTCGGCACACCACGATTTAATAAGAAAAGACCCTTGAAAATACGAAAAATAGGCGGCAAATCATCAATGCGGCCATTTACGGTAAGAACGGTCCGAAGGATCGAGGGTACATGCCACGAACGAGCTACGTCGCCATTAAATAGATCCGGAGGGGGCACGAATGATTGGAAAACTTCACGCCAGGCTATTTATTCACCCTTCAATAGGCTCTGGCTATCAACGTTCCGATTTTTTTGTTCATCCATATTCTCTGTGATGTCCGTCTCTCTGTTAAAAAGATGGACCCTAACCTGCCGAAGGAACTGGTAAGAGGACTTGGGAATGCTGAGTGTAGTTATAGGACTGAGCACGGGCTTCCGATAGAGAGGATTGTCTGTGGCCCACGCACAGAAGGAACACTGAGATACAGGGACATGCTGCGACGTCTCTGCAGATCTCGAGCATCGCCCACCAGAAGTGATGTATGTTCACTCCCTCGCACTACCATAGTTCACACTCCCGACACAACTACTGGGGACATCCAGCTAAACTTAGCGCAACTATCTAGTTTAGAGCTACAAAGACTATCCTCCAGAGTGATGCGGGAGGTTCGCTACCATGACTGGGACAGGCAGCAGCAGTATGAAATACCTCCAGAAGTCTGGGCCCAGCGGATTGTCGTGGTCACAGACGCAATGCGTATCATTGAGGAGCAGCTGACGCAGGGCAAAAAATTGGTTGAAACAACTACACAGCTATGGACGGCCGAGCAAAACCATTCCACGATTTAGCATATCCAGCAGGATTTACAGCAGGCAGAAGATGTTCTGGATCAAATTCGAGCCTCCACACCCTCCACCGTCTCTGCGCTGTAGAAATTTGAATAACTGATATGTTATCCACCGAGATTCTCCTGATCACACACTATTTTAGCTTCATGCATAATACAAAATCTCTTCTACCATTGATCATCACATGCGGAAATAAAATCAATTGCATGCACACATTAAAGCCATAAAATTTCACACATATGAACACAGTATTTCATGGGAAAGCTTAAAGCTGAAAACCCCCAACTATCTGTATATTATACATGTCATGGAGATCATGTAACAATCATAGTACAAAGCTCTTTTCAAGCTCTCATGCACTACCTCCCTTGCTACACACTATCAAGCTAGATCTAGCAAAACTCATGCTCCAACCTTTAGCCACTTGATAGCCAACCTGAATTGTGTGTTTCAATGCTATGGGATGGTCTCTTTATATAGATAACCACCTAGATTGAACTGCACAATCCTCATTGATTACTCCACCTATCTTTGTGTTGCAAATAGCAATAGTATAGTCACAACCGATAGTTAACCTGCTCTTTCACCTATTTCTGCACTGGTCTCCACTGAAACTGTCCATGCACTGAAGTTAACTGATGTATTCTTTAGTTGATTTATGAGTATTTAATTAGTGAATTAATTAATAATTAATTCACACCACTCTCACTAATTGTATCTATTAGTTAACTTGGATACAAAAAGCTCAACGATGTTTAGATTAGTTAAACTGAATACAACTCCACTAACTTCCTCAATCAACTCCACCAAACTCTCTCACATGAGTTCTAACTGAAGTCTTCATGCAATAGCTTCACTTAAGCCCTAGGAAAAGCGTATTTCCTTCTGTCAGCTGCATGCCCCACCTCTGAGGGTCAAACTGAAGTGCTCCAAGAGAATAAGATAATGTTTATAGTCCAAATATTATTAAGAGCTAATAATATTCGACTTCCATATTTTTAGGAGAGGCAGTCTAAAAATAGCCTTTTACCTCTTTGACCTAAAAAATAGAGTCCCATCTATTTTTACCAACATGACACATACTCCAAGAATCTCATACATGCAATCCCTGAACCATGCTTCATATGTCTAAAAATAGACATAGTCTAAAAATAGATTTTTCGACAAAAATCACATGTGTGGTCCCCACCTAGTTTAGGTGATCACTTTCCAACTAGGATCAGAAAATATGTTTCAGGAGGCCTCCTTCACTGTTTCTTGTTGCCATTTTCAACACTCCCTCTCAACAAGAAAGGACTGTCTTTGCATGCGACATGCAACTCCATGCATTCGCCCTGCAACCTTCACAAGCGCCATGCAACTCCATGCATTTACCATGCACCCTTTGCATGCGCCATGCAAACTCATGCATGCACCATGCAACTCCATGCATATGCCATGCACCCTTTGCATGCACCATGCAAACTCATGCATCTACTCTGCAACTCCTCTGAAACTGAATAGGCTCCAAACAACTCAATCAGTCTTGATGCATCTAGCATCTATCATCAAAGTCTTCGACTTCTGCTGGTACCAACTGCACATGTCATCAGGAACTACTGCGATGTTGAACTCTCGCACCCATGCACTCTTGCACTTCGTCGTCGAACTCTGATCCGCGCTCCAGTATCCGACACTGTCACTTTGATCTGCCTGCATCACTCCAACTGATCTTGCTACTGCTGCGCTATGGGCACCTCGTAGCCAGGTTCAATCCATGAGATCCACACCATCTCAATGAATCTTCCCAGAAATCTCCTCATGGGATTAATCATGCATGTTGCCCCACCTCTCACCTGGTGGTATAGCTGCATGCACTCCCTCTGCCCGTCCGGCATGAAATTTCTCTGCATGAGTGGTCTCTTCCACTCCATGATCCTCTTGTGGCTGCTCCACATCCCGAGGTTCACTATCACCTGCATGCAAAACCCGCTCTCTCTCAAGCTCCAATTGCATGTCTTTCTCGCCTGCATGCAACACTTGCTCCCTCTCAAGCTTCAGTTGCATGTCTTCCTTGCACTTCCCATCAGCAGGAAGCTCCGTAGATATCCCATCTACTTCAATACCTGCATGCAAAACTTGCTCCCTCTCAAGCATCAGTTGCATGCCTTTCATGCACTTCCCATCAGCAGGAAGCTCCGTAGACATCCCATCTACTCCAATACCTGCATGCAAAACTTGCTCCCTCTCAAGCATCAGTTGCATGCCTTTCATGCACTTCCCATCAGCAGGAAGCTCCGTAGACATCCCATCTACTTCAATACCTGCATGCAAAACTTGCTCCCTCTCAAGCTTCAGTTGCATGTCTTTCTCCCGCTTCCCAACAGTAGGAAGCTCCGTAGAAATCCCATCTACATCAAATCTATAAAGATTCTTCTGCATCTCCAGTTGTGGCTGCTCCACAACCTTTTGAGACTGCTTCTCACGCTGCATGTTGAGAGGCTCCCTCTCAACCACCAAGTCACTAACCTCTGCTTTTCTCCTCAAAGCTTTTCATGCATCTTGTACCTCAGTGCATGTAGATTCTTGGCTCGCGCACATTGCAATTGTCCCGCCATCGCAAAATTTTCTAACAAAAGAGCTGATTTTAAATCGATGATATCTCCCTCATCCGAGCTCCGATTCGACCGATTTTTTTTTTCAATTTGGGTGTTTTTTCGCAAGGAATCCAAATATGCTATTTGGTTCTGAAAAATTTTCACCAAAATTTTTCAGATATTCCCTACAAACTCGCGCACCCAAAAATTCTCGCTCTCATTCCATGTAGAAAATTATATACAATATGCATGTATATTTCCGGCTTTCTCCATCTTTATGTTTCTTTGAGTTTATCCTAAAATCCCTAATCGCTTTCGATCTACACTTGAGAAAAAATTATTTCCAAATCAGAGATTGACTGCAAGGGGCGTTTACCAGACCTTTCACTTTCCGAAGAAAGATGAATCCAGAGGCTTCCTGGCCCGTATGCAGACTCTGTCCGAGGAAATAAGTTTGCAATCACCGTAATAGATCTAGATACCAATATTGTTCGATACCATGTAGAAATTTACCAAATCGATATGTTATCCACCGAGATTCTCCTGATCACACACTATTTTAGCTTCATGCATAATACAGAATCTCTTCTACCATTGATCATCACATGCGGAAATAAAATCAATTGCATGCACACATTAAAGCTATAAAAATTCACACATATGAACACAGTATTTCATGGGAAAGCTTAAAGCTAAAAATCCCCAACTATCTGTATATTATACATGTCATGGAGATCATGTAACAATCATAGTACAAAGCTCTTTGCAAGCTCTCATGCACTACCTCCCATGCTACACACTATCAAGCTAGATCTAGCAAAACTCATGCTCCAACCTTTAGCCACTTGATAGCCAACCTCAATTGCCCGTTTCAATGCTATGGGATGGTCTCTTTATATAGATAAACCACCTGGATTGAACTGCGCAATCCTCATTGATTACTCCACCTATCTGTGTGTTGCAAATAGCAATAGTATAGTCACAACCGATAGTTAACCTGCTCTTTCACCTATTTCTGCACTGGTCTCCACTGAAACTGTCCATGCACTGAAGTTAACCGATGTATTCTTTAGTTGATTTATGAGTTTATAATTAGTGAATTAATTAATAATTAATTCACACCACTCTCACTAATTGTATCTATTAGTTAACTTGGATACATAAAGCTCAACTATGTTTAGATTAGTTAAACTGAATACAACTCCACTAACTTCCTCAATCAACTCCACCAAACTCTGTCACATGAGTTCTAACTGAAGTCATCATGCAAGTCATTCTACCTAAGCCCTAGGAATATGCATTTCTTCTCCCTCACATACCTGCATGCCCCCACCCTCTCGAGGGTCAAACCGAAGTGCTCCAAGAGAGTAAACTGAAGTTTATAGTCCAAATATTATTAAGGGTAAATAATATTTGACTTCCCTATTTTAAGGAGAGGCAGTCTAAAAATAGACTTCGACCTATAGGTCCAAAAAATAGAGTCCCATCTATTTTTACTAACATGACACATACTCCAAGAATCTCAGACTGCAATCCCCGGACCATGCTCCATACATCTAAAAATACCAGACATAGTCTAAAAATAGATTTTTCGACAAAAATCACATGTGTGGTCCCCACCTAGTTTAGGTGATCACTTTCCAACTAGGATCAGGAAATATGTTTCAGGAGGCCTCCTTCACTGTTTCTTGTTGCCATTTTCAACATGCGCAACATCTAGCCACCATGGAAAATATTGAGAACGTTCACCACTCCAAGAAGGTTGTTCGAAAATGGCTGAAGCCATGGTCTGATATCGCACTCTAGCTCGCACACGATGCTCAATCCGCCATCGCATGCCTCCATCGGCTGTTAGAACGGGTTACTGCGGATACAGATGGGCCTACATCCTTGATGTTGGTCAACATTGCGTAGCAAGCTACGGCCCAAAGTCTGGATGTACTCCCTCCACTTGTCCACACTCTGGCCACTTTTCATGCGCAAATGGAAGCAGCACCACTACTGTGACTCGAGACGAGTCACAAGATTGTATTGGGGGATTGTTGGAACGGGGGCTCCTAACAAGCTGTGAAACTGGTCCATTTTGATTAATTTTGATTATATTTAGTATAAAGCAGGGGTTTTTGGGTGGTTCAAAGCCTCGAACGCATTGTAATGGGTCAAAGGGTAAACTAGGGGTCCGAAAACCATGGGTTGCGGACCATAGGAAAGTTGAGGCTAGATTGTTATAAATAGAGATATATTTTGTATCGTAAAGGATAAGAATTGATGAGCTATTGATGCGATCTATTGCTTAAGATTTTTTTTGGGTTTTTGGGAACCAACTCTTGCTGGCTATGTGCGCGGAGATCCTAGTCCAGCTGTCTACAGACCCTGCTGCTGTGTGCGCCGGTTGGGAAGGGAATTGTAAGGAAAGAATGATGAATGAATGAATGCGAAGGATTATAAGAGATCTGAATATGTGAGTACTGTTGTATGAATTTCTGATAATTGTTGTGTTATGTATTTTCTGTCTTTTCGCTGCGAAGATCTGTGTACTGAATTCTTGGATCTAGATCTATTCCACTCTGTTTATATAATACTGTGTTGATGTTATAGAAAGCATATAATTGTAGATCTAGTGCACATGGATGCAAATAGATACATAATTAACCGTAAGAAGAACAAGGTAATCTGGGAATTACAGAAATAGAATGCAGCTCTGCTTGCCTTACCCTTCCTTTCTCAGGGCGCGGAAACCTGGTTCTAGCACCCACCCATACTACTTCGGGTGAGACTGTGACCTGCGAAAGTAGGTCACTGCCGAAAGGGCCAGTAGTATAGGGGTTTGTTGGCAAACCTTGCACACCGAAACTGGGTCAGGACCCCTCAATCCAACATAGATTATTTTACCAAATGGGCCAGAGCGATGCCTACATATGAAAATAGTGGTGAAACAATTTCGTTGCTTATTTTTAATCATGTTATTACTAGATTCAGTGTGTCACAAGCTATAGTTACTGATCATGTAAAACACTTTAGAAATTATATGATGACTGAGATTACTCCCATGTTGGGCCTTCAACATGAAATCTAAACTCCCTGCTACCCATAAGAAAATAGGCAAGTAGAATCCATCAAAAGTTTTTAAAAATTATTCTATAATGCATGATATGGATTCACAAAAGTAATTGGAACCTCATTCTCTTTTCTGCCATGTGGGCACATCGAACTTCTGTTTGAACTGAAACAAGTTTCAAGCCATTTAAATTGGCATATGGTTTGGAATAAATTATTCCAATCGAGTCTAAGATTCCATCTTTGAAACTTGTTTTCAAGCTTCTCCCTACCACTTCTGTAAAATAAGAACTTCATTTAGATTTATCTCATTTAGACGAAATATGGAACAATGTCACATTGGCTAATGAGGTCCATAAAATACGTATCAAAGCACAACATAACAAAGATTTCAAACCTCATGTCTTCTCAGAAGGAAATATAGTCCTCTTGTATGACCAAGAAACTTACAAACTTGGTGTGGGGAAGCTTGAACCAATGTGGTCAGGCCCATACATAGTAAAACATGTCTTATCTAAAAGGGCTTAGGAGATGATTGATTTTGATGGAATCCCTCTAGCGCAACCCAGAAATGGGTTGTACCTTAAAAAATACTATGCTTAGGTCATCTTCACATAGTCATTGTAGATACTCTCTATAGGTGTGCTTGAGTGTGTTTTCAGTGTGTTTAGAGTTTCCTATCATCTCTGTTAATATTGATTTACATTTGATTTATATATGTCGGCATTCCTTCAACCATATGTCAGTTATGTTGATGTACTAGTAGTAGTACTTAGAATAATTATTTTGATGCTTGGGATATTTATGCTCCTAATGGCGAGTTAGTGAGTTTACAAGAGGTATTCATTGGTCCCTTAACCAATAATATCACTGAGTATAACGTAGCGATAAAAAATTTTACTGATGTTATCTCACGTGGATACTTTTTATTAGTCAGCATTGACTCACAACAAGTAGCACTACACTTTACCATCATCTATCCACTAGAAAGTTGTAATATCCCAAAAGGGACTGCTCAGCAAAACATACCTGAAAATCGCATTTTTCAGGGATGTGTGCTTCAGAAACAAATATCAGCCCTTGGATTCCTTATATATGATAATATAAGACCTAATTACAAGAGGATATCATAAACCAAACAAACTGGGTGAGGCAAACATGCCTCCCACACCTAGTATGGCTTGATAAATGTCCAATGAGGGACTGCAGCAATATATAAACACTTTATTGGAGTAGAAATGGGCTAATAACTCATGTTATTTGTTAATAAACACTTTAATATCAGTAATATACGCAGAAACAAGGAAAGTGAGCTATCCCTTCAACCAAAAGTGGGGAAAAACAATGATTTAAGCCCTGAAATGGTCATTTTCAGAAATATGCGTAAAAAAAGAGGAAAGTGATGGTTGGATCTGTTAGCTTAGGTCATGTGGAACTCCCATACCAAATTTCAGCTAAACAAAATCATTCTAGCTAAGTTAAACAGGTCTCCCACTCCCGACAGGGCTAAAAAAGGCTCAATCCCCATGGCTTAGCTAATGAAAAATTTACTGAAGCTTAAGCAGCGTGATTTTCTAAATATATTAGATGAAATAGTTTATAATCATCATTAAATCAGGTCTATGATATGGATCCTACAATATACATGAGAAAAACAAACGTTTAACATGAATAAACACTCAAAATAGAGGTGTTGCACAATGTATTAAGACTGAAGAGCTTGATAGTGTAATTTCCAGAGGGCTGAAGTAGTGTTTTATTATATCTCATATCTAGGGCAGATATTTAAATAAAAATATAGATTTATTACAGATCTATATGCCGAAGAAGCTCTTCTTTACACTCCCCTTGGGGATCTCAGCAAAAGATGGATATCAATTAATAGATCTGAGATCTAAGCCACAGATATGTAGTAATATTTAGAAATTTCTGAAGCATATGATACAAAACAGATCATATCTGAAATTAAAATGGATTGGTTGGCCAATCCATGGATCACCACAGTGAAGGGAAGGGCCCCTTTCACCAAAGATATTTCCTCCAAGCTGATACAAAAAACCCCACTACAACTTTGCCTGCAAAAAGGATGCAGTATCTTCAAGGAACTGCATAGATGGTGATGTATAATACTTTGGCCTAATTCCAAGATCAAAACTGAAGCTCAAACAATGGATGCACTCTTCCAGGAGGTTAAAAGACACACTCACTGAGAAGAGGCTCCAATACAAGCTAGATCTGAACAGATCTAGAGTTCCACTTGCTGCAGCTTACAAAATTAATAAAACCCTCACTGGATCTACATTTCAGTTGGAAGGAGAAGCTTGGTCTCCAACCAGATAGTGGACAAGCAATACAAGCTCTCCCAAGAGCTCCTAAATGGGAAGAGATGGAACTCCTAAACGGGAAATCCCAATGCAATCTATGCTAAGTAGCCAAGAAATTTGTTTGTCTAAACAGACAGCAATTTAGAAATCAAATCATGAACAACCTCAACATGTTTCCTTCCCCTTCCTTTTATAAGACGAGAGATTGCCAAAACCCTAAACCACCTTAATTCATTTAACCCTTTTCACATGGAGGAACTCCTTCTAGAACTACGCTGATCATCCAGGAGGTTCAATGCATCTGGACTGTGTTGTGACTTGGTCCCGTTGACCCTGTCAAATGGATCAATCCTGTTTCACACACAAGTGGATTTTATTAAGACAACTCTGATTTACTCTTTTTCACATTGGGCATGTATTTATTCTTTTATTAGGAGTTTTTGACCCTCCTTTACATAATTATTCTTTGAAAAAAGAAAACAAAATGAAATTGAATATTCCTATTAAAATAGGAATATTACAGTCCTCCCCTCCAAAATGTTGCTTGTCCTCAAGCAACTCACAAGGACTTTGCAAAATCTCCAATGGAGTTGTCTCCTCCCAAGAATGCAAGTCTGCCTTTGGTGGATAAATCAAATAGCTGTCATCATGAAGTAATGAGAGATACATAAAAGAATCATATGCTTTCCATTGGTCCCTTCAAGGCATGAGAGATGATAAACATTGGGTACTTCAACCCCCATGAGAAACTTCAATCTCCTTGCTATCATTCCAAACAAGTGATCCATCCTTTACAACTCAAAGAAATAGTCACCAATCCCCACCATATGCAATGTGTAGGGTCTCCATGGTTGGAAATGAGAGATAATAATGCTCAACTCACGCTGTCTCTCCCTCCATTTATGATAAATATGGAGCTGATGATCCTGGGCTGAAATAATATAGTCCTCATGAAGCCAAATAGACTTGGAACTTCATGATTCCCTTCATGGATTCTAGTGAGCCTCCTTGCCCAATCTTCCATGCATATAGTGAATAGAGTATCTTCACCATATGTGCTCCAAAAGAAACATGGACTAAGTGTCATATGATATATTGGATGGTAACAATAGTCCCTCCCTTGAGACCAATGTTTTCCTTCATCGTGCTGCCTCAAATCATAGTACAATAAGTGGCCATCCCACCACCTTCTTGCTGCAAAAAGCTTCTTCAAAGCTTGGAAATAGTAGAGGGTAATAGGTGTTGGCTGAATGTAATTCAAACAACACATGTCTTGCTGCAAATTCTCCCAAGTGAGAGACTTCTTCCAATGACATAAGCCCAACATATGGCTTCTAGCATAAGAAAACAAATGATATAATGTAGTAGCCACACAATGTTCTATCCTCCTCTTGAAGCATGAATGAATATGGGAGATTTCATTCCCAAAGGACACACTCAAACAATGTGTCATCCCTCCTGTCATGTTCCCAAAAAAGATCCGAGCATCATCATCATCATGATATAAACAAGCTCCCTCATACCAACTCATGATAAGGTTACATTCTCCCCCAACCCAAGGTACATACATGATTATGATATTCATTCTAGACAAAAATACATGTACATACATCATAGGTATAAGAAAATGTATGGACATGGAATTCATCATGGGTGGCCCATACATTCTTCTTGTCAATCCAAGCAACCATGCCTCCTTCTTATGCATCCCTTTCTTGAAATACAAGGCATGAGACAATAAAATGAAGAACTTTGGGTGGTATCCACACTCACCCAATAGAAACCAGCGCAGGTCATCTCCTCCCTGCTTTAGATCTAGATGTGGCAATTTTTCCTCCAACAAGGTACTAGCTGTGCATGAGTGCTCATCTACTAGGTAGCAGTACACAAAAATATATATCAGTTGTACATTATCAAAATAACAAGACAATTTTCCATACATCCCTTCTATAACATCATGATGAGTATGGAGAGATTCCAGTCCATACTCTCTCAATAATAGCCATAGCAACAAGGACTCTTGTTGCCTCCTTGCATTATCAAAATACAGATCATGGAGAAATAATACATTGATGGAGATGTAAGTTGTCTCATCAACCAAGCACAAAATATCTCCCTTATACATCATGGGGAAGTTATCCTTCCTCCCAAAGCAATATACATACATGAAATACATCTCAAAGATAAATACTTGTGAGCACATGAGACATATCTCTGACAAAGGTAAACACATGGAAATAAGATTTGACATAGGATGTCCAAAATCTCTTCTTAACAGCCACAACAACCATGCCTTGTTTTTATGCATCCTATCATTCAGACTCAAGGCATGAGTTAAAGAAATAGGAATTTTTGGGTAGTGACCAAACTCACCCAAAAACAACCAGCACAACCATGCTTCTTGCTGGCCTGTATCATAGATCTGCAAGGGGTTTGGAAACCTCTTGCTCCACACTACCATCCACTCATCCCAATGTGGGTGATGGATCTCATTCTACCATTGCTTGGTATCCTCCCAAGGTAGGACACCATGCTCCTCCAACCTTTGAAGAACTTTTCACCTCATGAAATGTTGAAGTGCACCTCCAATGGGATCTCCTGATGTGACCTCCTCCTCATGCATGGCCTTCCAAAACCAAAGAGGCCTTGGATCTCCTGCAAGTAGAAGTCTCTCTTTGAGTTGTGACATTCTCATTGAGAGAGTGTCATCTGGAGAGGAGAAAAAGTTTATCATCCCAAGATGTCTACTCTTTGACATCTCTTCCTCCATGGCTTCCTGAATGAAGCTGGCATCTGAATGTTCCCATGAGGAATGGGTCCTTAACTCTTCACTTCTGCTCTTGGACAGTGCAATGCAACCCTCATACTCTATATTAGTAGTAAGTGATGATCCTGGGTCACACAAAAACCTATTTCCACAATCTTCTAAAATATTTGTTGCAATAATAGGAAGTGGAAACGCAATCATACCTTGTTGAACTTTGGGAACACCTTGCATGGCTGCAAGAGTTCTTTCTTTCACAATGTTGGCTTCCTAAACTGTAGGTGTTGAAGGATGCTCCTCCAAGGCCGTCATAGTGCTGGTGCAAATCTTCTCAAGAGATAGTAAGGACTTCTCTTCCTCAACTCTCTTGATCACCCCTTTACTGCAAGGTCTCTTCTCTTCCTTCATCTGGTGTTATAGCATCATTTCTCACCTTCATATGATTCATGATTTCTTTTATGGCTTTGGGCACCCATTCCTACAGACTTGGACAAATTCACTTAAAAACAGTGTAAAAATCCCCATACGCGACTATGCCCATACTTTTCCGCGTGTATACGCAAGTCCAACTGCACTTTTCCGCGTATGCCATTAAAATGATTAAAAAATATATAAAAATTCCCTATTTTCGGGCTGGGTTGATGGTTACTCAAGTAGTTCAACCACCCCAGCACGTGGCCAACTGTTTCCAACTGTTGAAACTACTTGGAGGGAGTATAAAAACCCCTCATGTGTATGGCCTAAGGGAGGGAGAGAATTATTGATATTATACTCTGTTGGTATTCCCTATCCAAGTCTGATTCCCCGTGCCTCCTGCACTTTCCTAGTTCATTACAGGAAACCCTTGTTTCCTTGAGATGCTCATCTCCCTATATGTCATCTCGTATGCACCAGTTTGGAAGGAGTCTTAGCGAGGCAAGGGCGGGACAGATCCGGATGATGGTCTGCTCGAAGGCCGTGGAAGGATTCAGGTGATCTCTCCACTCGTTATTTTTTTACATGCTATTTATAATACAGAAGTACCATCTTGTTCCCGAAATATACGTGTTAGTGTCTGCTTATATGTATGAGAATATTGTTATTTAAGCATTCATTATGATCTATTTAATGTTTTATATGGATTTCACTAACATTTAGAGTAGATATATGCTGTACAACCAGTTCTTCGTGCTTGTTTCTTCTTGTCTTTGAGATTAAGAAGGAAGGACGGTTGCTGGGGGTTTGAACTCTACGGGATCTTCTTCAACCGTAGGACCTACGGGTAACTTCCTCGATCTACTCTATTTAGTTTTTCTGAACATGCATGGTTGTGTGAGTCCTTCTTAAGTAGCATGCCCCTGCTCTGTGGAGGTTGTAACCCAACGAACCTCTAGGGTGATATTCCCCGAAACAGAACTGGTGACTCCGCTGGGGATATTATAACAGAGAACCTCTAGGGTGATATTATAACAGAGATTTTCTTTTGTATCTGGCAACAACAGAATCTACCATTGGTATGGTTCTGGTTCAGGAGAATGATGCTCTTGCAGAGCATGTTATTTACTACCTTAGTCGAGGACTGGTAGGACCTGAACTTCGATACACTCCGATAGAAAAATTAGCCTTAGCAGCAGTTCATACTGTGCAGCGACTCCGGAATTATATTATTCTTCGCAAAACTTATGTTTTGGCAGCTGCCAATCCATTTCAGTTTGTCCTCAGTAGGCGAGTGATTGGGGGAAAATATAATAGATGGATTGTGATTTTACAGGAATTTGATCTTGAGTTCATGTATGCCAAATCCAAGAAATCATTAGTTTTTTCGGAATTGATCTCCGAGTTTCCCTGTGAAGATGAGATGATCTATGATGAGTCCTTGGTGACGATTTCTGTTTTTTGTCTCTATGATCTCGGTGTGAATATCATTGTGTATCTCCAGATCACAAGCTCTACTTTTTCGAAAGATGAGCCGTAAGTCGCGTCATAATGTAGCCAAGAATTATCTCATTATTGGTGATGCTTTAATCGTCGAGGGGTTGATTCAATCCTAAGACGCTGCTTAACTTTCGAAGAAGCTGAGGCTGTGCTCAATGATTCTCACAGTGGAGCTTGTGGGGGTCATTTATCAGGGCTTGCTACAACCCAAAAGATTTTGCGTCCTGGCTACTTCTGGCCCTCGATTTTCAAAGATTGTATTGAATCGGTCAAGAAGTGTCATCCGTGGCTGTGTCTATAATTTAAAAATACATGTTTATCCAGCTTCACTTTTTCCAGCTCATATCATTTAATTTTACAAAGTAGGGGTATTGATTACATTACTTGCAACCCGCTCTTCGGCAAAAGGTCATGCTATTACTATTGTAGCAGAGACTACTTTACGAAGTGGCTCAGGCTGCCTACTTTGGGAACAGCGGTAGATCATAGCCTTTTCCTATTCAACCAGGTTATCGCTCGTTTTGGTATTCCTAGAGAGATTGTCACTGACCATGGCAGTCATTTTCAGAATAGCATGATGGCTGAGTTGGCTCTCAAATTGGGTTTCCGGCATGAGCATTCATCTCCATATTATCCTCAAGCCAATGGGCAAGTGGAAGCCGTGAATAAATCCTTGAAGACAATTCTTCAAAGGACAATTGATAAAGCTAGATCCAACTGGCATATTATGCTATATCCTGCACTTTGGGCATACAGGACGTCAGTGAAAACTGCAACTGGCTTTACTCCGTTTCAGCTAGTGCACGGGGTGGAATCCGTATTTCCCATTGAATGCGAGATTCCTTCTCTTAAATTAGCTGTTGAACTTCTTCCTGACACTTCTATTCTGGCAGAACGACTTCTTCATCTGGAACATCTCGATGAGCAGCGTCGAGATGCCGCCACGATGAATGAAGCGCATAAAGACCGAGTAAAAGTTCAGTACGATAAGGCAGTGAAGCCTAGGGTATTTTCGGAAGGTGACCTTGTTTTGGTCTATGCCCAAGAAAAGGATGCCCTGGGGGCAGGAAAGTTTAAGTCTATGTGGTATGGCCCCTATATCGTTAAAAAATTCCTTAAGAAAGGAGCGTATACCTTGGTTGATTTCGAAGGGAACGAGTTGCCGGAGCCCCGAAATGGGCTCTATTTGAAGAAGTATTATGCCTAGGCTTTGGAACTAGCATATTATGCTATATCCTGCACTTTGGGCATACAAGACGTCAGTGAAAACTGCAACTGGCTTTACTCCGTTTCAGCTAGTGCACGGGGTGGAATCCGTATTTCCTATTGAATGCGAGATTCCTTCTCTTAAATTAGCTGTTGAACTTCTTCCTGACACTTCTAGTCTGGCAGAACGGCTTCTTCATCTGGAACATCTCGATGAGCAGCGTCGGGATGCCGCCACGATGAATGAAGCGCATAAAAACTGAGTTAAAGTTCAGTACGATAAGGCGGTCAAACCCAGGGTTTTTTCGGAAGGTGACCTTGTTTTGGTCTATGCCCAAGAAAAAGATGCCCTGGGGGCAGGAAAGTTTAAGTCTATGTGGTATGGCCCCTATATCGTTAAAAAAGTCCTTAAGAAAGGAGCATATACCTTGGTTTATTTTGAAGGGAACGAGTTGCCGGAGCCCCGAAATGGGCTCTATTTGAAGAAGTATTATGCCTAGGCTTCGGCCTGGCATGTTGCTTTTGTATATAGTAGTTTTTTCTTTGTACATATCTGGTTGATTTTCGATTTTTGATGAGTTGGTGATGTTTTTGATCTGCTTTGGCAGGTTGTGTTGGATGTCATGAGTCATTTTGGTTTCGCCGATGGTGCTAGTAGACACACCCAGAACTTAGCTTCCGCGGCTTGGGTGCTTCATTATCCATCCGGTCATCTGTTAGTGTCAAGAGCAGTCTGCATTGGTCCTGCTTCCAATAATGTAGCAGAATACACTGCAGTGGTTCATCTACTCTCGGAGGCAATATCTTTGGGTGTTGATTCATTGGTAGTTTTCTTGGACTCCCAGCTGGTGGTGTCGCAGTTGAACAACACTTATCGGGTACGAGATCCATTTTTATTACGATTGTTCTTGAGGGTACGTTTGTTACAAAGGTCATTTCAATTTTTAACGTTCATTCATATTCCTCGAGCTGACAATTGGTTTGCTGACTCATTAGTTAATCAAGCATTAGATTGGCATATTAATCATCCATGCAATAAATTTTTAATCATCAAAAACATCATACATTTGATACATTTATCACATCACATCAAATATCGTTGTATATATATCATCGGAGTGTCAAAAAACTTTACAAAATTTGGATCCATAATGTCGTACAAAACTTGGGCTTATGCCCCCATCATGTTCAATCTCAAAAAAGAATATACAGTCATCTAATACATAATATCTGTCTACTCCTGAGGTCCCTGCCCAGAAGTCGTGTTCCTATAGAACGTGACTGCGGTGGCAACTCGGCGGAATAATCTAACCCAATCTCGGGGCACTCCTACCACCCGTCTCTGGATGGCTTCCGGCAGGTCCTCCACAGTAGCCATAGGTATTTGGCGGGTTAGTCCCTCCAAATTCCTTTGCACGGCCTGGAGAGTCCTATCTGAATCCACAGTATCTGCTTCGCCCCTGCGGCGCTTGTGGCGCGGGAGACCCTCAGGTCGAACTGGTCCAACATCTGAATCATGATCATTTTAAATTTTCAGTCATTATGAATCCAATCAAAAACATGTTTGTTTTTCATTTTTTCATACATATTTGAAAAAATCCAAAAAAAATTATATAAGTCAAAAAAATTTGCAAACTTACCGACTGTGCCCCATGCTGTGCCTGGTGGAAGAACTAGATCTGGATCTCCACGAAAGTCCATCTCGGCATAGGGATAGTCGTCCACTGCGATGATTTGTTCTCCCCACCAAAGGAAGAACTCATCGTCCCAAGTGGTCCGGGGAACTTCACTTCCCCCTAATCTCTTCATCATGTCCGCCCAACGGGCAATTCTTGGGTCCCGCGGGCTACTGATGGTAGAGATAACTCTGGGTCTCAATGTTGGTATCTTCTCAAAGAAGAATGTTGTCAAAATTGTACCGTAGCCAAAGTGTTTGGTCTTTTCTTGGCGGATTGAGGTCAACTGTTGTTTCATGTTCAGTAAAAGGGCTGTGCACCAATCATACACATGAGTCAAACATTCTATTGCTATGCTCATTTGCGTCCTGGACGCCTGATGTAGGGAGGCAGATCCTGCCACTCTGCCGATGGTGAAAAGGAGGATTTTCATGTGCAAATCCCTCACATATTTAATTGCAATATGAGTTCCAACCTTTTTGGAACCCCCTACGCAATATACGTGGACATAGTCTTCCACGGTTAACCCTCCCAGGGGCTTCCCGTGCAAGTCTACTGGTTCTCCCCTCCGGGAGAGTCCAGTAATGAAATATATGTCTTCCACTTCAATGCGTATTGGCATCTGATCAATAATGAAGCAATCCTGATCTGGTTCCCAGTAATTTACGAGCATTTCTAGCAACCGCACATTGCTTTTCATATTTGGCATTTTGAAGAATTTGAACAATCCACAATTCCGAAGGATATTTTGCGCTGCTCGATCTTGCATGACCTCTTGATCAATTGCGCTATGCTCACGTTCTCTCCATGAGATTGTCATCCTGTCAAATTTCATTAAATCATGCATTAGCCACGCTTTTTAAGTTTCGGACCTGCGCATACGCGACTTTTTCTTTGCACAGTCGCGTGTATACGCGACTTTCCTTTAATGAACCCGCGTATGCGCAAGTCCGCATTTTTTAGCAAGGGTTTTCAAGGTAAAATTCACTTAATTTTAATTTCCAAACGGACAAAATGATTTGCAAGGATGATTGAGGAGCCTACCTGAAATTTCGGCGCGATTCGGATGGTCGGTTGTTCCTGATTTGACGAAAGAAGTTTTTTTCTCCAGAGCACTTTTTTCCAAATCAGAAATGCAATAATGAACCAAATATGAGGTAATTTGTCTATTTATGGCTAAAAAGTTGAAAATTTTCGCAAAAATTCCTTATGCTTATTTTTTCGATCTATCTTAAGCTGCATAACTCGAATGCTTGGAAGTGCCCAGTTTGGTATGTTTTCAGGTACATTTTGACGATTTTGAGATTTTTCCCGGTTTTTGATCCATGATTACCGACTCGTCACGGCAGGTATATGATCTTCACTAGCATATAGGTTAGGGAAGTCACTTTCCGTTGCATCTTGCATTCTAGCCTCCATACTCATCACTTGCCTTAGGGTCGATCCCATCAGGTCATGAGTATTACACCCATTTCACTCGCCGATTATTTAATCATGACTTGATGGTAGAGCCTTCCTTTACATGGGCTTCCTAGTTAGTTCCTCGCTATCACTTGTTTCCCATGCTGCGTTTTATGTAGGCTCAGGAGTCCTCTTTAGTCTCGCCATGTCTTATGTGTTGAAGCTTCATTCTTCTTCTTCATCACTATCACTTTTTCTAGCTTTTACCCTAGAGGCTCCCCGGTGTCGTTAAGTTGTATTACTGCATTGCATATTGGCTACTTGTTTATCCTGGCCTTTAGCCGGCTTCATTTGGACTCGATGTTTAAGCCAACTTTTGACCTTGACTTTCTGTACAAGTTAACCATTGCATGCACTTAGCTATCACGACTTGACACCTTTTTACCCATGGATGGAAGCTCCTCTGAGTATCACTTACCAGTTTTCGCCACCTTGCATTGAGCATAGGATTGTTCCAATCCCAGGAACTAGTGCATCTGATTTCTTGATACTCGTTCTATCCATTGTACCATAGCATTCTTTTATTCCTTTTCAGGCTTATTATATGAAAAAGACAAAAAAATAAAATATAACAAAAAGAGCGGGAACGGGATGTATCTTCGTTATTTTGATGGCAGTACAGAGTCAGTTTGTCGCCCTTGAACAAAGCACATATACTTCTATATATTTCCTTCATTTGGGATGGTTCTAGTTTGACCTAGGTTCAGCCTTTACCATGTTTCACTTGTCAGTTCTCCCCCGGCTGGTTATCTCTTCCAATCATATGGAGAGTTTGTTTTGCCTCCTGCAAGACAGACTTATACAGTGTCACTTTACCGCTTACATTACCACGAGCGTCATGTGTTTCTTTGTTCAAGGGAAGTCCAACCTGAGTCGACCATTCTGCGGTGTCTCTTGACTCATTATTCAGTCGGCCTTCCCGGTCTTGTCGTATCATGTTCTATCACATCAGATGTTTTGGTCTTCTGCTCGTGCTGGTTTGAGAAGGTCCCCATTGACTTCTTGCCGGCGGGTTTGTCTCTTATCGACTACGACACATTGCTCTGAGAGAAAACCTAGAGCCGCACCCTAGGCCTATTTCCATCATTGATAGGTGACCTTGTGCTCAGCATTTGATCATCATCATGGGTCTTTGACTGAGTGGTTTCCCCTGTGTTCGACGTCAGCACACATTATCACACTTGGGATTTGTGCAGTACCTTGATTTCCATTTGACCCTATCGGTGGATTTCTCGCCTATGTGTCAGCTTTCATTATTGGTTGGTTCAGAGGGTTTCTTCCGTGTGCTAGCTTCATCTTGTGCATGTCGGAAACGTACTTCGGTTTTGGTTCTGTCACTCTACTTCGTCCGATTCCTTCCAAATCTTGGCCTGCGGGTTACACTCGCGCTAGACTGATGTGGGATGCCTTAATGCCTTCCTTCCAGTAGATCTTTTCCCATCGACTCTGACTCATTGCTCTGGGAATAAGGTCTAGAGTCTTTTTTTCAATACCTTAGGGTTTGCAGTCATCAGTGGCAGACTCTTCGCTATCGACAGTGGGGATTCATCATTGCCTCCTGATTGGTAGATTCTTTCAAGTGTTCGACTTCAACTCATTCATTCGCACTTGTCAGATTGTACTGGGGCACCTTGACAGTCATTATCATTATCGGTGGGTTGTCTCGCGTTGGTTAATGGGATACATCAATGCCCGGTAATCCAACGATTTCTCACATGGTCGACTTCAGCTCATTTATTCCCAGTGTGTAGAATTGTGCCATAGTGATCGGTGAAGACCTCGGGTTGCATCAGCATTTCTCGGTTCACTGTTGACAGTCCTTTCAGTTTCTGCCAGTGTTGCCGTCCACCCTTATATGTTGCAGTTCAACACAGCAGCATCTTATATGTTGATCCCCGAGTTGCGTGATTGTACCGTTTGATCCACCTCTTATGATCCGGTACTTGGAGATTCAGTTACTTGATCAGACATCCAGTTGCACCATCTTTGATCAGCTTTCTATATGTGATACTTGGACATTGATTCAAACTTGTATTTCCGGGCCATGCTCAGATGATTCATTGTGTACTTTCAGTTCAGCTATACTTGTATACATGTTGGATCTATTTCAGTACTTTCCATATGATGTATTTTTGACTGAGCATGGGTATTCCCGCCTCAGCATGAGTTGACTCTCTGGTTTCTTTCATTGGTTTTTGGCAGGCTGAAATCTGGTGAAGTCCTCTCTTGTCCTTGCGAAGTTCTTTCTATGTGCATAATACATTTCGGCCATCATGTACCCCTTCTGACCTCATATATTAGGGGGCATCTATTATAGCATCATTTATCACCTTCATATGATTCATGATTGCTTTTATGGCTTTGGGCACCCATTCCTACAGACTTGGACAAATTCACTTAAAAACAGTGTAAAAATCCCCATATGCGACTATGCCCGTACTTTTCCGCGTGTATACGCGAGTCCAGCTGCACTTTTCCGCGTATGCCATTAAAATTATGAAAAAATATATAAAAATTCCCTATTTTCCTGGCCGGGTTGATGGTTACTCAGTTCAACCCCACCCCCAAAGACGTGGCCAATTGTTTCCAACCGTTGAAACTACTTGGAGGGAGTATAAACCCCTCATGTTTATGGCCTAAGGGAGAGAGAGAATTATTGATATTATACTCGTTGATATTCCCTATCCAAGTCTCGATTCCCCGTGCCTCCCGCACTTTCCTCAGCTCATTACGGTGAAACCCTTGTTTCCTTGAGATGCTCATCTCCCTATATGTCATCTCGTATGCACCAGCTTTGGAAGGAGTCTTAGCGAGGCAAGGGCTGGGACGGATCCGACGACGCGCCTACTCGAAGGCCATGGAAGCGATCTCAGTGATTCCTCCACTCGTTATTTTTGTACATGCTATTTGCACATGTATACCAATCTTGTTCCCGAAATATACGTGTTAGTGTCTACTTATATGTAAGGAGATGTTAGTTTAAGAATTCATTATGATCTATTTAATGTTTTATATGGATTTCACTAACATTTTAGGGAGAGATGATAAGGGGCCGTACAAATCAGCTTCTTTCTGTGCTTGTTTCTTGTCTTTCTGCAGGTCAAGAAGGAAGGACGGTTGTCAGTTTGGACCCCAAGTGGGATCTCGTTTTCCATCTAGGACCTACGGTAACTTCCTCGATCTACTCTATTTAGTTTCGAACATGCATGGTTGTGTGAGTCCTTCTTAAGTAGCATGCCCCCGCTCGTGGGAGTTTGTAACCCAACGAACCTCTAGGGTGATATTCTGCGAAACATCCTGATGAAATTGAGGAAAGTGTTAGAGAGTCTCCTTGAAGGCTCTCGAGTGACACTTGTACTCCGTCAAGTACCTACCTAGAATCTCATGTTCTAATTTCTCTCTTGCTCTTCACTCTCTATGAGAATAGGAAGTGCCCGACCTTCTTCTTCTTCAAACCTTTCTAGAGGTCTCATCGCAACTTTTTTCCTTTCTTCTCGTCTAAATTATTTAGAGAGGTCTTCTGACCCTGAAAAATAACGAGAGTAGTCTCATACTTTCCCATAATTATGAACTCTACTCCTTCTTAGTCTATGGGATAGCTGGATCCCCACTGCTGAGCCAGAGATCATGCTTTCATACCACCGTAATATCCCAAAAGGGACCGCTTAAAAACAGCCCGAAATGCATTTTTCTGTGATGTGTGCTTCAAGAATCATTATCAGCCTCGGATTCCTTATATATGATAATATAAGACCCAATTCCAAGAGGAGATCAGAACCAAGAAACTAGGTGAGGCAAACAGGGCTCCCACACCTAGTATGGCTTGATAAATGTCTAATGAGGGATCAAGAAATATATAAACACTCCGTATTGGAATATAATTAGCTAATAATATATGCGCAGCAAGGAAAGATCTATCCTTCAACCAAAAGTGGGGAAAATTGAAGTGATTTAAGCCCCTAAAATGTCATTGCACCACAGAAAAAAATAGGAAAGTGACTACTGATCTCGTTATATTAGGGTCACACCCATACCAAATTCGCCTAAAAAAAATTATCTAGCTAAGTTAAACAAAGTCTCCCACTCCCCGATGGGGCTAAAAATACCAATCCCCATGGCTTAGCTAATGCACTTATCGAAGTTTAAGTAGCATGATTTTCCTCGAATCTATTAGATGCAATAGGTTATAAAAATCATTAAATCAGTCTAGGGATATGGATCATACAATGTACATAAGAAAAAACAGAGGTTTAACATGAATAAACACTAAAATAGAGGTGTTGCACAATGTATCAAGGACCGAAGAGCTTGATAGCGTAATTTCCGTAGGGTCGAAGAAATGTTTTATTATATATTAGATCTAGGCAAGATATTTACATAACAATATAGATCTATTATAGATATATATGCCAAATAGGCTCTTTCATACCCCCTTAGGATCTCAAAGATGGATATCAATGAATAGATCCGATGATCTAAGCCACGTATCTCATAGCATCTTCTAAATTTTAAGATATGATACATAGAATATCAGATCTGAAATGGAACATGGATTGGTTTTCCAATCCATGGATCACCACAAAGGAAGGGAAGGGTCCCTTTCACTAGAAAGATCTTTCCTCCAAGCCGATACAAAAAATCCCACTACAACTCGCCCCGCAAAGGACACAAAGATCTTCAAGGAATTGAAATCGTATGGTGATGAGAATACTTTGGCCTCGATGCCAATATAAAAAATGAAGCTCGTACAATGGATTCACTCTTCTAGGAGGTTAAAAGACACACGCCAAGAAAAGGCTCCAATACAAGCTAGATCCTACCGTATCTAGAGTTCCATCATAGCTATAAAAGCAAGAAACTCACCTGATCTCAGGTTTCTTGGCTTGGAAGTAGAATCTTGGTCTCCAACAAGATACAATGGACAAGCAATACAAGCTCTCCCAAGAGCTCCTTAATGGGGAAGAGATGAAACTCATAAACAAGAAATCCCAATGCAATCTAGGCTAAGGCTTGTTGGGGTTCTGTGAGCTTGTCAGATTGAAAACCAAAAGACAAGACAACATAAAACCACTTTTGGATCCTAGGATCTAGCCCTGATCTAGAGAGGGATCTCTCGATAAATGCAAAGAATGATATATCTTTAAGGTTAGTTTGTGGTATTAGGCTAGGTATGAAGCACGTGGTTTGGTTTACTTGTTTGGTTAGAGATCATTAATTGAGAAGGTTATATGAAGTGAATAAGGGAATGAGTAGAAGGATGTTTCAAAGATGGGAAGATAGGTCAAGAGAAGTGCCAATCCATTGGGCTATGGAGTCATAAAAGGGTTTACTCGCATAACAACTATCCAAGGGTTTCCATAGGGAAACTCATCTATATGAGAGGATCTCTTTAGATAGATGGTGAGATGGAACATTAAGAAGTGAGGTGAAAGAAAGAAACCAAAGTGGTACCTAAGATCAGGTAAGGACTTTTAACCTATCCCGCTTGACATACTTTCAAAGGAAACTCTCAAAGACACAAAGGGTAGCGAAGATCAGCAAGGATTTTTAACCTAACCTCGATTTAAGCATACTCTCAAGGGAAACAATCCAAATAGGTCCTCATAACTTCTTTCGTAAAGTAGAAAACATTTAAGATTAAACACAGTAGTAAGGCCTGTAAGATAAGAGAAAGACTTTTAACCTTCTCTCCGATTTTGACACTAACTCCCAGGAAGCTTTCAAGACAAACTCAAGCAGAAAAACTAGAGGACAAAAATAACCATAGACTTCCCTAGTTCAATATTTACTAAGATGAATGAAAAATATCATTTAAGAACAATTTTTCAAGTTCTAATTTCAACAAGACATGGGCTTACCAACACTCCTTGACCGGTTATACTCTATAAAATTATCCTTAAAATGCACAATCGAGGAAACATAAAGATAAAGTTTATAAGTGAGATTTAGGGTCCTAATCTATACCCTTCTAAATGCACAAGATGTCCTAATTCATAATTGCTATTCTTTATCGTAGAATAATGACAAGATGAAAAAAAATGAAAGGAGACAATTACAAGTATGAAAAACATCACCAATAATATAGACCAGGATCCCTTAGAATCTCGCTTGTTCAATTGATATGCAAAACCAAGCCACATACTTTGAGTCCAAAGTGGGCTTTTTACAGCCCAAACTTATCTTCCCAAATTATTGTATTATTAAACTACTCGCCTACTTCCCCTCAATAACAACTTCAAACAAATAATAAAATCCCAACCAACCAACATTTTCGATGTTTTTTTCATGGGTTCTTATAGGTGAAAGGGTGATAGTAGGTAGTAGATAGTATCTCTAAAGGCTTCATTTAAGACAGAGGGGAAGAAGTATTCGAGGCCCACTCGCTTAATGGTTTTACATTAATTGCCGATACTCCTTTAGATGACTTAAAGTCTTTTTTCAGATCAATAATAACTTCAAGGGTATATGCCTTGAAGTACTTCTTCCGTCGTAGTACTCGTGTTATCCTCTCGGGGAAAAGTAAGGTGAATATTTTGTCTTTCTCAGGTCTTCCATGCTTTTCAACCAATGCAATCGACAGCTTTAGGGAATTTCGTTAGTATAATAACCTGTCCGGTACTCGATGAAGGGTAGAAAGGTTGTAGAGGTTGGTCCTTCTTCAAAAGAACGCTCGTTGATATGGTCTTTCTTGATTTACTCACTAATCTACGTTTAACTCGTGCTCTAAGCTTTATTAAGCTCCCTCGATTATATTTATGGCCTTCCCAACAACATCATTGTCTCTTTGTAAATATGGATTAGGGATTGGAATCTTCAAAAATTTGTGCATTAATCCTCTCAATATTTTCGATACTTTGTTTCTTCTACATAAGGTGTCTAGGGTTTCGCTGATCTCAGGGTTAATCACTAGAAAATTTGGCTCCAATTTCCGACGTGCTACGGTTGCTATTCGACACATAGTCGTCGCAAGAGTGACAGCTCGAGGATGGGAAAACGTTGTTGGCGAGGTAAATCCCCTCCGCGGGACAGAGAGGCGATCCCTAATGAGCCTATACACCCGGCCCAGCAACAATCATCAAATGCCACAACAAGCAGTTCCCACTGTAATAAACACCAACGATGGAGGCCTACCCGAGTCCAAGGCTATGATTCGTAAGAGACAAAGATTCCCTCGTTCCTTAGCTTCAGGACTTCACATCCCCACGATCTCTCGTGAATGGACACCGCACAATGCAAGAAACAACACGAATACAAGCATAAAATCCAGAATACGCAACTATATATCAGTCAGAAAGGATATAACTCATCATTATCATAAGTGAAAAACATAGTGGAACCATAACCAGTAGTCATTCATTAATAAGCAATCGAAAGAGAGTACAACCAATGTTCTGACGCTGAGGTCTCCTTTGGAGGGGTCTCCAGTCGTACACGTCTCGCAAAGCCTGCCAGGGATGGGACAAGCCTCTCTTAGAGTCTCTCGACGATAGTCTCCTTGCTTGAGTCGGCCTTAAGGGAAGAATGAGGGCTCTTGCAGCATTAAGGCTCTTGGGAATTTGAGAACTTGGAGATTCAAAACTTGGGCACTTCAAGACTAGCTTGCAATGGCAATGAGCAAGCTTTTATAGATGGAGGAAGAGGAGTTGGGATCCCTATAATTGTGGGATTGGCCCTATCTCCAAGGAAGCTTCCATGAGAGGTGGAAAACCACTTCCCTTTCATGGAACTCCCGGAGCCAAACCTCCCAACTCAAGATAGGTAACAGTTTCTGAGTCTGTTGAAACGAAACTTCCGCCATTCTTATTTAAAAAACACTCCTTAAATTGGCTAGCGCGACTGCGACTCTGGGACAGAGCGCCAGTTGGCGCGGCCTCTTTGTAGGATTTTCCTCATTAGCGCGAGTGATGAACTGGCTACTCACACCAATGAAAAAAGGGATGTTTTTATGGTTTTTCGCAAGGAGATGTCTTCAGGGAAATTGAAGCTCATGTTTAGAGGAATGCAATGATAATGGTTTCAAGGCATGACATGGTTCACAGCTCACAAAATGGGCCCTCCAATGTGCGGGACGGGGAATGGTAGGGACGGTGACAAATTACTGTGTAACAGATGCCCCCTAAAGCATGAGGCCCGAGAGAGAGAGAGAGGGGTGAAATGCTTTACGAGAACGTGTCCAACTGAAGCTCCGTCGTCGGAAAACCTGCGTGGAGAAATACAACTGATATCTCAAGTACATGATGTATATGCGGTATGGGCGCAGCCATCCGAAACAGAGTATACTATAATCCAGATCCAAGGTATGGACGCAGCCATCCAGTGAGGATCAATAAATAGACTCAGGTATGGTCGCAGCCATCCAGTGAATAAGTCATGTAAATAATCATAATAATCCACAATATCGCAGCCTGGATTACAACAAACACAATCCAGGGTCTTGCGCTCCATCTCGACCCAAACAAAGTACAAGTTCAAGCATGCGAATATGTGAGTTGAAGTCGAACATGCAAGAACATCGTCTGATTACCAGCCAATAATGAAAGCTGTTACCAGACGCGAGAGGAACCACCAATAATGACGATGGCCCTCAAGGTACTACAGGTACAATCTACAGCATGTGAATCAATGAGATGGCATCGAACACCCGTAGAATCACTCGATCGGAGGCCAATGATGAGAACCTCACGTCGAATGCGACGAACCTGGCATTGAGGCATGCAGGCTCCAAGGTACCATAAGGGATTCTCTAGCTCAACTTCCTGGATAATGAGCTGGAGTCGACAGGAAGTGACCTTGATCGAAGGTGGGCCATAATGTTTCCCACATCATCGACACGAGACAGAGGAACATGATGTTTTTGTTGTGAATCAGGATCATATGAGAATCAGAGGAAGGTTGATATTTGCAGAGGTCAACTTCTCTTGAACATGTAACGGCACAAATAGTGGTTTGGGCAGTATTTGACATCAACGGATCAGAGGTCATGGTGACGAGGCAACGAGCAGAGGAGAGGTCAAAAAGGATTATCCAAACCCACGGAGGAGGCAAGTGAAAAACGAGATGAGATGTCCCCAACCCGACACGAATGCAGATAAGTGCCATGTTCAAGAGCGACATACTGCCGACGCGACAATGATGATGGTTCCATTTTTCCCCCACCATTTCTGGCAAGTACCCCAGTTATTTTTGATAACAAGCTTGAAGGGGATAGCATATGCTTGTAATGTAATTCCGCCCTTCGGGCGAATCCATCCTAGTACATTTAACGAGCCCTAGGAAGGAGGAACTTGGAGAACGTCATTTCGACTGAACCCAATGTCATCAGGGTTTAATGAGTCTGACAAAGGAAGAAATCGGTGTCTTTTCATGTTTAAAGAGTTTGAAAAGACAACAGAAAAGTAAACTCCAGATGTCCCTTTTCGTAAATAGTTTCTCGGACCCGAAAAGGTAGAAAACAATACCCGAGAAAACCTCCTAGCCGCGATAGGCTAGGGTATTCCTTTTTCGTAAATAATCCATCCCAGCCCGAAAAATGGGTAAACGTATACTGGGCAGATGTCGATTCACAGCCACTTTAACGAGATCGAAACGACAAGGGCCTCGGCAATCTTTTCATGTTTAGAGAGTCAGAAAAGAGCTGAAAGATGACTCCTCCTGGAGGAACGAGTGGTATAAAGGGTAGCAACTGGTTTCGGTAATGGTGGAACTGCTCAGAACAAGTAAGGGTTAAGAGGCTGGCTAACAAGACCACTCATTGCAGCGGTTCCTCAGGAACGAGTAAAACAACCAAGTGAAGGCATATGATCGGCCAAGTAGATAGTGACGATGGAGTGAGAAAACCAAGGCTCATCTGGAAAAAACAGGCTGACAAAATGACAATCACGAGAGGTAAAATGGTTTCATTTTTACACAAGCTTGAAATCAGAAAACTTTGCTTGAAGTTGGTTTCATTTTTACACAAGCTTGAAACAAAGATAAACTATGCTTGAAACCGGTTTCATTTTTAAAAAAGCTTGAAACAGAAACAAACTATGCTTGAAAAAAAAAAAAAAGTAAGCATGCCCCCAGCATGTTAACTCAATTCGAGGTACATGCCCCCCAAGCTTCAGTCCATATGAAAGGCAGATGGAGTGAAGGTTCAAGTTACGAGATCAAGGAAAAGACTTGACTGGTATTTTACGAGAACTTATCAAAGACTCGAATTGAACGGGAACGTGTTTCATTGTTTTAACGAGGTTGACACATTAAAAGAACTATCCTCAGACCTAATTCATTTTTTTAACGAGGTTGACATAGAAGACGAACTATCCTCGGACGAGCTTGTTTCATTTTTTAAGGAGCTTGACACAAGAAAAGAACCATGCTCCGACAACCACATCATAATGAACAATAAGTCATCGCTTCCAAGAGTTCCACTCTCGATGGAAGGAAAACATCCTGGAAGTCAGGACCCAATGCCCCCAGCACTTGATGCACAACGGAATTATCACTGAGCACAGGCACGGGATAGGTAGCCACATAGTTGACCTGCGGTGGGGCAGATACAACGGGTGGATAAAAACCAGGAAGGGATGATGGCGGGCCAGCTGCTACATCAGGACCAAAGAACGAAAGCTGATCAATGGTCACGATCCGTCCTTCATGTGGAAAACACATCACGCGAAAAAGGGAGGGGCGGGAGGGATATCCTCTGGAGCCTCCATCATGGGAGGTGGAGGAGCAACTTCTTGAAGTACAGGGACAGGAGAATCTTTCTCCAAGTCCGTAGAATCTGAAGAGACCAGAAGGACATGAGGGGTGTGAGATCCACTCTCGACAGAAAAGACCTGGTGCACTGCGGACGGGGCCAGTTCAACCGATCCTACGACCAATGGTTGGTCAGGGACGGATTCGTGAATTTGAATTTCTGGGGGAGTGGGATCGACCAAGGATGACTCTTGACCAATCATAGGATCAGCTGGTAGAGGACTCAAAGAAAGCCGATTATAACCAGGTGGAAGGCGTGGTGTAGAACCGGCTGGGTTGTCCAAGACTTGCTTGGCTTCATCCATATAAGGACAAAGGTGAATGGCATGATGCCCTTCACACAACTTACAGGGATTGGTGATCTTACCCTGCTTCTTAGAGTTCTTATCAACAGTAGCTGAAGATGTGCCCCCAACTTGACTCCCGGAAGCCAAAGGCAACGGTGGGCGGCCGTTGGACCATATCTCGAGCACCTTGGGAATGCCAGGGCAGTCTCGAAGAAGATGGTCTCCCGTGCACAACATGCACGGGAACTTGACTTTCCGCGGAGGGTTGGAAGGACTATCAAGAGGAGATTAATAGCTTGTTTCATTGTTTTTAGGAGCTTGACACAAGTGGAGGAACCATGCTCCAAAATCCTAGTTTCATTTTTTAAAGAGCTTGACCCAGGGAGGAAACCATGCTCTAACCGACTTACATCAAAATGAACAAGAAGGCGGTGCTTCCAAGAGTTCCACTCCTGATGGAAGGGAAACATCCTGGAAGTCAGGACCCAATGCCCCCATCACATTATGCACTACGGCATCATCACTGAGCACAGGCACGGGGTAAGTAGCCACATAGTTGACCTGCGGTGGGGCAGATACAACAGGTGGATAAAAACCAGGAGGGGGTGATGGCGGACCAGTTGCCACATTAGGACCAAAGAAGGACAGCTGATCAATGGTCACGATCCTTCCTTCATGCGGAAAACAGGCCACACGAAAGAGGGAGGAGACGAGCGCTCCCATGGCATAGGTGTAATCGCGTCCCAGGAGTAGATGGAAATCCAAGGGGCCTGGAACGACCATCACATCCATATGGACGGTTTTCCCTCCCAAAGTAATCGGTAACCTTGGAAGGATCCCCAACGGTTGACTCGTCCTTCTATTGAATGTCAACAGATTCTGCGTAACAGGCGCAAGCGGTGGCGAACCGAAAGCTTGCCAGGTAGTTGAAGACAGAATACTAACAGAGGCACCTTCGTCTATAATGGTGCTGGGTACAACCAGACCAAGAGCCTGCACTGTGATCTCGAAAGGCACATACGACGGAAGGCGAAATCCTGCAAATCGATTCCAGTCAAAGGAAGCGACCAAACTACTCGGAGGGGCTACCATCGACAAGCGAAGGTCTTCCCCTGATGTTACGGTAGAAGAAGCATCCTCCATAACCTCCATCTCGAAGGTGGGAGGGATATCCTCCGGAGCCTCCATCATGGGAGGCGGAGGAGGAGCTTCTTGAAGTACAGGGACAAGAGAATCTTTCTCCAAGTCTGATGAATCTGAAGAGATTAGAAGGACATGGGGGGTGTGAGATCCACTCTCGACAGAAAAGACCTGGTGCACCGTGGACGGGGCCAGTTCAACCGATCCTACGACCAATGGTTGGTCAGGGATGGATTCGTGAATTTGAATTTCTGGGGGAGTGGGATCGACCAAGGACGACTCTTGACCAATCAGAGGATCAGTTGGCAGAGAACTCAAAGAAAGCCGATTATAACCAGGTGGAAGGCGTGGTGTAGAATCGACTGGGTTGTCCAAGACTTGCCTGGCTTCATCCATATAAGGACAAAGGTGAATGGCATGGTGCCCTTCACACAACTTACAGGGATTGTTGATCTTACCCTGCTTCTTAGAATTCTTATCAACAGCAGCTGAAGACGTGCCCCCAACTTGACTCCCGGAAGCCAAAGGCAACGGTGGGCGGCCGTTGGACCATATTTCGAGCACCTTGGGAATGCCAGGGCAATCTCGAAGCAAGTGGTCTCCCGTGCACAACATGCACGGGAACTTGACTTTCCGAGGAGGGTTGGAAGGACTATCAAGAGGAGATTCCTTAGGGACAGTAGCTGTACATTTAGCCTCTCGCTTATCAGACTTCTTCTTCTTTGTCTTCTTCTTCTTCTTCTTAGCCACTTGGTTACTTGAATCCAAGCTTTCACCAGGCGAAGTAGAAGAGGAGGACGCAGAAATAGGCGAAGAAGGGGAGAGGTACACCTTGGAATCAACATGAAGTTGTTCCGTCGGAGGAACTGACTGAACAGTAGTGGAGACATTCGGAACTACAGAGGTTGAGAACAACCAAACAGGCAACCCAACCGTTAATCCAGGAAGGGACAACGTCGCCATGTAAGGAGCACCAACATTTCCAAAAGGAGAAAAATGACCAGGATTCCCTTCTGAGGGGATTCCTTGGTTGGTAAACTCTGAAAAAGTTGCCATCAAACTCAAAACCACACACGGGCTGAAAACGAGTTAAGACACACGATCAAACAGTCAACAAGCAATGTCTAAACGGGTGTGTTATCGTGGGAGATTGATTTTACCACATTGGAAAATAAACAAATCCTACCGTTTCATGTTTTAAGAGTCGAGAAACGATAAAAATATGACTCTATCTCTTTCAGAGTTGACACAAGCGTGAAAGGACAAGCGCTTGACGGTCTTTTCAAGTTTAGGGAGTCAGAAAAGACCAAATGACTACTCAGGAAAAACTAGGCACAAAGGGTGTACCAAATATCCGTGAACTGCCATATACACCTTGGTTTCAGTAATGAAACAGAAATCGATCAAGGACTTTCCGTACGTGCAGGTAGTCTCCCCGAATGCTGTGTTCGGTGTATCACGAGTATAGGGCGGCAGACTTGGCTTCCTGTGGATAAAGGATTGAAAACCTAGAGGGGTCTCCCTTTATATACGCGACGGTACGGGGAGCACAGTCCGTACTAGGCGCCGTCCGAAGCCACTGTGCGAACGAGTACCGCAGTTTAATCTATCGCCTAACAATGCCTCTAGCCTAGACTTCAAATATGTTTCGTTAAGTTCCAATGTTGCCTTAGGTTAATTGAATAAATTTTACAGCTTCTGATCTTCAATTAAGTTTCAATTTTCAAAGCCCTACCATATGTAGTGGTTCCTAAAGACTCCTAAATGCAAAACTATATGAGAAAATAAAACTTTTCAATTCGATGAATGCTATCTAGTTAAAGGAAGAGCTTCAAACAATGATGCAACAAACAGCAAAACTGAAAACGAAACTTTTCCAAACTAGATGACTTTCACTATCCAAAAGTATTCTAAACATTCAACGAAGCGAATTATGCAATGTAATCTATGCAAAATCCTTTTTTCGAAAACTATGCAATTGTAATCTATGCACAATTTCCTTTTTCTTTTCAAATAATAAGAATGCACTCAATGCATTTTTTGATAAAATGAGAATCTACTTAATGCATGCTTTTTACAAAAGAGAATGCACTCAAAGCGATTTTTAGTTTTCAATCACTAAACAATGTGATCTAAGTCCAATGATGAATCTCAAAAACACTTTTCGATGCAATGTGATCTAATGCATTTAAACGAAAAGAAAACTACGAGACGAAAACTAAAAAACGCAAATCTTCTTAATGAAAGATGAAAGCAAAAGGGATGCGAACAAACACTAAGAATGCAATCGTTGTTTCAAAATACTTTGTGACGAAATTCCTCAAAAGGTGAAAAAACACAAAGAGGACTTCCAAAGAATGAAATCAAAACAAGGCATTCATCCCTTTTACATCAAACAACCATAGAAAGAAGACATTCCAAATAATGAGCAATGTAATCTATGCTCATATAGAGGAAAGACCCAAAGGGAAAGACACACTAGTGAAGGATTAAGGGAAAAAAAACTCAATTTTCATACACCCTGAAAGTGGCCCGACTTGTACATTGACAACTAGCGCCACTTGGCGCGACTTTTACTTGAAAACTAGCGCCAATGGCCAGGTGGCGCGGGTTGCTAACTGAAAACAAGCGCCACTGCTTGAAAATGAAAAAACAAAGAATTTCTCCCAACCAAGACCAGACTTCCCACTTCAAGCTGAATCTAAAACAAACCCAGAAGCAAAGTACTGACCAAAAGAAGCTTCCGAACAAGGGTAACCCTACCACCTACAGGAAATGGCGCGACTGTCTGGCTGTAATCCGCGCCAGATAGGGGATGGCGCGAGTGATAAACTGGCAACCTGCGCCAACTGGCGCGACTGTCAGGGCTAAACTCGCGCCAATCAAGCCAACTATGAAAAGGTGAAAATTCGGAAAAGCAGAGGTCAGATCTGATCCTCTGGGGGCTGAACCAAAAGCAAAAACACAAAAAGAACCCAACCCAGAAGGTTCATCAAGCAAGGAAAATGATCAAGGCGAACCGACATAAACGAGACAAGGAAAACCGGACGATCCCCAGCGGAGTCGCCAATTTGTTGAGGAGGTAAATCCCCTCTGCGGACAGAGGCGATCCCTACTAGCCCAGCAGGGGTCTATCAACAAACAAACAATGCTATGACGCAAGCTCCTAGTTACGAAATGAAAGACTTGGGATAAGAGCCTACCTGGATTCCAACGCTAGATCTGAAGAAGAAGATGTCCCCGTCCTTCGGCCCTGGCAGATCACAATCCTTCCACGATCTCCGTGGATGAACACCTGCACACAGAAGAAACGAACAGATACATGCATAGGAACCAGCATACGTAACTAAATATCGGTCAGAAAAGATATTACTCGCATTAACATAATGGAAAAAGGAGTGGAACTATAATCATAGTCATCTATTAAAGTGATAAACGAATAGAAGTTACAACCAAGTTCTGACGTCGCAGCTTCCTTCGAACGGGTCTCCGGTCATCCATGTCTCGCAAAGCTCGCCAAGGGAAAGGGAAACCTCTCCTGAGTCTCGTAACAATGGTCTCCTCGCTTAAATGGGCCTTAATGGAAAGAAGGGATTCTTTACAACACAAAGGCACTTGGGAATAGGGAGATGCAAAGCTTCAGCACTTCAAGACTATCGGCCTTTGGCCCCTTATCATCAATGGAAGATGGCTATATTTATAGAGGAGAGGAGGAGGTTGGGATCCCTACAATAGTGGAAGGGAGGCCTTATCCATTGGGAGGTTCCCCATAAGGTGGAAAAAAGAGGCCAAAGGAGGAAGGTTGTGGTTATTCAGTCAAAACCACTCCTCATGACTCATCCACGAAGTTGTTGTAATCGAAACTTCGCCTCTTTTTTAAAAAAACTTTCCATAAGCAGATTGGCGCGGGTGCTTAACTGGGACAGAGCACCAATTGGCACGGGCTCAGTGTTAATTTTCCTCATTGGCGCGAGTACATAACGGGCTACCAGCGCCAAGGAAAAAACAGGTGTTTTTAGGGGGTGCGTTCGGAAATGATAACGGGAAAATGTTGTCCTCAGGAAAGGGATGCAATGAAGGTATTTTCAAGGCTTGACATTGCTCACAGGTCACATAATGGGTCCTCCATTGTGCGGGACGGGGAATGGTAGGGACGGTGACAAATTACTGTGTAACAACTGTGAACCTGTGCAGAAAGATACAACTGATATCTCAAGTACATGATGTATATGTGGTATGGACGCAGCCATCCGAAACAGAGAATACTATAATCCGGATCCAGGGTATGGACGCAGCCATCCAACTAGGATCAAACCAATAGACTCAGGTATGGTCGCAGCCATCCAATCAATGAGTCGTGTACATAATGACAATAATCCACAATCGCAGCCTGGATTACAACAGACACAATCCAGGGTCTTGCGCTCCATCTCGACCCAAACAAGTACAAGTTCTAGCATGCGAATGTGTGAGCTGATGTCGAACATGCAAGAACATCGTCTGATTACCAGCCAATAATGAAAGCCGTTAACAGACGTGAGAGAAACCACCAATAATGACAATGGTCCTCAAGGTACTACGGGTACAATCTACGGCGTGCGAATAAATGAGTTGACGTCGAACACCCGCAGAATCACTCGATCGGAGGCCAATGATGTAAACCTCACGTCGAATGCGACGAACCTGCCATTGAGGCATGCAGGCTCCAAGGTACCATAAGGAGTCTCTAGACCAACTTCCCGGATAATGAGTTGATGTCGACAGGAAGTGACCTTGATCGAAGGTGGGCCATAATGATTCCCACATCATCGACACGAGACAGAGGAACATGATGTTTTGTTGTGAATCAGGATCGTATGAGAAACAGAGGAAGGTTGATATTTGCAGAGGCCAACTTCTCTTGAACACATGAACGGCACGACAGTGGACTTGGCAGTATTTGACATCAACGGATCAGGGGTCATGGCGACGAGGCAGTGAACAGATGAGAGGTCAAAAGAGATTACCCAAACCCATGGAAGCAAAGTGAACCAACGAGATGAGATGTCCCCAACCCGACACGAATGCAGACAAGTGCCATGTTCAAGAGTGACATACTGCCGACGACAACGACGATGGTTCCATTTTTCCCCACCATTTCGGTGAGTACCTCTTTATTTTTACACAAGCTTGAAGAGGATACCATATGCTTGTCATATAAATCCGTCTTTCGGACGAATCCATCCTAGTGCATTTAACGAGTCCTAGGAGGGAGAAACTCGGAGAACGTCATTTCGACTAGATCCGATGTCATCAGGGTTTAACGAGTCTGACAAAGGAAGAACTCGGCGTCTTTTCATGTTTAGAGAGTTTGAAAAGACAGCGGAAAAGAAAACTCCACAGGTCCCTTTTCGTAAATAGTTCCCCAGATCCGAAAAGGTAGAAAACAATATCCGGGAAAACCTCCTAGTCGCGATAGGCTAGGGTATTCCTTTTTCGTAATCAATCCATCCCGGCCCGAAAAAGGGTTAAACTTATACCGGGTGAATGTCGATTCGTGTCCATTTTAACGAGATCGAAACGACAAGGGCCTCGGCAATCTTTTCATGTTTAGAGAGTCAGAAAAGAGCGGAAAGATGACTCCTCCTGGAGGAACGAGTGGTATAAAGGGTAGCAACTGGTTCCGGTAATGGTGGAACTACTCTGAACAAATAAAGGTCGAGAGGCTGGCTAACAAGACCACTCATAGCAGCGGTTCCTCAGGAACGGGTAAAACAACCGAGTGAAGGCATATGATCGGCCAAGCAGATAATGACGATGGAGCGAGAAAACCAAGGCTCATCTGGCAAAATAGGCTGATAAGATGACAATCACAAGGGGTAAAATGGGAAAGGTTTCATTTTTACACAAGCTTGAAACAAAGATAAACTATGCTTGAAACCGGTTTCATTTCGGCACGCACCAACAATCACTCGAGCTCTTTACCTGTAGGCTCACATTCGGCGCGACCGTTAGCAAAACAGCAAGCACAAATGCGAGTCCCGTCTCCGCCAAATTCCGATATTTATGCCAAATTTCTTGAATTTTGAAGCTCACAAAAGATCTAATAAGGGGTTTTGGACCATGTGAATGCAGATAAACAGTCAGAATGGCAATCGAATGGAAGGACCGAGAACACGGAGATGAGGACGAAGAGGCCATGCAAAGCCAAGCATGTATGAATGCTCTGAGAGACTGTGGCTTAAAAAAGTTCTTCCTCACGCCATGCTTACGAGCTCAGCCTGAGCTCCTCCAATATCTGATCAACCTCTGGGATGAAAATGACCAAGTATTCATAATACGAGACCAGGTGTTGGAATTGGAGGTCACTGACATTTATTTCGTTACTGGATTATCCCGCAGGGGTCCAATCCCTGTACTGACTGGGAGCAGACCATCAGGGGAAAAGATGGAAGAAGTAATGGCGCGGGTGTGCCGTGGGGCACAAACAGGAACGGGGAGTAAGAAGGTATACATCTCAACCATCCCTGATCTAGCACTAAGAGTTGTACTCCACACCATTACGCGGGCTGCTGGATCGCAGGCACCGAATGAGGCTACAAAGACTCAACTCTTACTGGCCTCAGAATGCATGGGTCCCCGACTGTATGATTGGGCAACAGCCGTCACGATCAATATGAAAAGGCAGCTCACAAAGTGCAAACAGGGCAAACTGAAGCAGTTTGGGT
The DNA here is from genome assembly GCA_034641835.2 of Pinus albicaulis. NCBI lineage: Eukaryota > Viridiplantae > Streptophyta > Pinopsida > Pinales > Pinaceae > Pinus > Pinus albicaulis. Next base: position 1,012,651,789 of record CM076574.1, on the reverse strand, counting down.
ATGGTTCCATCTTGGTATCGTTCATTCTGGAACGCATACCAACCTTCCAGGGCCAAGAGGCCCATGTGGCAAGTCCGGTACCACGAGAGCCGAGAATGGCTCGCTGGGCAGCACTGATGCCCAGATCTGGAGGCGGGCAACAGATGTCCTGGAAGCCCGAGTTCTTTAGGTGGCTACGGCGCCAACTGATCGTTGTGGAAGATTGGCCCTATGCGGGAACTGACTTTACAGGGGACCCAGATCTCCCACTACCAGAAGGAGACGACTGGGACGAAGAGCTGGGTAAGACCTCATATTTTTGATTTTATATTTATATGTTTTTTTTTGTAAACACACATTCGTCTTAACACAATTCTATATGCATGCAGATGTAGGACCTGAGAGACCAGCCGGAATGTCTCCTATTTCCCGAAGGACACAACTCGCCCCTGAGATCCAGGGGGAAGGCATCGGAGGAGAGGCACTGGTCCAGAACCTTGAGGGGATTGCCCATGGGATCCCAGACTATGCCCGGCTATCAGATGTGCCGTTGGAGTACCAGCGCCATATGGTGGGAGTCCCGAATCGGATCCACCGAATCTTGAGGCGCATAGTGCGTGCAGTAACGTGCTATCATGAGCACCATGCAGACTAGTCTCTAGGATTTATGCTACTCCTATTTTTCGAGAGACATAGCGTCTCCGGATGTACTAAGACGACTATGTATATTTTTGAGTTTTATGTGACACACTCTTATGTAAACATTTCGATATCTATATATATGCATATCTATTTCTGGATGAGTCTTCTTTACATGTGATGATGTTTTATAAATTGCGCAAATGCCTATCTAAAACCAAATTTGCTACTGCATCTGTTAATGTATTCAAATGCCTGGGTATATGATGATATGTAATGTAATCAAAATTCCTTTCCAGTAATCGAATACGCAAATACAATCGTAAAATGGACGGGTTTCTTACCGAATAGTGCCCGTTCAGTTGTAACACTACAAGTTGTGAATCTAGGTACACGAGCAATTCACGGATACCAAGGTTTACTGCCTCGGTTAATAATTCCAATACGGCGCTATATTCCGCGATGTTGTTCGTGGTACGTCCTAAACACACACCTTGCAGGTCAATTAACTCACCAGCAGGATCGTAGATTACCCAGGCTGCGGAAGACAGATTCCTGGTACTGCGGGAGGCACCATCCGCGAAACCAACAAATGGATGAATAGACATCTGCACAACCAAGAAGACCCGATCAGCAGAAAGATGTTTACAAAGCACACCACACCATGCACACAAATGACAATCACACACCTATGTACACACACCACACCAAGAAATCATTTCAGGCGTAGTACTTCTTAAGGTACAACCCATTCCTGGGCTGCGCCAATGGAACTCCTTCGTAGTCTATAAGTTCGTAGGCCCCATTTTTCAAAACACGTTTTACTATATAGGGACCGTGCCACATGGGCTGGAGTTTACCGGCACCAAGCTTATCATGTGCCTGATCATACAAGAGGACTAGGTCTCCTTCAATGAAAGAACGGGGAGAAACAGACTGATCAAAATGAGATTTGACCCTCTTCTTTTGTGCTTCGATGATCAAAGCAGCTAGACGACGGGTTTCATCCAACCGTTCAAGATACAGAAGATGCTCTTCCTCAGGAGAAGTATCCGGTAAGAGCTCCACAGCTAACTTAAGCGAAGGAATTTCGCATTCAACCGGCAAAGTAGCTTCCAGACCGTACACCAGTTGGAATGGTGTGAATCCGGTTGCACTTTTAGCAGATGTTCGGTACGCCCAGAGAGCTGAGAACAGTTGGAGATGCCAACTAGATTTATGAATCCCAACTGTTCGCTGAAGCATAGTGACCAAAACCTTGTTCACCGCTTCAACCTGACCATTTGCTTGAGGGTAGTATGGCGTTGAGCTGTCGTGACGCAGGCCCAACGCAGCTGTCAGCTCCGCCATCATGTAATCGCGGAAATGAGTACCGTGATTAGTGACGATAGCTTGAGGAACCCCGAATCGTGCAATAACATGGTTGAATAAAAATGAAGCAGCCGTTCTTCCGTCAGCAGCAAGTGTAGGCATCGCCTCGGCCCACTTAGTGAAGTAGTCGACGGCGACAATGATATACCCATGCCCCCCGGCCGAGTGAGGGTTACACGTCATAAAATCTACGCCCCATTTCGCGAAAGGGCCGACGGTAATAACGGGATGCAAAGGCAACGGCGGCGCGCGCATCTTGCGCTGAAAAATCTGGCACGGATGGCATTTTCGGACTGCAGTGATGCAATCCTTGAATATAGACGACCAGAAGTAACCTGCCCTCAGAATCTTTTGGGCAGTGGCATATCCGGACATGTGTCCACCACAGGCGCCACTGTGGCAGTCATTCAAGACTTTCTCAGCCTCGTCCAAGGTAAGGCATCGTCGGAGCACCGAATCTACTCCAATACGATATAAAGTATCTCCTACTATCCGGTAGGGTTGGGACTGGTGCCGAATCCGACGGCGGGCAGTTTTATCCAACTCAGACCGAAATGTCGCGGTCTGAAGATACACTATGATGTCACCGTACCAAGGATCACGAGTATCGATAAGAAACAGCGTTTCGTCCGGTATATGATCTTCTGAGTGCGAGGGAACAGAGTCCGTAGGGAGAGAACATATCAGATCCGCGAAGACCAGTGATTTAGTTGACTTGGCAGTGGTGAACTCCAAGTCAAACTCCTGCAGGATGACGATCCATTTGGAGTACTTTCCCCCTAGTAATTGTCTAGAAAGAATATATGTCATAGGGTTGCAGTCTAAAACCACTGTTATCGTACGCAAAAGGATGTAATGGCGAAAGCATTGTACGGCATGTACTGCTGCTAAGGCCAACTTCTCGACATGTGCATAACGCGTTTCCGGGTCGAGAAGGTTCCGAGATAGGTAATAAACGACATGTTCGTCACCGTTCTCATCATCCTGCACCAAGACCATGGCGATGGTGCTTAATGCGGCGGCTAGATACAAAGTAAAGTCGCGGTGGTAGTCCGGAGGACGAAGCAACGGAGCATTGACTAGCAATGTCTTCAGCTACTCAAAGGATTCTTGAGCGATTTCGTCCCAATGAAAGGGAACATTCTGCTTTAACAAACGAGTGAATCCTTTGGCCACCTCGGCGTAATTCGGGATAAAGCGCCTAAGAAAATTCGCTTTCCCTTGCAGACTCTGTAGCTGAGACAAGGAGGAGGGTGACGAGAGATTTATAATGGCCTCAACCTTCAAAGGGTCAAGGCGAATTCTGTCTTTCGAGACTATAAAGCCTAAAAGACGGCCAGAATCGACGCAGAAGACGCACTTATGAGGATTGAGCCTAATATTGTAGCGTCTACAATGAAGAAATATCTGGCGAAGATGCTCAGGGTGATCCTCTCGCTTACCCGAATGGGCAGGCAAGTCGTCCAGATAAGGCTGGACAATATGGCGAATATCATGAAAAGCGTATGACATCGCTCGCTGAAATGTGGCGCCAGCGTTCTTTAAGCCGAACGGGAGTTTTTTATATGCAAAAGTGCCCCACGAACAGATGAATGTGGTCTTATGTTGATCCTCAGGTGCAATATTGATCTGGTTGTAACCTGAGAATCCGTCCATTAAAGAATAAATCTCACTCCCGGCGCAATCGTCGATAATCTGGTCGATAAACGGAGTGGGATAATTATCCTTAGGACAGGCGCGATTGATATCGCGATAATCCACACAGACTCGAATGGTACCCTGCTTTTTATCGACAGGGACGATATTGGACACCCATTCTGTAAGGGGGATAGGATAAATAAACCCCGCGTTTAGAAGTTTTTCAACCTCTGCCTTGATAGCGGCGGCTTTCCGAGGATGCATGGGATGCAAGCGTTGGCGCACGGGTTTCGCACCCGGATAGGTTGGAATCTCGTGTACGACAATACTAGGATCAATTCCCGGCATTTCCTCGTAGGACCATGAAAAAACATCTCTGAACTCTTTGAAAAGTTCCGTATAGACCTGGATCTCTTCGGGAGAACAGGTCACACCCACATGAATGTTCTCAACAATCCCTGGTTTAACAGAGATGTTGATAGGAACAGTTTGAGTAATGTTACTCAGATTACCCTCCGAAAAGACCTCGTGCATCAAGATCGGTGTTTGAAGAGGAGGGGAAGGAACCTGAGTAGCATAGCGCTCCAGACAATCAGTCATTGCCCCCAAGCTGGGCATAAACGAGGAGCGATGATGCCCATCGCCCCAGGGCAGCTCCTCAAGAGACATAGTTTCAATGATGGCTTCATCTGAAGGAAAAGTCTCTCGGAGAGGATTAGGTGAATCAGCCTGACCAAGCCAGGGGGATTGCGAGTAGACGTCGAGAGCCATGCTCATCGGAGCATGCTGAGGAGGTGGAGGATCCGATGCGGCCACAATCTCACAGTAGCTGATCTCTACTGGCGTCAAAGGCATGGATTCTCCAAACTCATATACCTGCTCAGGTGTAGGAATGAGCCAGGGGTCATCAGTCCTGGACAGCATGTTGACTTGAGCAGTATTCGGTGGTGGCGCAGGGAAAATACCCATGAGGACTGGGTCTTTGAAGAGACCAGGTCCTATGCTGTCTGGGGGATTCGGAATTTGATCCACATACGGCACGTTGTTCTCAGAGCTAGAGGTAAAAAATGACAACTGATCTACCGTGACAATCTTGCCCTCGTGAGGGAACTTGATGAATCGAAAGACGGTAGACGGCACGCAGAGCATGGCATGGGTTTAGCTACGGCCAAGAAGTATGTTGTAGTTGAGTTTAGCGTCAACCACTTCTACTTCCACGTTGACAGTTTTTCCCTGTAATGTGATCGCAAGACTCTCGAGAACTCCCAGGGGTTTAGATTCCCGACCATCAAATGCCTCAAGGGCATTAGGGGACGATGACAAGGCTGGAGAGCCGATGGCCTTCCAGCAAGCGGAGGACATAACGCAGGTAGATGCACCCTCATTTACGATGGCCCTATGAACGTTAAAACCGTTAATCCCGACTTGAATAACCAAAGCGATTTGATGTGGAAGTCGGGGAGTAAAATTCTCCAGATCAAAGGTGATAAGACTCCAGTCGGCGAGATCGATACCACCGATCGCAGACAGTAAAGCCTTCCGTTGTGAAGGACAACTTTGAAGAACCTCCAGTGCGGACATAGCACTCGGCGCCTGTGCCAAATCCTCAACAATACTGTAATGTTGAGCGGCACGAGCATTTGGATTATAAGAGGATCTCCGAAGAACACCCTTGGGAGGTGGTTTCACAACGGGTTCGAGAGTCGGCTTCTCGATTTCCAATGGACCAGAAACAGGTGGGGGAGGCGGCCCATCCGCAACTGCCTTCCCGGGCGCCTGCCGTGATTCATTGTAGTCCTTCGATCGCGTAGCGATAGTGATAGGTGCATTAGTCTTCATCATGAAAACCTGAGACCCAAACGGTACAGATGATGAGCCCTGTTCGACCATCTGGGTCTGCTAAGATGGAAATGGCTCTTTTAAAACAGCCGGAGTCCCCTTTGAGCCTTTAAGAAGTTGACTGATTTCGGATCGTCGTGGACAATCCTTAGTATAATGGTCACCTTCACAGATGAGGCAAGGGAATTTCGGCTTCCGTTGGGAGCCATCCTCAGTTCGAGATTTGGATTCCGGTTTCGGGGCATCAGATTTTGATTTGCCTTTGCCCTTCTTTTTCCCCTTGGAGGATTTGTCCGCAGGATTGGCCTGGACGGCGTTCACCTCCGCGGTTTTACCAGAATCGGATGAGGCAGGATTAGCAGAGGTATTATTGGAAGAATTAGCCTTCTGCTTCCCATTCGAAGACTTCTTCGAATTTTGAGAGACTGAACCAATGACACCATCCACCGAAGGGGTAGGCGGGGTCTTCTTGGCTCCGGGCCGTGGAGCATCAGGCAGGATGTCATAAAGCGTGCCAGATTGTGAATAAACAAGATCCAGGTACTGGGAACGCGCGATAGCTTGTTCCTCCGTCACACACGCTCCCATCGCGATATCCTGAGAGATTTTATTAACAAAGGAGGTGGTGAACCAGTGAGTCAAAATCTGATCAGGTATGTGAAACTTGATCAGTCGACGACGGCGCCGCCACTCATGGATGTGATCCGAGATGTGAGTGGCCGAGTCCCGTTTCAGGGAAGACAGGAGGTGCGTCCCGGCCTCATACCGGACCGGTAACTGGAAATGCGTGAGGAAAGCCATAGCTAACGAGTTGAAATCCTGAAAAATACCACGGGATAGCTCTATGTACCACTTAGCAGCAGCTCCTGTTAAAGTACGCTGGAAGAGACGCAGACGAATCGAATCGTCGGTCCAAGAGTTAGACGAACACCATAGGTGGTACGTCATCACATGCGCCTGGGGGTCTTCGCCAGCTTTGCCCTCAAACTTGGGACAATCTCCTGGTATCTTGGTGGGAACCGGAGGCCAATATGGATTATGAGAAATCAGATCATTGGTCAACTTTGAAACGTCCGGTAGATCCAAGGTAGCCAGGAACGGCAATGGGGGGTTAACTCCCATGCCAGTCCCAGAATAAGGTCCGGTACCCATGCTCCACGATGGTTGTGAATATCCCTGCCCCCATGGGTTCTGTCCCGTAGGATTTTGACCATGAGGGGCATAATTCGTATAGCCAGACTGATTTGGATTCTGGTAACCATAGTGCGGGGCTTGATAACCAGAGTTCGTGCCCTGATTAGGCGTTTGCCCCGTATAAGCAGCGTTTGGATTTGGCTGCTGAGCGTGGGAAGAACCAGGGAGGAGGTTGATACCGAGAGCCTCCATGTGGTTATAGTTCGGTTGAGACCGACCATGAGGAGAATAATAACCACTCGAGGATGAGTAGACTGCTGATAAGTGGAACCCTGCGAAGCCTGGTACGTAGGGCGCAGCTGTTGATTTGGCTGCGGCATTGAATGAACAGGCTGTTGAGCAGAGTGAATGGAATGAGGGGGCTGCCCTGGATGAACAGGTTGGCCCGAGTGAGGGGGTGGCCCTGAATGAACAGGTTGGCCCGAATGAGGGGGCGGCCCTGAATGAACAGGTTGGCCCGGATAGACAGGCGGCGCTGGTTGCGCAGGTTGACCTGGTTGTAAATGAGCCCCAGGTTGCATCGAATAAGCCGGTTGGCCTGGAGGCGGGACACCAGGTTGTACCGGATGACCCGGTTGGCCTGGTGGTGGAACAGGACCAGGTGCTTGCTGAAAACCAGTTTGACCTGAAGCAGAACCATAAAGTGGTCCTGGCTGATATGCAACATTAGAAACAGCAGGATACTGCGGTTGCATCGGTAAAGAAGGCTGGATTTGCCCCCCAGGACCATAGGCCGGTCCCTGTTGATACCCCGGCTGAGGCTGAGCAGGTTGACCTGCAGGGCTATAATATGGTCCTTGCGGATTATATAGTGGCCCTTGCTGGCCCGCAGAGTAGCCTTGGATGGGCTATCCCTGTGGGTCATACAAATAGCCAGGTTGGCCCGCAGGTTGGCCCTGAAAGGGTTGTCCCTGCGGGTTGTAAGCCTGGTTGTATGGTAAACCTTGAGCATACAGATAGGCCTCAGGAGCAGGAAGGCGCAAAACCTCCCCATGCTCGTCAAACTGACCTGGGAACATATACACGGGAGTGCCATCCTGTGCATAGTGCGAAAAGAAGGATCGATAAGGATCTTGGGGAATTTGTCCAGCTCCGGCGTTCGGCTGTTGCAAAAACAACCGATACTCCTCCGGAGAGATATTCTCCGGTATAGCAGTAGCTAGATAAACATCTTCAGGAGTTGGCCCAGCCCTGGTAGCTGAGACACCAGCAGAAGAAGCAGCTACACAAACAGTGGGCCGCACGGGAACAGAAGTGACGGGCGTCGAAGGAGACACCCCGGGTGTAGTGCTAGCTGGCCTCGAAGCGGGAGATGATATTCCCATAGAGGCAACAGCTGAAATAATATGACCCAGAGATCTGTATCCCTGCGGTAAGGAAGGACCAGCTGACGATGTGGTAGCCAGCTCAGTATCGTCTCCCTCAAACAATCTATGAGGGATGCGCTGATAGTTGTTAGACCCCGGAATTTCCTCACCAGAATCACTCATGGTTGATCCTGCCGTTAATTCACGCAGAAGACGGCGAGGACTAGGAGGAAAAACAGCAGCAACAAACGGTGAACCCGATGTAAGAGAAAGGAAATCAGCTCCTAATCTCAATTCAGACACAGGGTCTGAAAAGGGCCAGTTGAACTCAACTGGTTCTCCAAAGGGTTGCTCGGTGAGGACCGGTCCCCCGTCAGGAAACTCGGAAACAACAGGCTGTTGTGGTTCAACAGAAGGCTGAGAAGCTTCTGAAGAATCGTCCGTGTAAGGACTACCAGTAGACGAAACCGAAGGTTCCGCCACCGTGGCAAAAGACTAGAAGAAAAGAGCAAACACACACACGGGCTGAAAACGAGTTAAGACACACGACCAAACAGTCAACAAGCAATGTCTAAACGGGTGTGTAATCGTGGGAGATTGATTTTACCACATTGGAAATTAAGAAATTCTACCGTTTCATGTTTTAAGAGTCGAGAAACGATAAAAAGATGACTCTATCTCTTTCAGAGTTGAAACAAGCGTGAAAGGACAAGCGCTTGACGGTCTTTTCAAGTTTAGGGAGTCAGAAAAAACCAAATGACTGCTCAGGAAAAACTAGGCACAAAGGGTGTACCAAATATCCGTGAACTGCAATATACACCTTGGTTTCCAATAATGAAACAGAAATTGACCAAGGACTTTCCGTACGTGCAGGTAGTCTCCCCGAATGCTGTGTTCGGTGTATCACGGGTATAGGGCGGCAGACTCGGCTTCCTGTGGATAAAGGATTGAAAACCTATAGGGGTCTCCCTTATATACGCGACGGTACGGGGAGCGCAAGTCCGTACTAGCGTTGTCTAAAGCCAACAGGCGAACGACAGCTGCTAGGTTTAACGACGCCGGAACACGTCTCTAGCCTAGACCTTCTAAATGTTTCGTTAAGTTCCAATGCTGCCTTAGGTTAATTGAATAAATTTTATAGTTGATCTTCGATTAAGTTTCAATTTCCAGGCCCTATCGTATGTAGTGTCTCGAAAGACTCCTAGATGCAAGCTATATGCCACAGTGCAACATTTCGTTCGATGAAAACTAGTTAAATAAGAGTTGAGAGCTTTTATGCAAACGAAATGAACGGAGTACAAACAACAATGTCTCTAATGCAACTAATGCAATTGAACACTTTTCATTCAAACACTAATCACTAGTGATATGGAAAAGATCACAATTTGCACTAATTAATCAAAACAAAAGAGATTTTTTGGTTTTCAATGTTTAATGGCTAATGTGCACTGAAAACAAAAGGAACAATTTGAGAGATGATATTCAAAAGAGCGAAACAAACAAAATTCACTCAACAATGCAATCAATCAGATCCCCAAATCGACCCAAAGTCTCTCAAAGCAAAGAAAGACTCAAAAGCTTCCGATGGACCGTGTGATCTAGGTCCAAAGCAAGGCAAAACGAATTCTGAATGAAGGAATAGACAATCACCCAAAAAACGCAACAAAACAATCAAAGACTGTTAAAAGAGTGCGGAGAATCAAACAACAAGTTGACAGGACAATCAAGACACCAAAACTCCCGAGGAGGGCTCGATACACTAAGCCACTAGATGCCCTAGGGCTCAAAATGTGAAATCGGTAGATAGAAGCAAACAACCCAAGGATAGAGGTGAATTCCAGCCAAACAAGACTCCAACAGACTCAGACAGTCAGAAAATCAAGAAGAAAAGTATTGATCAGATCCAAAGAGCCAAAAAATGAGAAAACTCAAAAAACTCACAGGGGTGGCGCGACTGTGAGAGTGAAACTGGCGCCAGAAGCCAAGTGGCGCGGGCTAGACAAAGGCAACACGCGCCAAGTGGCGCGACTGTCGGGTTAAAAACCGCGCCAGTCGAGTTTCTCAACAAAAATTAAAAACAAGCTACTTCGAGAAGCAGACCAATACAAGCTAAGCAAACCAAGCAGCTAATCAATGACAGAATCCAACCCAAAAGGTTCATCAAGCAAGGAAAAGCGACCAAAGCGAAACAACATAAACGAGACAAGGAAGACCGGACGAACTCCCCAGCGGAGTCGCCAATTTGTTGAGGAGGTAAATCCCCTCTGCGGACAGAGGCGATCCCTACTAGCCCAGCAGGGGTCTAGCAACAAACAAACAATGCTATGACGCAAGCTCCTAGCTACGAATGAAAGACTTGGGATAAGAGCCTACCTGGATTCCAACGCTAGATCCGAAGAAGAGATGTCCCCGTCCTTCAGCCCTGGCAGATCACAATCCTTCCGCGATCTCCGCGGATGAACACCTGCACACAGAAGAAACGAACAGATACAAGCATAGGAACCAGCATACGTAACTAAACATCGGTCGGAAAAGATATTACTCGCATTAACATGATGGAAAAAGGAGTGGAACCATAATCATAGTCATCTATTAAAATGATAAACGAATAGAAGTTACAACCAAGTTCTGACGTCGCAGCCTCCTTCGAACGGGTCCCCGGTCGTCCACGTCTCGCAAAGCTCGCCAAGGAAAGGGAAAACCTCTCCAGAGTCTCGTAACAATGGTCTCCTCACTTGAGTTGGCCTTAAGGGAAAGAAGGGATTCTTTACAGCACAAAGGCACTTGGGAATAGGGAGATGCAAAGCTTCAGCACTTCAAGACTAGCTTGCCATGGATTTGAGCAGGCTTTTATAGATGGGGAAAGAGGGAGTTGGGATCCCTATTATTATGGGATTGGCCCTATCAACAAGGAAGGTTCCATAGAAGGTGGCAAAACCACTTCCCTTCCATAGAACTCCCGCAGCCAAACCTCCCAACTCAAGATAAGCAATAGTTGTGAGTTTGTTTGAACTCAACTTCCGCCATCCATATTTAAAAAACAGTCCCTAAAATGGGTGGCGCGATTGCTGCTCTATGACAGAGCGCCAAGTGGCGCGACCTCTTTACAGGATTTCCCTGATTGGCGCGAGCACTGAACTGCCTACCCGCGCCAATGCAAAAAGAGCTGTTTTTCATAAGTTTTGCAAGGAGATGTCTCAAGGGAAAATGAAGCTCATACTCAGAGGGATGCATTGATGATGTTTTCAAGGCATGACAGTGTTCACAGGTCACCTAATGGGTCCTCCATTGTGCGGGACGGGGAATGGTAGGGACGGTGACAAATTACTGTGTAACAGATGCCCCCTAAAGCATGAGGCCCGAGAGAGAGAGGGGTGAAATGCTTTACGAGAACATGTCCAACTGAAGGCCCGCCGTCGGAAAACCTGCACAGAAAGATACAACTGATATCTCAAGTACATGATGTATATATATGGTATGGACGCAGCCATCCGAACAGAGTATGCTATAATCCGGATCCAGGGTATGGGCGCAGCCATCCAACTAAGATCAAACAAATAGACTCGGGTATGGTCGCAGCCATCCAATCAGTGAGTCATGTACATAATGATAATAATCCACAATCGCAGCCTGGATTACAACAGACACAATCCAGGGTCTTGCGCTCCATCTCGACCCAACAAAGTACAAGTTCAAGCATGTGAATATGTGAGCTGAAGTCGAACATGCAAGAACATCGTCCGATTACCAGCCAATGATGAAAGCTGTTAACAGACGCGAGAGAAACCACCAATAATGACAATGGTCCTCAAGGTACTACAGGTACAATCTACGGCGTGTGAATAAATGAGTTGACGTCGAACACCCGCAGAATCATTCGATCGGAAGTCAATGATGTAAACTTTACGTCGAATGCGACGAACCTGCCATTGAGGCATGCAGGCTCCAAGGTACCATCAGGAGTCTCTAGACCAACTTCCTGGATAATGAGTTGAAGTCGACAGAAGTGACCTTGATCGAAGTTGGGCCATAATGATTCCCACATCATCGACACGAGACAGAGGAACATGATGTTTTTGTTGTGAATCAGGATCGTATGAGAAACAGAGGAAGGTTGATATTTGCAGAGGCCAACTTCTCTTGAACACATGAACGGCACGACAATGGACTTGGCAGTATTTGACATCAACGGATCAAAGGTCATGGCAACGAGGCAGTGAACAGATGAGAGGTCAAAAGAGATTACCCAAACCCATGGAAGCAAAGTGAAGCAGCGAGATGAGATGTCCCCAACCCGACACGAATGCAGACAAGTGCCATGTTCAAGAGCGACATACTGCCGACGACAACGACGATGGTTCCATTTTTTCCCCCACCATTTCTGGCGAGTACCCCAATTATTTTTGATAACAAGCTGGAAGGGGATAGCATATGCTTGTGATATAAGTCCGCCCTTCGGGCGAATCCATCCTAGTGCATTTAACGAGTCCTAGGAAGGAGAAACTCGGAGAACGTCATTTCGACGGAATCCAATGTCATCAGGGTTTAACGAGTCCGACAAAGGAAGAACTCGGCGTCTTTTCATGTTTAGAGAGTTTGAAAAGACAGCGGAAAAGAAAACTCCACAGGTCCCTTTTCGTAAATAGTTCCCCATATCCGAAAAGGTAGAAAACAATATCCGGAAAAACCTCCTAGTCGCGATAGGCTAGGGTATTCCTTTTTCGTAATCGATCCAGCCCAGCCCGAAAAAGGGTTAAACTTATACTGGGTGAATGTCGATTCGTGTCCATTTTAACGAGATCGAAACGACAAGGGCCTCGGCGATCTTTTCATATTTAGAGAGTCGGAAAAGAGCTGAAAGATGACTCCAGAGTGACTTTTTCGTGTATTTACCGAGTCCGAAAAAGTATAAAATACAACTCGTTTCCATCTTTTAAGTCGCAAAAACCTGCTGCTGCACATACCAAGCAAGCGTAAAACCCATTTTCGACATAACATATGCAAATATTTGATAAAAATAACTTTTAAAACTAATTTAACGTCGAAAAAGTTATAAATATGTCTAATTGGTAAAAAATGAAATTACTTTTTACTATTTACCTTGTGGAGAGCAACAGTGGTCCATTGGAGCAGAATTTTCCGTCGGTGATTGCGACCAATCCAGGCAACCATTCAGCTTCTCGTCTGTCACAGGTAAGAGGCGCTCCTTTTCTCTTCCTTTCCATACATTTTTTAATGATTTTCCCATAGAAATCAGCTTTATGTGGCCACTTTTAAAATTTTAGGGCCGGGCCCATTGGCGCGGGTATCGGGCACGGACCCGCGCCACTGGGCTCTTTTTATTAAAGGGCCCGCGCCACCTGGCGCGACTGTTAGCAAAACAGCCGCGCCAGCGGCCGAACCCAAATTTTTGCCTAAAATTCCGGTATTTACACCAAATTTCTTGAAATTTGTAGCTCACCAAAGATCTAATCAGGGGTTTTTGTCCATGTGAATGCAGATAACCACTCAAAATGGCAATCGAATGGAAGGAACGAGAACACGGAGATGAGGATGAAGAGGCCATGCAAAGCCAAGCTTGTATGAATGCTCTTAGAGACTGTGGCTTAAAAAATTTCTTCCTCACGCCATGCTTACGATCTCAGCCCGAGCTCCTCCAATATCTAATCAGCATCTGGGATGAAAATGAACAAGTGTTCAAGCTACGAGACCAGGTGTTAGAGTTGGAGGTCACTGACATCTATTTCATTACTGGATTGTCCCGTAGAGGTCCGATTCCTGTACTGACTGGAAGCAGACCATCAGGGGAAAAGATGGAAGAAGTAATGGCACGGGTGTGCCGAGGGGCACAAACAGGATCAGGGAGTAAGAAGGTATACATCTCCACCATTCCTGATCTAGCACTGAGAGTAGTACTCCATACCATTACGCGGGCTGCTGGATCGCAGGCGCCGCATGAGGCTACAAAGACTCAACTCTTACTGGCCTCAGAATGCATGGGTCCCCGGCTGTATGATTGGGCAACAGCTGTAACGATCAACATGAAAAGGCAGCTCACCAAGTGTAAACAGGGGAAACTAAAACAGTTCGGCTATGGTTCCATCTTGGTAACATTCTTTCTGGAACGCATACCAATCTTCCAGGGCCAAGAGGCCCATGTGGCGAGTCCGATACCACGAGAGCCGAGAATGGCTCGCTGGGCAGCACTGATGCCCAGATCTGGAGGTGGCCAATAGATGTCTTGGAGGCCAGAGTTCTTTAGGTGGCTACGGCGCCAGCTGATCGTCGTGGAAGATTGGCCCTATTCGGGAACTGACTTTACAGGGGACCCAGATCTCCCACTACCAGAAGGAGACGACTGGGATGAAGAGCTGGGTAAGACCTCATATTTTTTATTTTATGTTTATATGTTTTTTTTTGTAAACACACATTCGTCTTAACACAATTCTATATGCATGCAAATGTAGGACCTGAGAGACCAGCCAGAATGTCTCCTATTTCCCGAAGGACACAATTCGCCCCTGAGATCCAGGGGGAAGGCATCGGAGGAGAGGCACTGGTCCAGAACCTCGAGGGGATTGCCCATGGGATCCCAGACTATGCCCGGCTATCAGATGTGCCGTTGGAGTACCAGTGCCATACGGTGGGAGTCCCGAATCGGATCCACCGAATCTTGAGGCGCATAGTACGTGCAGTGACGTGCTATCATGAGCACCATGCAGACTAGTCTCTAGGATTTATGCTACTCCTATTTTTTGAGAGACATAGCGTCTCCGGATGTATTAAGACGACTATGTATATTTTTTGAGTTTTATGTGACACACTCTTATGTAAACATTTCGATATCTATATATATGCATATCTATTTCTGGATGAGTCTTCTTTACATGTGATGATGATTTATAAATTGCGCAAATGTCTGTCTAATACCAAATTTGCTACTGCATCTATTAATGTATTCAAATGTCTGGGTATATGATGATATGTAATGTAGTCAAAATTCCTTTCCAGTAATCGAATACGCAAATATAGACGTAAGATGGACGGGTTTCTTACCGAATAGTGTCCGTTCAGTTGTAATACTACAAGTTGCGAATCTAGGTACACGAGCAATTCACAGATACCAAGGTTTACTGCCTCGGTTAATAATTCCAACACGGCGCTATATTCCGCGATGTTGTTCGTGGTACGTCCTAAACATACACCTTGCAGGTCAATCAACTCACCAGCAGGATCGTAGATTACCCAGGCTGCGGAAGACAGATTCCTGGTACTGCGGGAGGCACCATCCGCGAAACCAACAAATGGACGAATAGACATCTGCACAACCAGAAAGACCCGATCAGCAGAAAGATGTTTACAAAGCACAC
This sequence comes from Pinus albicaulis, assembly GCA_034641835.2. Lineage (NCBI taxonomy): Eukaryota > Viridiplantae > Streptophyta > Pinopsida > Pinales > Pinaceae > Pinus > Pinus albicaulis. Next base: position 1,012,636,452 of record CM076574.1, on the reverse strand, counting down.
CACACCATGCACACAAATGACAATCACACACCTATGTACACACACCACACCAAGAAATCAATTCAGGCATAGTATTTTTTAAGGTACAGCCCATTCCTGGGCTGCGCTAATGGAACTCCTTCATAGTCTATAAGCTCGTAGGCCCCATTTTTCAAAACACGTTTTACTATATAAGGCCCGTGTCACATGGGCTGGAGCTTCCCGGCACCAAGCTTGTCATGTGCCTGATCGTACAAGAGGACTAGGTCTCCTTCGATGAAAGAACGGGGAGAAACAGATTGATCAAAATGAGATTTGACCCTCTTCTTTTGTGCTTTGATGATCAAAGCAGCTAGACGACGGGTTTCATCCAACCGTTCGAGATACAGAAGACGCTCTTCCTCAGGAGAAGTATCCGGTAAGAGCTCCACAACTAATTTGAGCGAAGGAATTTCACATTCAACCGACAAAGTAGCTTCCAGACCGTAAACCAATTGGAATGGTGTGAATCCGGTTGCACTTTCAGCAGATGTTCGGTACGCCCAGAGAGCTGAGAACAGTTGGAGATGCCAACTGGATTTATGAATCCCAACTGTTCGCTGAAGCATGGTGACCAAAACCTTGTTCACTGCTTCAACCTGACCATTCGCTTGAGGGTAGTATGGTGTTGAGCTGTCGTGACGCAAGCCCAACGTTGAAGTCAGCTCCGTCATCATGTAATCGCGGAAATGAGTACCGTGATCAGTGACAATGGCTTGAGGAACCCTGAACCGTGCAATAACGTGGTTGAATATAAATGAAGCAGCCGTTTTCCCGTCAACAGCTAGTGTAGGCATCGCCTCGGCCCACTTAGTGAAGTAGTCGACGGCGACAATGATATACGCATGCCCCCCGGCCGAGTGAGGGTTACACGTCATAAAATCCACGCCCCATTTCGCAAAAGGGCCAACGGTAATAACGGGATGCAAAGGCAACGACGGCGCGCGCATCTTGCGCTGAAAAATCTGGCATGGATGACATTTTCGGACTGCATTGATACAATCCTTGAATATAGACGGCCAGAAATAACCTGCCCTCAGAATCTTTTGGGAAGTGGCATATCGGGACATGTGTCCGCCACAGGCGCCACTGTGGCAGTCATTCAAGACTTTCTCAGCCTCGTCCAAGGTAAGGCATCGTCGGAGCACCGAATCTACTCCAATACTATATAAAGTATCTCCTACTATCCGGTAGGGTTGGGACTGGTGCTGAATCCGACGGCGGGCAGTTTTATCCAACTCAGACCGAAATGTCGCGGTCTTAAGATACACTATGATGTCACCGTACCAAGGATCACGAGTATCGATAAGAAACAGCGTTTCGTCCGGTATATGATCTTCTGAGTGGGAAGGAACAGAGTCTGTAGGGAGAGAACATATCAGATCCGCGAAGACCAGTGATTTAGTTGACTTGGCAGTGGTGAACTCCAAGTCAAACTCCCGCAGGATGACGATCCATTTGGAGTACTTGCCCCCCAATAATTGTCTAGAAAGAATATACGTCATAGGGTTGCAGTCTGAAACCACTGTTATCGTGCACAAAAGGATGTAATGGCGAAAGCGTTGTACGGCGTGTACGGCTGCTAAGGCCAACTTCTCAACATGTGCATAACGCGTTTCCGGGTCGAGAAGGTTCCGAGACAGGTAATAAACAACATGTTCATCACCGTTCTCGTCATCCTGCACCAAGACCATGGTGATGGTGCTAAATGCGGCGGCTAGATACAAAGTAAAGTCGCGGTGGTAGTCCGGAGGACGAAGCAACGGAGCATTGACTAGCAATGTCTTCAGCTTCTCAAAGGATTCTTGAGTGATTTCGTCCCAATGAAAGGGAACATTCTGCTTTAACAAACGAGTGAATCCTTTGGCCACCTCGGCATAATTCGGGATGAAGCGCCTAAGAAAATTCGCTTTCCCTTGCAGACTCTGTAACTGATACAGGGAGGAGGGTGACGGGAGATTTATAATGGCCTCAACCTTCAAAGGGTCAAGGCGAATTCCGTCTTTCGAGACTATAAAGCCTAAAAGACGGCCAGAATCGACGCAGAAGACGCACTTATGAGGATTGAGCCTAATATTGTAGCGTCTGCAACGAAGAAATATCTGGCGAAGATGTTCAGGATGATCCTCTCGCTTACCCGAATGGGCAGGCAAGTCGTCCAGATAAGGTTGGACAATATGGCGAATATCATGAAAAGCATACGACATTGCACGTTGAAACGTGGCGCCAGCGTTCTTTAAGCCGAACGGGAGTTTTTTATATGCAAAAGTGCCCCACGGACAGATGAATGTGGTCTTATGTTGATCCTCAGGTGCAATGTTAATCTGGTTGTAACCTGAGAAACCGTCCATTAAGGAATAGATCTCACTCCCGGCGCAATCGTCGATAATCTGGTCGATAAACGGAGTGGGATAATTATCCTTAGGACAGGCGCGATTGATATCGCGATAATCTACACAGACCCGAATGATACCCTGGTTTTTATCGACAGGGACGATATTGGACACCCATTCTGTAAGGGGGATAGGATAAATAAACCCCGCGTTCAGAAGTTTTTCAACTTCTGCCTTGATAGCGGCGGCTTTCCGAGGATGCATGGGACGCAAGCGTTGGCGCACGGGTTTCGCACCTGGATAGGTTGGAATCTCGTGGACGACAATACTAGGATCAATTCCCGGCATTTCCTCGTAGGACCATGCAAAAACATCTCTGAATTCCTTGAAAAGTTCCGTATAGACCTGAATCTCCTCGGGAGAACAAGTCACACCCACATGAATGTTCTCAACAATCCCTGGTTTAACAGAGATGTTGATAGGAACAGTTTGAGTGATGTTACTCAGATTACCCTCCGAAAAGACCTCGTGCATCAAGATCGGTGTTTGAAGAGGAGGGGAAGGAACCTGGGTAGCATAGCGCTCCAGACAATCAGTCATTGCCCCCAAGCTGGGCATAAACGAGGAGCGATGATGTCCATCGCCCCAGGGCAGCTCCTCAAGAGACATGGTTTCAATGATAGCTTCATCTGAAGGGAAAGTCTCTCTGAGAGGATCAGGTGAATCAGCCTGACCAAGCCAGGGGGATTGCGAGTAGACGTCGAGAGCCATGCTCATCGGAGCATGCTGAGGAGGTGGAGGATCTGATGCGGCAACAATCTCACAGTAGCTGATCTCTACTGGTGTCAAAGGCATGGATTCTCCAAACTCATATACCTGCTCAGGTGTAGGAATGAGCCAGGGGTCATCAGTCCTGGACAGCATGTTGACTTGAGCGGTATTCGGTGGTGGCGCAGGGAAAATACCCATGAGGACTCGGTCTTTGAAGAGACCAGGTCCTATGCTGTCTGGGGGATTCGGAATTTGATCCACATACGGCACGTTGTTCTCAGAGCTAGAGGTGAAAAATGACAACTGATCTACCGTGACAATCTTGCCCTCGTGAGGGAACTTGATGAATCGAAAGACGGTAGACGGCACGCAGAGCATGGCATTGGTCCAGCTGTGGCCAAGAAGTATATTGTAGTTGAGTTTAGCGTCAACCACTTCCACTTCCACGTTGACAGTTTTTCCCTGTAATGTGATCGCAAGACTCTCGAGAACTCCCAGGGGTTTAGATTCCCGACCATCAAATGCCTCAAGGGCATTAGGAGATGATGACAAGGCTGGAGAGCCGATGGCCTTCCAGCAAGCGGAGGACATAACGTAGGTAGATGCACCCTCATCTACGACGGCCCTATGAACATTTAGACCGTTAATCCCGACTTGAATAACCAAAGCGATTTGATGTGGAAGTCGGGGAGTATAATTCTCCAGATCGAAGGTGATAAGGCTCGAGTCGGTGGGATCGATACCACCGATCGCAGACAGTAAAGCCTTCCGTTGTGAAGGACAACTTTGAAGAACCTCCAGTGCGGACATAGCACATGGTGCCTGTGCCAAATCCTCAACAATACTGTAATGTTGAGCGGCACGAGCATTTGGATTATAAGAGGATCTCCCAAGAACACCCTTGGGAGGTGGCTTCACAACGGGTTCGAGAGTCGGCTTCTCGATTTCCAATGGACCAGAGGCAGGTGGGGGAGGCGGCCCATCCGCAACTGCCTTCCCGGGCGCCTGCCGTGATTCATTGTAGTCCTTCGACCGCGTAGCGATAGTGATAGGTGCATTAGTCTTCATCATGAAAACTTGAGACCCAAACGGTGCAGATGGTGACGCCTGTTCGACCATCTGGGTCTGTTGAGATGGAAATGGCTCTTTTAAAACAGCCGGAGTCCCTTTTGAGCCTTTAAGAAGTTGACTAACTTCGGACCGTCGTGGACAATCCTTAGTATAATGGTCACCTTCACAGATGAGGCAAGGGAATTTCGGCTTATGTTGGGAGCCATCCTCAGTTCGAGATTTGGATTCCGGTTTCGGGGCATCAGATTTTCATTTGCCTTTGCCCTTATTTTTCCCCTTGGAGGATTTGTCCGCAGGATTGGCCTGGACGACATTCACCTCCGCGGTTTTACCAGAATCGGACGAGGTGGGATTAGCAGAGGTATTATTGGAAGAATTAGCCTTATGCTTCCCATTCGAAGACTTCTTCGAATTTAGAGAAACGGAACCAATGACACCATCCACCGTAGGGGTAGGCGGGGCCTTCGTGGCTCCGGGCCGTGGAGCATCAGGCAGGATGTCATAAAGCGTGCCAGATTGCGAATAAACAAGATCCAGGTACTGGGCACGCACGATAGCTTGTTCCTCCGTCACACACGCTCCCATCGCGATATCCTGAGCGATTTTATTGACAAAGGAGGTGGTGAACGAGTGAGTCAAAATCTGATCAGGTATGTGAAACTTGATCAGTCGACGACGGCGCCGCCACTCATGGATGTGATCCAAGATGTGAGTGGCCGAGTCCTGCTTCAGGGAAGGCAGGAGGTGCGTCCCAGTCTCATACCGGACTGGTAACTGGAAATGCTTGAGGAAAGCCATAGCTAACGAGTTGAAATCCTGAAAAATACCACGGGATAGTTCTATGTACCACTTAGCAGCAGCTCCTGTTAACGTACGCTGGAAAAGACGCAGACGAACCGAATCGTCGGTCCAAGAGTTAGACGAACACCATAGGTGGTACGTCATCACATGCGCCTGGGGGTCTTCTCCAGCTTTGCCCTCAAACTTGGGACAGTCTCCTGGTATCTTGGTGGGAACCGGAGGCCAATATGGATTATGTGAAATGGGATCATTGGTCAACTTTGAAACGTCCGGCAGATCCAAGGTAGCCAGGAACGGCAATGGAGGGTTAACTCCAGTCCCAGAATAAGGTCCGGTACCCATGCTCCACGATGGTTATGAATATCCCTGCCCCCATGGGTTCTGTCCCGTAGGATTCTGACCGTGAGGGGCATAATTCATATAGCCAGACTGATTTGGATTCTGGTAACCATAGTGCGGGGCTTGATAACCAGAGTTCGTGCCCTGATTAGGCGTTTTCCCCGTATAAGCAGTGTTTGGATTTGGCTGCTGAGCGTAGGTAGAACCGGGTGGAGGAGGTGGATACTGAGAGCCTCCAGGGTGGTTATAGTTCGGTTGAGACTGACCATGAGGATAATAACCACTCTGAGGATGAGTAGACTGCTGATAAGTGGAACCCTGCGGAGCCTGATACGTAGGGCGCAGCTGTTGATTTGGCTGTGGCATTGAATGAACAGGCTGTTGAGCAGAGTGAACGGAATGAGAGGGCTGCCCTGAATGAACAAAGGACTCGGGTTGGAAGCGGGCCCGAATGAATAGGTCGGCCCGATAAACAGCTGCGCTGCCACAGCAGTTGACCTCGGGTTAGGTGAGCTCCTGTTGCGCTCGAATAAGCCGCCTCGGCTCGGAGGCGGGACACTGTGCCAGACCGATGACCTTGCCATTCGGTGGTGGAACAGACTCCGTGCTTGCCGGAAATCCGCTGACTCCGGCGTAACCATAAAGTGGTCCTTGCTGATATGCAACGTTAGAGACAACAGGATACTGCGGTTGCATCTGTAAGGAAGGCTGGATTTGCCCCCCAGGTCCATAGGTCGGTCCCTGTTGATACCCCGGCTGAGGCTGAGCAGGTTGACCAGCAGGGTTATAATATGGTCCTTGCGGATTATAGAATGGCCCTTGCTGGCCTGCAGAGTAGCCTTGATTGGGCTGTCCCTGCGGGTCGTACAGATAGCCAGGTTGGCCTGCAGGTTGGCCTTGGAAAGGCTGTGCCTGCAAGTTCTGAGCCTGGTTGTACGGTAAACCTTGAGCATACAGATAAGCCTCAGGAGCAGGAAGGCGCAAAATGTCCCCATGCTCATCAAGCTGACCCGGGAAACCATACACAGGAGTGCCGTCTTGTGCATAGTGCGAAAAGAAAGATCGGTAAGGATCTTGGGGAATCTGTCCAGCTCCGGCGTTCGGCTGTTGCAAAAACAACCGATACTCCTCTGGAGAGATATTCTCCGGTATAGCAGTAGCTAGATAAACATCTTCAGGAGTTGGCCCAGCCCTGGTAGCCGAGACAACAGAAGAAGAGGCAGCCACACAAACAGTGGGCCGAACGGGAACAGAAGTGACGGGCGTCGAAGGAGACACCCCGGGTGTAGTGACAGCTGGCCTCGAAGCAGGAGATGATATTCCCATAGAGGCAGCAGCCGAGATGATCTGACCCAGAGATCTGTATCCCTACGGTAAAGAAGGACTGGCTGACGACATGGTAGCCAGTTCAGAGTCGTCGCCCTCAAACAATCTACGAGGGATGCGCTGATAGTCATCAGACCCCGGAATTTCCTCACCAGAATCACTAATGGTTGATCCTGCCGTTAAATCACGCAAAAGACGGCGAGGACTAGGAGGAAAAACAGCAGCAACAAACGGTGAACCCGATGTAAGAGAAAGGAAATCAGCTCCTAATCTCAATTCAGACACAGGGTCCGAAAAGGGCCAGTTGAGCTCAACTGGTTCTCCAAAGGGTTGCTCGGCGAGAACCGGTCCCCCGTCAGGGAACTCGGAAACAACAGGCTGCTGTGGTTCAACAGAAGGCTGAGAAGCCTCTGAAGAATCGTCCGTGTAAGGAATACCAGTAGACGAAACCGAAGGTTCCGCCACCGTGGCAAAAGACCAGAAGAAAAGAGCAAACACACACGCGGGCTGAAAACGAGTTAAGACACACGATCAAACAGTCAACAAGCAATGTCTAAACAGGTGTGTAATCGTGGGCGATTAATTTTACCACATTGGAAAGTAAGAAATTCTACCGTTTCATATTTTAAGAGTTGAGAAACGATAAAAAGATGACTCTATCTCTTTCAGAGTTGACACAAGCGTGAAAGGACAAGCGCTTGACGGTCTTTTCAAGTTTAGGGAGTCAGAAAAGACCAAATGACTGCTCAGGAAAAACTAGGCACAAAGGGTGTACCAAATATCCGTGAACTGCAATATACACCTTGGCTTCAAAAATGAAACAGAAATCGACCAAGGACTTTCCGTACGTGCAGGTAGTCTCCCCGAATGCTGTGTTCGGTGTATCACGGGTATAGGGCGGCAGACTCGGCTTTCTGTGGATAAAGGATTGAAAACCTAGAGGGGTCTCCCTTTATATACGTGACGGTACGGGGAGCGCAAGTCCGTACTAGCGCTGTCTAAAGCCAACAGGCGAACGACAGCTGCTAGGTTTAACGACGCCGGAACACGTCTCTAGCCTAAACCTTCTAAATATGTTTCCTTAAGTTCCAATGTTGCCTTAGGTTAATGGAATAAATTTTACAGTTGATCTTCAATTAAGTTTCAATTTCTAGGCCCTATCGTATGTAGTGTCTCAAAAGACTCCTAAATGCAAGCTATATGCCACAGTGCAACATTTCGTTCGATGAAAACTAGTTAAATAAGAGTTGAGAGCTTTTATACAAACGAAATGAACGGAATACAAACAACAATGTCTCTAATGCAACTAATGCAATTGAAAGCTTTTCATTCAAAACACTAATCACTAGCGATATGGAAAAGATCACAATTTGCACTAATTAACAAAACAAAAGAGATTTTTTTTTATTTTCAATGTTTAATGGTTAATGTGCACTGAAAACAAAAGGAACAATTTGAGAAACGATATCCAAGAGAGCGAAACACACAAAATTCACTCAACAATGCAATCAATCAGATCCCCAAATCGACCCAAAGTCTCTCAAAGCAAAGAAAAGACTCAAAAGCTTCCGATGGACCGTGTGATCTAGGTCCAAAGCAAGACAAACGATTTTCGAATGAAGGAAGGAACAATCACCCAAAAAACGCAACAAAACAATCAAAGACTGTTAAGAGAGCGTGGAGAATCAATCAACAAGTTGACAGGACAATCAAGACACCTAAACTCCCAAGGAGGGCTCGATACACTAAGCCACTAGATGCCCTAGGGCTCAAAACGTGAAATCGGTAGATAGAAGCAAACAACCCAAGGACAGAGGTGAATTCCAGCCAAACAAGACTCCAACACACTCAGACAGTCATAAATTGAAGAAGAAAAGTATTGATCAAATCCAGAGAGCCAAAAAATGAAGAAACTCAAAAAACTCACAGGGGTGGCGCGACTGTGAGAGTGAAACTAGCGCCAGAAGCCAAGTGGCGCGGGCTAGACAAAAGCAACGTGCGCCAAGTGGCGCGACTGTCGGGTTAAAAACCGCGCCAGTCGAGTTTCTCAATAAAAATTAAAAAACAAGCTGCTCCAGAAGCAGACCAATACAAGCTAAGCAAACCAAGAAGCTAAAACAAAGAAAGAATCCAACCCAGAAGGTTCATCAAGCAAGGAAAAACGATCAAAGCGAAACAACATAAACGAGACAATGAAGACCGGACGATCTCCCCAGCGGAGTCGCCAATTTTTTGAGGAGGTAAATCCCCTCTGCGGACAGAGGCGATCCCTACTAGCCCAGCAGGGGTCTAGCAACAAACAAACAATGCTATGATGCAAGCTCCTAATTACGAATGAAAGACTTGGGATAGAAGCCTACCCGGATTCCAACGCTATGATCTGAAGAAGAAGTGTCCCCGTCCTTCAGCCCTGGCAGATCACAATCCTTCCACGATCTCCGCGGATGAACACCTGCACATAGAAGAAACGAACAGATACAAGCATAGGAACCAGCATACGTAACTAAACATCGGTCAGAAAAGATATTACTCGTATTAACATGATGGAAAACGGAGTGGAACCATAATCATAGTCATCTATTAAGTAATAAACGAATAGAAGTTACAACCAAGTTCTGACGTCGCAGCTTCCTTCGAACGGGTCTCCGGTCGTCCACGTCTCGCAAAGCTCGCCAAGGAAAGGAAAAACCTCTCCAGAGTCTCGTAACAATGGTCTCCTCGCTTGAATGGGCCTTAAGGGAAAGAAGGGATTCTTTACAGCACAAAGGCTCTTGGGAATAGGGAGATGCAAAGCTTCAGCACTTGAAGACTAGCTTGCCATGGATTTGAGCAGGCTTTTATAGATGGGGAAGGAGGGAGTTGGGATCCCTATTATTATGGGATTGGCCCTATCAACAAGGAAGGTTCTATGGAAGGTGGCAAAACCACTTCCCTTCCATAGAACTCCCGCAGCCAAACCTCCCAACTCAAGATAGGCAATGGTTGTGAGTTTGTTTGAACTCAACTTCCACCATCCATATTTAAAAAACAGTCCCTAAAATGGGTGGCGCGATTGCTGCTCTATGACAGAGCGCCAAGTGGCGTGACCTCTTTATAGGATTTCCCTGATTGGCGCGAGCACTGAACTGTCTACCCGCGCCAATGCAAAAAGAGCTGTTTTTCATGAGTTTTGCAAGGAGATGTCTCAAGGGAAAATAAATCTCATGCTCAGAGGGATGCATTGATGATGTTTTCAAAGCATGACAATGTTCACAGGTCACAGAATGGGTCCTCCATTGTGCGGGACGGGGAATGGTAAGGACGGTGACAAATTACCGTGTAACATCCACCTTCCTACATCTTCATATTAAATAAATGTTTCATAAGAAATACCTTGTTTGAGGCTGAGGGTTTTTCATATAGTTTCGCCAACACCTTAATCAAACCCTCTGTTTTTTTTTCTCCTTCGAAATATTGAAGGCTACCGATGCCGTGAGGCACTATCGTACTGTTCCGAGTGCCTTTCTATCAAGAATATCCCATTCTGCGTCTATCATAGTCGTCAGCTTCTTCTTTTTTTCCGCTCAATGGTAGGTACAAATATTTATGATACAGATAATCTTCCATCTACATCTTCCACAACGGGAAGTTTTGACCGTTAAATTTCTTGACCCTAAATTTACCATATTCCACCATGACTCCCACTCGAACTAGGAACCCTTCTTTCCTATGAGTTTATCAGCCAAATAGACCTTCAGCTTTGATACCAGTAGTTAGAAAATTATATATAACAGAGCAATGAAACACATAAAATATGCGGAAAACACAAGCACACAAAACACATGAAACTAGATAGACACAGATATACGTGGTTCACCCATTTTGGGCTACGTCCACCCCGAACAGCTAATCCTTCCTTTCTATTATCTAGCAAAATGAAGAGACACAACCTACAACAGATCCACTGTAATATCCATTGTTCTCTCTCATAGTATCCCTATCTGTTTCTCACTCCGAGAATACACATACAATACATAGCCGTAATACAAATACCCTCATACATGCGAGGGGTTTCCTTCTAGGGAAAAAAACCTAAACTAAACATAACTTCTACCATCAGATCATCCGCCTAATGAATGACCCAAATTGACTAGAAATTACTATACTTTTACAAGGCAATTTTACATCTATTTTTAGCTTCGGGGGTAGCCGCCCCCACCTATACCCCCCAGGAAGCATTTAATTATGGGCGGCGTTTTTTCCCCCATTAAGGTATAGGGGTCCAACACTGTGATATAAAATAAACAAGATAATCAAGCTCCACACCCAACAATCTCCCACTTGGAGACTGATTGTAGCAATTGCATCGTTGCTTCATTTGCTGGACAATAACTCCTCTTTGGACCTGGCTATTTATCATCTTCATCGTCATCCTTGAAGACCAATTGAAACTAAGCATGTTCTCAGTTTCTTCCTAGTTACAACTTTTGTTATCATATCTATAGGATTCTGGCTAGTGTGCATCTTTTCCAGCTTCAACTGTCCATCTTCCAATACTGACCGTATGAAATGGTACTTGAGCTATATCTGTTTAGTCTTGGAATGAAATTCTGAGTTCTTTGCAATATGAATGGCACTTTGGATATCACTGTATAACGTGCCCATATCATGCTTCTTACCCAATTCATCCATAAACCTTTGTAACCAAATCATTTCCTTACTAGCCTCTATAGCAGCAACATATTCTGCTTCTGTTGTTGAAAGTGCAACAACACTTTGGATTTTTGAAACCCAACTAACAGTTGTTCCACCTACAGTAAATGCATATCCTGTAGTGCTCCTCCTGTTATCTCTGTCACCTGCCATATCTGCATCAACATATCCCTGTAGATCAATGTTTGAACCACCAAAGCATAATGCTTGATTTGTGGTACCTCTCAAATATCTGAGAATCCATTTCACTGCCATCCAATGTTCTTTTCCTAGATTTTTCATGTACCTGCTTACAACTCCCACTGCATGTGCAATATCAGGCCTTGTGCAGACCATTGCATACATTAAGCTTCCAACTGCTGATGCATATGGAACTTTAGACATATAGTCCATTTCTTCTTGGATCTTGGGGCACATCTCCTTACTAAGTTTGAAATGGCTAGCAAAAGGTGTACTAACTGGTTTTTCATTCTGCATATTAAATCTTTTCAACACCTTTTCTATGTACTCATTCTGAGACAGTGTTAATTTGCGATTTTTCCTGTCTCTAGTTATCCTCATACCAAGGATTTGTTTTGCAGCTCCCAAATCCTTCATTACAAATGAATTTTCCAATTTTCTTTTGAGCACATTTATTTCCTGCATGTTAGACCCTGCAACAAGCATGTCATCTACATACAATAACAATATAATATAGCTGCCATCATTTTTCCTTTTTAGATAAACACAATGATCATAGTGACATCTAGTATAACCTTGTTCAGACATAAACTTGTCAAATTTTAGATACCACTGCCTTGGAGCCTGTTTTAAGCCATACAAGCTCTTCTTTAACTTGCACACTAATTTTTCTTTCCCTTTGACCTCATATCCTTCTGGTTGCTCCATATATATCTCTTCCTCCAAATCTCCATGGAGAAATGTTGTCTTTACATCTAACTGTTCAAGATGTAAATCTTCTGCTGCTACAAGACTTAAAATAGTTCTGATTGAAGTCATCTTAACAACAAGAGAAAATATTTCATCAAAATCAATACCTTTCTTTTGTGCAAACCCCTTCACCACAAGTCTAGCTTTGTACCTCTGTTTTCCTCCATCTTCTTCCTTTAGCCTATAAACCCATTTATTCTGCAATGTAGTTTTACCTGCAGGAAACTTGACTAAGTCCCAAGTCTGGTTATGCATTAAGGAGTCCATCTCTTCTTCCATGGCTAGCTCCCACTTCTTCCTGCTTTCAACCCGCATTGCTTCTTCATAACATTCAGGTTCACCAGAATCAGTCAACAATAAATAATATAATGAAGGAGAGTATCGTTCAGGGGGTCTACTTATCCTGGTAGATCTTCTAACACCACTTTCAGGTGTTTGAGGTGCCTGTTGCTGTTGTGGTGGTTGTTGTTGTTGTGGCTCTTGATTATTATTATTTTCAGGCACCTTTACCTTTTCTGTGATCTCATCAAGAATTGTGTATTCTTTGTTTTCTTTTTCCTGTTTCTTTTCCTGCAACTGATTCTTATACAATACCTTTTCATTGAATATTACATCTCTGATCCTAATGATTTTGTGATTTTCATAATCATATAACCGATAACCAAAATCATTAACACCATATCCAATAAAGGTACATTTCTTTGATTTTGCCTCAAGCTTTGTTCTATTTTCTTTATTAATATGGACAAAGGCCTCACAACCAAAAGGCTTTAAAAGAGAGTAGTTTACCTTTTTACCTGTCCATGCTTCCTCTGGAATACCACCATCCAAGGAACTTGAAGGCCCTCTTTTTATTAGATAAACAACAGTATCTACAGCATCTGCCCAAAATTGTAAAGGTAATCCTGCATGCAATCTCATGCACCTTGCACGCTCCATGATTGTTCTGTTCATCCTTTCTGACACACCATTTTCTTGTGGTGTTCTTGGAATTGTCTTCTCTCTACGAATTCCATGCTCTGAACAATACCTATCAAACTCTTTGCTGCAATATTCACCTCCATTGTCTGATCTGAGACACTTCAACTTCTTTCCTGTCTCAATCTCAACCAAATCTTTCCATTTCTTGAAAGTATCAAATACATCAGATTTATTCTGAATACAATAAATCCAAGTTTTTCTAGTTGCATCATCAATAAAAGTAACATAATAATGAGAGCCACTGAGAGATGATACTTGAGCAGGTCCCCATACATCTGTATGCATAAGCTCTAATTTTTCAGTTTTATTTTCTTTCCCAACTCTGAGAAATATGACTCTTTTTTTTTTTCCATAAATGCAATTCTCACAGAAATCCAAATCAACATTCTTCAAACCTAGCAACAAATTTCTTGAGTGAAGAATATTCATCTCCTTCTCACTCATGTGTCCAAGCCTATGATGCCATAATGCTGCATCTTCTCCTTTGGAAGTTAAAGCATTAAGAGAGTTAGAAATACCATTGCATAAATACAATGTACCGACCTTTTCACCTTTTCCTATTACTAGTGCTCCTTTGGTGACCTTCCAAGTTTTATCTGTGAAAGTTGTCACACAACCTTCACTTCCTAACTGCCCTGTTGAAATCGGATTTTTCTTCAGATTTGGAACATACCTTACCTCCTTTAATAGCCATTGATTTCCATTCTTTTTTTTACAAGAACCTTACCCATTCCAACAATTTTATAGGGTTTATCATCACCCAAAAGGACTTGTCCAAAATCTCCTTGAACATAGTTATGAAAATATTTCTTATTAGGTGCAGCATGGAACAAAGCCCCTGAATCTAATACTCAGGAATAAATAACATTTTTGAAAGAAAGAATCAAGGCATCTTGTAACACATCACCTGCCACATTTTCTTCATGATTGTTTTCTTGTTGTGCATCTCCTTCTTTTCCCTTCCAATATCTATAGTATTTCTTTAGGTGTCCTTTCTTTCTGCATTTCCAACACACTATCCCCGATCTAGACTTGGATCTGCCTTTCCTTGATTTTCTGCAATATCCTGAGCTCTTTCCGCTTTCCATTATTCTTACTCTAGACTATGCACTCAAAGCATTACTCGATGTCTCACCAGAGCTTTTCCATCGCATTTCCTCGCTAAGTATAGCACTGAAAACATCATCAAAATTTACAGTACTAGATCCAAAGACAGAGTTACTAATGGCCATAACTAAACCTTTCCATATTTATTGCAATGAGCACAAAAATAATAGAGCTCTAACTTCATCATCATAGTTTACCCCTACATAAATTAACTGACTAGTAACCGTATTAAAATCATTTAAATGGTGTGCAACAGATCCACCTTCTGACATCTTCAATTAAATAAACGTTTCATAAGAAATACTTTGTTTGAGGCTGAGGATTTTTCATATAGTTTCACCAACACCTTAATCAAACCCTCTGTTGTTGTCTCCTTCGAAATATTAAAGCTACCGACGACGCGAGGCACAACTGTACTGTTTCAAGTGCCTTTCTATCAAGAATATCCCATTCTGCGTCTGTCATAGTCATCGACTTCTTTGTTTTTCCACTCAATGGTAGGTACAGATATTTATGATACAGATAATCTTCCATTTGCATCTTCCACAATGCTAAGTTTTGGCCGTTAAATTTCTCAACCCTAAATTTACCATCTTCTGCCATTGCTCCCACTCAAACCAGGAACCCTTCTTTCCTACGATTTTATCAGCCAAATATACCTCTGGCTTTGATACCAGTAGTTAGAAAATTATATATAACAGAGGAATGAAACACATAAAATATGCGGAAAACACAAGCACACAAAACACATAAAACCAGAGAGACACAGATATACGTGGTTCACCCAGTTTGGGCTACCTCCATACCGAACAACCAGCCCTTCCTTTCTATTATCCAATAAAATGAAGAGATACAACCTACAACAGATCTGATGTAATATCCTTTATTTTCTCTCACAGTCTCCCTATCTGTTTCTCGCTCCGAGAATACACATACAATACACAGCCACAATAAAAATACCCTCATACAAGTGAGGGGTTGCCTTCTAGGGCAAAAAACCCTAAACTAAACATAACTTCTACCATCAGATCATCCGCCTAATGAACGGCCTAGATTGACTAGAAATTATTATACTTTTACAAGGCAATTTTACATCTATTTTTAGCTTTGGGGGCACTCCACCCGAAACCTCCCACCAGTGGGGGGGAGGGTTCCATAAAGTCACATCCGCCCCCCCTTAGACCCCCCAGGCAGCGTTTAATTACGGGTGGCATTTCCGCCCCCATTAATGTACAGGGGTCCAACACTGTGATACAAAATAAAAAAGATAATCAAGCTCCACATCCAACATCTTTCATATAATTTATTACATTTTTTAGTATTTGTTTCTTGTGAAAAATAAGGGCAGGTGGGGACCTTACATAAAATCTGCAAGAAAATACTTTCCCTATATCATTCCACAGGAAATCATCAACACCATCCACATAAAGGAAAGAATCCCAGAAGTTCCAATAATTAAAATTAAGAATGCAAGTCATTTTATGTGATACCAAGCCACTAAAAAAAACCCCCAAATTATTACCCAAAAAATATCTATACTTTCCCCAATTTCCTAAACATTGAAAAAAATCAATCCCACACTATGTGCCATAGGAATAAGAGCTCATCTCTCAACCCAATATCAATTCTTCTTCTGTTATGTTTGGATATCAACATGCATATTTATCTATTAAGGGAAAACCATAATAGGTTTTGGACCAGGGACTGCACAGAAAAGAGAGGATAAAGCACCTCGATTGTTTTCTCTTTTTCTATCGAACTTAGTTTTTAATGATCTCTACCTTGAATTATTCAATGGAAAATGTTGCATGCCATTATCATAGAATTTTGAAGTTTGAAAAAGTAGAGATTGAAAAATCTCTTATATCTATGGTTGAAAGTTTGAAACTATGTTGGAAACAAGTAAGGAAATAGTCTACAGTAGACATTTTAAGTGGCAGATACATTACTCTGGGTAAATCCTATTTATCTTGTGGATAACCACATAACTATTTTCCAACCCAAACAATATATAAAGCATCCCAAATTAGTCATACTTGAATATTTTGAACACTCATTCAAAGTAAACTAATATTCTATTTAAAAAGCTTCATTATTTAAAAAAAAAATCTTTTTCTCTGATGATGGGAAGAGTGTCTACCTATAAGATTAAACATTTCAGCTTATTTGAAACTAACAAGTTTCAAAGGTATATTATTGACACTCAATTGGGATCTTTAACAAGGGAGATACTTTGTTTGGAATTTGGATAATTATTGTTTTGGTGCCTTGGTTAATGGAAATATGGATTTGAAAAGTCTCTTGACAAGAAATAAAATATATTAATGTATATGGATTGCTAAAATATTTTGTTGGGACGAAAATAATGCATTAGGTGAAAATGCATCATAAGGAGTATGGAAGGCATCTTCAAACCATATGATAATAAATGAAACATAAACACAGGGTGGAGTATAACTGTAAATATATAAGAAAGATTATGAAATAGATGTTGAAAATTCATATCAAGAAGGAGAATCTCTCTTCCCACAAAATTTTAATGTATTTGAAAAGAACTTTGCCGAAATAGAAAAGTTAGGATGCCTTGAGTTTGAAGAGTCTAAGAAAGAGTAATCTCCTAGAATTATATCACTAAATTTCTTCGTGATAAAGAAAATATGTTTGATAATAAAAACCATATTAGGTCATTTATGAGATATGACATCGATCTATCAAGAGGATTTGGAGGGTTGATTTGTGGTTGTCTAAATGTATAACCCTCCATCTCCTTTTCAACAATTAATGAAGCAAAATAAATCCTTCATATATGTCCCGAGAATCCTTTAGATAAGGAAGATGCATCAATCGAGTTCAACCCTCCATATGTATTTGGAATATTTCAATGACAGGTGAAGAATCTATATATATATATATATATATATATATATATATATCATTATGGACAGAGCTACTCTTTTCTTCAGTGATTCATGATAATTTAAATCTACCTGGACATTGTTTAACTATATGGAAGAAGAATCCTCTTGTGCATAACTATATTCCTAATAAAATATCTATCCTAGTTCAAGAGGGTGGGGATATACCACTAAAATATCTGATGAGGAATCAATATATACCTCAAATTTGATATTTAAATGGAAAATTGAAAATAAAATGCTCTTCCATCCCTTCCTCAATTTAGCTGAATTTATAAATACGTTGCTTCCTCAGAATATGTTGTTATGCCTAAACCCTTAGGCAAGGTGTATGTATACCTTTTCCATGGGAAACTTGCACCATGAAACCAATGTTGTTAAACATTTCTTCACTCTATGCTAGTAAATTTTGTTATATTCAAGGAGCACATTTTTTAAGTAATTTTCTTCCATGTTATCTTTGTTTTTTAGAATATAATGTAGTGTGAGGAAGGAAAGGAGTACTTCAAATGAAGGCAACAGGGAAGATGGTGATATGTTTCTTTTCACCATTTTAATATCTCGTCTCCTTGTATTTGTTTATTTTCTCCCCCCTTTTTGTTAAGGACTGCAAACAAATCCACTCATACTTGGCGAGTTCCCATGGGATTTTTTGATGAATTAGCTCGGACTGCCATTAAATATTCTCCAAACCTCTTCTTACAAATTTTTATGTTAAGGCCAACATGAGAGATGGAAATTTTATTTAGGTCAAATGGTCATATACTACTATGTTAAGGAAAATTCCCAATATTAGTGTGTCAGGAGGCCAATTTGTGTTCACATGTTTGATATAGATCTCAATAGTGCATGTGAAGCTATCACTATCTACTCAATATGTTTCTTTGAATGGAAATCCTAAAATATTTCTTTGTGATTACTAGAGTGTATAGGTTAGATGTTATAGTTTCCAATGAATAGGAGGTGATGGATTTTTTAGCAGTATAAATGGACATCGAGGAAAGGTTAGACTTATCTGACTAGGAAACATGATTTCTAGTTTGTTGTCTTTTTTTATTGTCATGGTAGAAGGTGTGCACACATGAGGTGTGACTTCATGGGAATTACTGATTCTTAGGAGTTGCCGAACTCATCATCATTATTATCCTTTGAACTTGTTCCCCTCATCTATATTTTGTGTATTCATTGTTTATTTTGTGATGTTTCATATCATCATGTTTTTTTCTTATAAAACAAGTAATTAGCATGAGCATACACTGGCTTATATTCACCTTAGCCCTAGTTCCATCATCCAATGATAGGTATAAAAATCTCAAAGTTACAACTTCTATGTTTTTGTACCTATAAAGCCTATAAAATGACACCTAGAGGTATTTTGATATGTCTTTATGCATAATAGGTATAGGGTCAAGATGGATGTAAATTATTGGAGAGACCCTTAGTTGAATATCTTGTGTCACATTATTCATGAGATACTATCCCAAACCCGTCTAACCCTAGGTCTGACATGCACCTCAAGGTTGCATATCTCAAGTTCCATTATTTGATACATTGCTTATTGATGACCTTCAAATATGCATTCTTGAGGTGCATTTTAGACCATATTTTTGATAGGTTTGGGATAGTATCCATATTCAATGCACCTTTACTCAGGAACTTCCTTTCTATCAGTTTAATCACTCAAGGCAAGAATTTATTTCTATGTATAATCATCATGCTTGTTTGATTTTTAAAATTTGGCCTTGAATGTCTTATTTCAGTAATCAATAAGTCATTTTGATCATGTGGCTAGTAGTTGCAACTCAGCTTAGGGCGATGAAAATAATTTGTTTGAGACATTCCTATTGACAAGTTTATTGTACTACTCATTATTGGGGCTAAGCTTCCAAAAATGTGCCCAATGACACAAACAATTTGTAAGGCCCAATTATTTGAACATGTGAAATGTTTATTGATATCCTATTAAGTCATGAAATTCATAAATGTCAGACTAATATGGCATTGATTTTGTTACTTGAGTCCTTCAATATAACACATTATAGACTCAATGCCATAAACATGTACCCAATGGATATAGAATTTCCTCGTTCTTTATGAATTACAAATCTAACAGGTTTATAGTGTAATTGTCAAGTGAATGGTATATTAAAGCATATGATATTTTCTCTACCCATCCTCGAACCTACCAGTTAATCCCTCAAAATTTATATCTTACCTTGCCATTGGACATTAATTTATTATAGGTCAAATTCATATCTTTCAGTTTCAAATTTTATTCCTTTAATAGAGGATATCATTCTGTCATTCACAACTAGAGTCCTCAGGGATGGTACAAAAGAGGGAAAGGGACATGCAGAAGGTGCACTTGCTCGATTATTGAGTCATATGCTTGTTAATGATGTTCTTGTTGAATTTTTTCATCATTGTGGTACAATTTTTGCTTTGGTAAATTTTCTAGCTTGTACTGATCTGGACAATGCAACGCAATTTAGAGTTTACTATTCATAATTTCCAAATTGATGGTTATATGTTTTTGTCTTTAAAAAAGAAGACATCCAGATGTAATTATGTTTAATATAATTTTCATTTTATTTATTTTCCGTTTAACTTTTAAGCTTACTGTGATTTGAATATTTTCCATTTCGACCTAATGAATCTCGACACTTTCTTAACATTCAAAAGAATCATAAAAACTTAAGCTATGATGTTGAGATTTATGATTCTTTGGCATAAGTTTTATTTGTGAGGTTTAATTTTTTTACAAAATTTCGTTGGTTCTTTTGAATCAAATTTTCTTTTTTCAAACCTTATGATGTTTCTTAGTTTTGTGTTTGGGAGAAATATTTTTCACTAGAATTATATCCTTTGCACATTGAAGTTGATGCAGTGGTAGGTGCTTTGACACACAAGTTATCTCATAATTGGTGTTTATTTTTTTTAGGAGAATATAGGGGAATCAATTTTGATAAGATTTGATAAGGCGAAGCATGATTTCGATCATAGTTTGAGGCATGTTGAAGCCATGGTGCCACAAATACTAGGGAAATAGATGGGTAGCTTACATACCACCTTATTTATACATGCCTCCAGGAAATTTGTCAATGTGCATTGAATATTTAAGAGAATGGAGAAGTGATATACTTTTTCCTTTTTTATGTATGTGTAGGAGGAAGTGAGAATATATCATATTTAGATAACAAAATGTATGTTTTAGTTGTGTTCCATTCAAGATTATCCAACATAATTTAACCAGGGGGGCTAATTTTATTTTTAGTGGTTGGTTATATCATTACTAAATATGAGCCCAGAGGCATAACATGATATCTAAAATGGCTTATATTTTTGTGTTCCAATTGCAATTATCTGTACAAATATTCTACTATAGTGGATCGCGTTTGAGTTAGTGAGCTCAATTTTAAGGTTTTTAAAGGCTTGTGTAATATTCCCAAATGGGAAAATCAGGAATATAGTGCAAAATGCTGGGACAATAATGCAAATCATCATAATAAAGCAAGAGGCCAATATGGAGACCTTTCATATGTTATAACAACAACAAAATATGTATAATAAATGGGCCATAATATGCATTACAAGAAATTCAAGCCTCCAATGAACAAAATCCCTCAATATGAGGTGCTGCAACTATATGGAAAAGTTGGAAAACCCTTACAGTGTTATTTTATTGGCTCTGCTACAGCAAATTATTATACATCATATCTAGGGCTGATATGTGCCTCAAAAGATAGATCTATATCGGATCTGAGCACTATACAAGCTCCTCTAAAGAACCCCTCAACGACTTTCAGCAAAACACCAAGTACAAGTTGTAGATATGAGATCTAAGACTGCAGATCTACTAAAAAATACAGATTTGGAAAGTGGTTGATCTGATATTAGCAATATAATAGCCTCCTCCAATAGATTCTCAAAGTGAAAGGCAGATCCCCTTCACTAGAAAATCAGCTCTCTAAATGGTGTGCTAAACCACCCTCAACTCCTCCTACAGAAATAACACAGATATGGAATTAAACTACAATGTAGGGATGAATAACCAATTGGCCTGATGCTAAGATCTGAAAATAGGCTCAATGGCCTTCAATACTATCCTCCCAATGAAAAGGAAGCCTCCTCCACTAAAAATAAGCAATGAGATGGCATAGATCTATAGATCTAATCACCACTTGCTGCAACCTGCAAAACCAACCAAACAATCAACAAGATCTGCGCTGTAGTTAAAAGAAGAAGCTTGGCATTAAGCCTGATAGTGGACAATGTAGTAAAAAACTCTTTGAAGAGGCCTCTCAAGGAAAGAGGTGGGATTCCAGATCAGGAACACCTTGTGCTAAACAACACTCTATCTAAGCTAAATAGTAAGAGAAAGATATATGTCTAAATAGACCATATATTTACAAATATAATAAATCATAACATAATTAACAATGGCTTCCATCCTCTTCCTTAAATATAATATGAGCTTTAAAACCCTAAGCCACATCCAAAAATATCACGACATTCACACAAAGCATCTCCATCTAAAACTGCGTTGTCCCTCATTGATTACCACTCCTCCATGACAGCACTGTTGATTTGGTCAAGGTTGACCCAGTCAAAGTGATCTAGCCCTTTTCACAGTAAGGGTTCTTTAGTTAAGCTGCCAATATTTGTTTCTTTCATATTTGGCATTGATTTATTCATTATTAAGGAGAATTATGGACCTTCTTTTCCATATTATTCTTTAAAAAAAGTAATAAAAAAAAATTTAATATTCCAACTAGCTCATGCCTAATTGGGAATATTACAGCTTTACCAACAATCTAGTTGTGAAAACTATATTTTATAGAGTAGTGTACTAAAGGGGAAAAATAGAAAATTTGGTATAGCAACAGAGTTTCCATTGAATCAAAATACCCATATAGTAGAAAAAGAAGTATTCATTGTCAGTCACCAATAACTTGTGAAAGTATATTTTTCCTTGTACTTTTGCTATTTTTTTATCCATTTATTATGTTTCTTCTAGTATAAGAGTTCTTGATTTCTCTGGGAGTGTAATATGGATCATATATTTCTTTCTAACTTTTGCAACATTTTATCCTTAGTATAAATTTTATCCAAAAATGTCATTTCATTTCATTTTTTTTTTCTACACTAGACCCAATCACAAACTATCTTTCATTTTTATAATAGTTTATCAACAACTTACAAAACCTTTAGTTAAGCTTTTTAATTTTTGAGAAAAAACGATATCATGACTTATTTCAATATTTGGAAGTGACATGAAGCATATGCTTGAAAGAATATTATGTTATGATTTAGAAAATTCCTTTATCCAAATGGAAGTGCACTAGTGGAACTATCACCACCACAATGCAATTTTTGATAATTTCAACTTACAATGAACTATCACTAGTTCATAGTGTGACACTTGAATAGCTATCTTGGATAAAGATGAATTCATACATTTAACATTGGCATGATAAAAATTAGGCAACATTTTCAACTCCAAATTTTCATTAATTAAATAACACTATACAACAAGATATTAACAAAATGAAGTTGATCTCAACAACTAATTTGTTTACAATAATAGGGCCAAGTATAGATAATCTAAGTTGCATAATTGTACAAAATTTAGGAAGAGGGAGAGAAAAACATAAGAAGTTGATCTGTAGTGACTGTTGGTATTTTGTGCAAAAACATTTGTTGAGGTATCCACCTACTCCAGTGAGCCTACACTGATTTGGAATGGGTGGACGCAACAAAGGTTTAATGCAATAGTGTATTAACATGACTGAACTTTGATACTTTGTGATCCCTTTTTTGTAATTGTATAACTACTTGACAAAGAATATTATTGTGATTGTGTCATAATTCCAATTTTTCACTTTGATGCACAACAATTTTTCCCAATGCAATTAACATTTGATGTTTATGATTCTATTTTATTTTTCACCTTTGATACAATGATTTAATTTTCATACCCATACTTCATGATGAATTTTGTGTTGAACTTCTCCAACAAGTTTCGTTGATTTGTGATTTATTCTAGGATCAAACAACCTCACTTAGGAGTTTTTTTAATCTCAACCAACTTCCTACAAGTTGGGGAGTGACAGAAATGACAATACAAATTTACTATGGAATTTTTGAGCTTGTGAGGATTGATGAAACTGTCGGGGTGGAGTTTTTCTTGTATTACACATGCAGTCTAGGTACACAATTGAGGGCACATTTCCATAGTATCATCTTGGGAGTTTGAAAAAAATTTCTTCCTTCGAATTATTTGGGGGATATGTTATGACTTGTATGCACAAGGTTATTGGTCATTTCAAATATGATAACCCGAGTCTCTAGGTGCTAGCAAAATTATCCTTCACAGTGGAATATTTGTAATTAATTAAGAATTGAGGAAATTAGTGTTTGACATAGTGAAACTTGATCATTGTACTTCATATATATATACACACATATATGTGAGAAATTAAGGAAGAATAAGAAAAGGTTTAAGTGTGAAAAATAAAAAATGCAAAAGAAGTGAGCCAAGTGCTAATATGTCTGCAATTATTATAAGAGAAAATTGTTTTATGCCTGAAAAGAATCATAAGTACATATGTACTTTGTTGATAGGTTTCATTACCTTAAAAAAATTGTTATCAATGTTAATAAAAATCATTAAGTTTGGGCATGTTTATTGTAGTGCAGAACACATGATAAGATCTTCTTAGAAAGTAGAAGCATTGTGGAATAGTTTCAATGCACATATCAGTTTTTCCTCCTCTTGAATATGGTGCGAGAGCCTAGCTTATTATGATCTGGGAGATTTTCACGTTTGTATTAGAGTGTGTGTACCTTGATATAGGTGGGTATTGGTGTCCACCTGCCTATTTGACTTGGAACCTCATCATTATTTCTTCCCGTTTTTCACTTTCCTTGATTGTAGCACAATTTACTACTTTTGGCAGCTTTTCGGGTCCTTAACTTCCAAAGCTGTTTTGAGGCACTAAATGAAATTTTTTGTAAAATTAGAAAAAAATAGTCTTTGAATAAAATTTGCAGTCGAAATTTGTAGTATTTAAATAGATATTTCTAACGAGGTATTTTGAATTTCAAACAGAGATCGTATGCCAAAGTTACAACCCCAATTCACCCCAACGGGGCCCACCGATTTGGAGATTCATCTCCTAGAGTTAGGGTTTGGATGTTTAGGTTTTTCCATTGTTTTTAAATAATAAATAGGCCCTTGAGCCTCATTTTAACATATTTTACAGGCGTATAGCCACCACATCTATTCTCAGAGATAAGCTACCATCGCTTGAGCTAGTTTATTTGCATTCTGTTTGTAAGCATATTTTAGTTATTTGATATTAATGAAATGAAGTGGTATTTCCAATTCATTTATATATTTATGGTTATATTTTTATTCTGTTGCAATCATTTCTAGCTTCGGATCAACAAGGCTATTGGTCAATTCAAATATGATAACCTAAGTCTCTAGGTGGTGGCAACATTATCCTTGATAGTGTAATATTTGTAGTTAATTAACCATTGAGGGAATTAGTGTTTGACATCGTGAAAATTGATCATCGTACTTTTTATACATAAACGCATATTTGAGAAAGTAAGGAAGCATAAGAAAAGGTGTAAGTGTGAAAAATAAAAAAATGAGAAAGAAGTGAGTCGAGTGTTAATATGTGTGTAGTTATTATAAGAGAAACATGTTCTGTTCCTGAAAATAATCACAAGTACATATGTACTTTGTTGATAGGTTGCAAGACCTTAAAATAAATTGGTATAAATTCTAATAAAAATCATTAAGGTTGGGTGTGTTTATTGTAGTGCAAAACACATGATAAGCTCTTCCTGGAAAGTAGAAGCATTGTGGATAGTTTCAATGCATGTATCAGTTTTACCTCCTCTTAAAGATGGTGTCAAAGTCTTGTTTATTATGATATGGGATATTTTTAGGTTTGTATTAGAGTGTATGTACTTTGATTCTAGAATATATTGAGATTTTATTCTTGTTTTTGACATCATTAAGCAAGGAGGAGGGGCGGGGGGAGATGACATTGACGTCAAGAATTCCCTTTCTGAACATCAAGTTGGTGTTAACTTTTGGGGTTGCTGCAAAAGTGTTACACCATTTTTTGGTCATCTAACCTATTATCATTAGATGGACCCAAGTACACCATGTAAGACCAATTTTACCCTAAGTAAAATTGCTTTCACTATGTGAAATAACTTAGTAAAACACCTTTATTAAGTTGTTTATGGTCTAAACAGGAAACCCCAAAAGGAAATAATAAACGAATCTATATTTTTTTATATTTCCTCAAGGAATAATCAGTTAAACATCAGTTTAATCATTATTCCTGGTCATATTTAACCCAAAAA